>JAWWMP010000001.1:7825820-7841196 GCA_035047865.1 Dendrocincla tyrannina | reverse complement strand
GGGCGTTGGCTCCGGGCTGTTTGGAAGGAATTCCACCTTGGAAAGAGTTTCCACCTTAGGTTTGAAACTCTGACAACTTACATCAGATATATGAATGTGGAAGAGCAAGCAATACCTCAGGGGGAAAAAAGTATCAATTTAATGCAATCAAATTGTGGCAATTTTGAGCTTTAGTGAAGTAAAGGAAAGCTTTGCTACTGATTATAATGGAACAATATACCTTGGACCTGTTTCCTACAGTAACTATGATTTAATAGGAAATTTGATTTGAAAAGCTGTCTACTTAGTTCTGTCTGCTAACCGGACTTCAGAAAAGCAACCAAAATGTTTCCAGCAGATGTTTCAGACAGTTAATCGCTGTTCCTTTATATGGATGATGCTTCTTTTTAATGTCTGACTTTTTCAAGGTTGGAGGAGATAACTGTTGATTAAAAGTGAATATGGAAATTCTTACAGGGAACTTCTTTTTAGATCTGTTGATCTGTGCATTTTATAATCACTGTTTATTTTCTGGGCTACTGTTTTGGGCAAATAGGGAAGGCTAAATTTAGTACCACAGGTGGAACTTGAGAAAGTAATGTGTTCTCAAGCACAGGTCCTGAAAAAGTCTAAGTACTTTAAAGTCAGGAAGGATAAAGAATTTTTACTAGTATACTGGACTCACTCACCAGCTGGTTGCTTAGAGAATTAATTTAGCCATTGTGAAGATATTTTATTTAGTATTTTGACTGAGGTTTTTTTATTGACTATTTCTCTGTGTAGCTGGCTGGTGCAAGAAGTTGTTACCAAGATACACCACCACTGTAAAAGAAGCTGAAAAAGTATGTTGACAAGACTGCTAAGTAGGTCTAGAATAACAGATATGTGTGTTAACCCCAGGGGTTTTGATCTAGGTAATGCAGTGAAAGTGCCAGTAAGCATTGACTGATATGCCCAGTTTTCCAATAGGTCAGTGCAAACAATTTCTAGTATGTAATGTCATCCTCTGAGTTAAAGAGAAATTATGAGGCTGCATCATTACTGCAAAAACAGAGTCAAGAAGAAATTTCCATAAACAAAATTTTTCTTGTAAACTTGTTCAATTTGGACCTTATATATTTTTATAGAGTAGTTTCTGTATGCCTTGCTGTAAAACCTGAAGTTCGAATTCCAGCAAGTTTCCTCTTGCCAATAGCCTACCTGACTCCCCAGGGGCTACTTATGTAAATAAGCAATGTGGAGTCAGACCTTGAGTACAAAGCGCACAGAATTCCTTTTACTCACCACATAAGAGCAGGTGCACTTGCAATGAAGTACATGGTGTCACTTAAAGGGTGAAGAGAGTAGGTGTTTTGTCTTACAGAATTCCTTTATGGCTCCTCACTCAGGTAAAAACTTGACCGGAGTTTGCTCACGGTAGCAGAATTCCTTTTGATCAATTTACTGTGAACCAAACATCTATGGATACATGCCTATCATTGCTTTAAATAAAAGTAACTCCCACACATGCACTATTTAATTAGGAGAAAAGAAAAAAAGTAAGAAACCAAAAGGACCATATTTTATTTGTCTGCCATATCTGTAGGAAGCATACATTTACTTGAGTTGCTAGAAAAAGATGCATAAAAAAAGTGAATGGGTAGAAAGGGAATATGAAGAGGCAACAGTGGGGTACACAAACTGACAACCAGATGCATAATGCTTGATTTAACGAGGGAAAAAAAGTTCTCATCTGTACTTCTGCCTGCCTATTTCAATAGCACTCATATGGGAAGACAGCAAAGGGGAGGCAATGTAAAAGCAAAATAAATCTATTTCCCATAGGTCTAGCTAGAATATGTGCTTGTATCTCTACACTGATAGAAATCCAAAGCCTTCTGAAGCTCATTATCTCCATGAGAAATAACAAATTATTCAAGAGCAGATTCATTTTAATTCAGATTTCAATAATTGCCTACTAATGTAAAATTCAAGTAAACCCATACTATAAGAAAATATAGAAGGTATCCTATTATCACAGAAAATCTTTGTTTCAGAGCCAATAAATTTATAATGTCAAATTATACATGCACTGATAATTTTCAATTTGAATAACTTGGATTTTCACCTGTATTTTTTTTTGAATAACAGAATGATAATGAATAAATTAGCTTAGAAATTATGAAAAATATCCTTAGCAAATATTGGGCCTTCCACATGTTTTCTGATGGATTTTATTCCTCTTGTCAATCCAAGATGTTTAACTGAATAAGACAAACTGAAGACAAACAAGTTCAATTATCTCATCAAAATATGTTACTATTTAGACTTTAGGAGAACTATTTAGTATCAAGCATATTTAAGCAACCAGGTTGTAGATTATTAATTCAGTAGGAGGGTCAATTATCTTAATAAGGACTGGAGGTGACATAGCATTTTGTGATTTTAATCTGCAATAGGTTATTGTGAAATTGCCTGAGGGTGAACATAATCAATTTGGAGCATCTAAGTAACATTTACTTTGTACTAAAACTGACAAACAACCTCAGGAAATTCACCCATGCAGTCAAACAGAACAGGAACACACAGAGCAATAAAGATATTACCCTTCAGAGGTGGGTGAAAAAAAATGACACTTTGTGTAAGATATTTACAGAAGTTTTTGCCTATGTTGTCATATACTATCCCATACTGCATTCAGTTCCATAACAGAAGAACTTGAATTTACCACCACATAACCAACAAGGAAGGGATCAATGTTTTTTAAAAAGAGGGAAAAATAATACTTCCCAAATTTAGAACTCAATATATAACATCAGCTTGTGCATTGAGAGCAGCTATGACAATGTATTGTAGAAGTATTCAGGCATATTATTAATTAAACCCTTATGCTGAGTGACTACAAGTCCTTTTTCTTACAGATAAATTTTGTATTACTCAGAATCACTTAGAGAAGCTGCTGAGAGGTCACTTCTCTGAATTTCTTATGTCTGACTGAAAGAAATTCACGTCATTAAAATGCAAGAAAGTATTCACAGCACAAAGCTGCCTCTTTACTCGTTTTGTGTAAATGGATAATTGACAAAAGTATCTTGGTTGCATTTGAATGCTCCAACTTTTCAAACAGAAAGGAAAATATATTTTAATATATTGGACCAATCCAGTAAGAATTAATATTGTAAGTTGACCTTTATGTCTACATTGTTCAAATATATTGTAAGTTCTTCGGAATGTTGACTTATGGAAACCTAAGATCTCAGATTGTGTAATTAGCTTGGCTTATAGCTGTCAAATCATATTGGAGGTTTCCGTCATTAAAGGTGCCAGTGAAGAAAGGCATGTCACGGATCTAGTAAGGAAAAAAGAAGTGAGGGGTTTTTTTCATGTTGTTCTTTGATTTTCATCATGAAAAGCAGATAGATTGGCCTTTCCCCCTCTTCAGCACAGAATCAATAAATTGAGCAAAGTTGTGAACATTGGCAGAATGACTAATATCAGTGTATCTCTCCTGTGGTGGCCCAAGACAGTTTTGTTCCCAAAAATGCATCTCTGTGGTTATTTTATAGCTATTAGTATGGCATTACTTTAATGAGAAATATTTCATAAATTCTGCCTATGTTCACAGAGAGACAGCCCGTTGTTTGTTCCAGTAATGAAACAATTAGAATGCTTGGAAGCTATAAGAACAGTACACTCTAAGTATCTTTCAAATCTATTACCTTGTGCTGGATTCCTGCAGACTTTCCAAATTGGAGCAAAGAATTACAAAAAAAAAAAAAAAAAAAAAAAAAAAAAAAAGGTTTCTTTTGGTTTATCTTCTCTAAATTCAAACGTTTATTTACTGAATCATAGCATGGTTTGAGTTGAGTTGGAAGAGACCTTAAAGATCATCCAGTTCCAAGCCCCTGCCAAAGCATTGGCACCTTTCACTAGACCATGAGCCCCATCCAACCTGGCCTTTAACACTCCAAAGGATGAGATATCCGCAGCTTCTCTGGGAAAACTGTTTCAGTGCCTCACCACCCTCACAGTGAAGAATATTTTCCTAGTGCCTAATAAAAACCTACCCTCCTTCAGCCTAAGCCATATCCCCTTGTTGTTCTTGAATGTAATTCCATTGTATAGCAGTTTGTAGAGCAAAGAAATAAAAAGGCAGGGAGGGGGCTATCATGTCACCATAAAGCACTAAAGAGAAACAGAAATTAGGGGGGGAAATACCTGAAAAATCTAAGTGAAGAACAAAATTTTATGGCTAGGACACCAAGCTGTAGGACAAAAGGGAATCATCATGTGAGAGCCCAATACATGAGAAGAGTAGCTGTAACCAAAGAATAAGTAAACAAAGACTGCATTGTGCAAAGAATCCTATAAGGATGTTGAGATAGATGAGCTCACTAAAAATCAAACTGAGTGTACAATTCAAAAGTCATCCCCGCAGTGTAAAAACAGATGTGAATTTGGGTACATAGGAAAAGCCTCAATCACAGACCCTAAACTGATCTTGTAGAATATGTAGAGTTTAAAATCTAGTGTCTCAGGTGTACTGTAATAGCTAAAGCTGATAAAAAAAATCAGTTTGAACGTGTCAAGGTAGTCAAAATTAGCAGTCAGTCATTGAGCTTCAGACTGAAAAAAAGAGAAGGAAATGAAGATCCTGTTTGGAGTATACAGTGAAGAGAAAAGAACTATTTCTGTAAAGCAGGAACTGAGAATAAACCTGCAAGTCAGACTTAATGCCAGAATATAGTTCAATAGAAGATTTTCAGATTCCTTTTCTCTGTTTTAAGTGCAGGCAATTTATCTCATGTGTTGTGACCTTTCACTATCTCCTTCCCCTTTTGTTTCTGAGTGCGTTTCCACATAGTCTCCCATCCAAGAAATTTCTTCCTTACTCAGAATAAGCAGGGCTCTGCTTTTATCAAATACAATTGACTAGGTTCTTATTTTTATGCAATAGTAATAACTAAGATAAACACCACATCATAAATATTTAAGCAGTTTATATTCATGTCACCCCATTGTTCTTTAATAAGAAAGTGAAAATAATCCTGTCAAAAATAACAACCCAGGTATTAGGAAAATACTAAGAATAAAGAAAGTTAGTCAATTTACTGTTTAGGGAATTCACACTGACTGTTTGAAATTAATTGTTTAATTTTCACTGGGTTAAAATTCATATAATACTGCAGAAAGGCTACCAATTAAAATAATTTCTGCCTGAAAACAGTTTATCTGCAACAGCTGAAAGGAACAACTGAAACTGCTCTAACTACAAGAGATAAAACAATAATTCTTTACTATTTTTTCCATTTGTTTGACATTTTTATGTTTGGCAGTACACTGTGTATCGACAAAAAAACTGTTTCCAACACACTCTGTTAGTCAATTCATGTGTGGCTGGCATGGATTTTCCACACAGAAGCAGAGAAGCAAAATTTGAAAATGCCCAGAAACATGTAACTGCGAGCCCATAAAAATTGGCAGAATTATGAAGTAGGCCTACTATATGAAATAAGTTTGATTTTATAGGCAAATAGGTGTCAGTTTTGGTTTGTGGCTGTTTTTTTCAGCTTTGCCTTTCATTATCTTTTTGAAGCTTTCCATCCATGGCTCTAAACATTAAATACAAACCTATTTGTCTGTTTTCCAAATAAAAGGAGATTTTGACTGAAAAATGTGAAATTATGAAAATTATGAAGACAGACGCAACAAATTGTGCTAAGAGGCAAGCAAGGTGTGGTTCCAGCAGCTCCTTCTCACCACATCAGGCAGGTCAGTGGACAATGTGACTCGGACAATTAGGTGACTCTGAGCACTCCCAAGCTTTTGTGTTTGGAGTCCCATGTCTCAAAGTCTGACATTCTAAGTTTTCCCTGATCCATGTCTCAACTTCCAGGCTTCTGTGTTTCCTGATGAAGAACTGTCTCCCGTGCTTCAGGGATGCTGGATAACTCCTGTGTTCCTCTAAGGTTTCCATTTCTTAGCTCCTCAGGGACTAGTGAATTAACAGGAACTGAAACACTCAAACCTCTCTAAATTTCATTTAAATTTTTTCAAAATAGATTGCTTAATGATCGTGAATGTATTTGTTTACACTTGCCTTCTGCTGGATATTCCTTTTCTATTAAAATGCAGCTTTAGAAAGCAAAATAAATTTTCCAAGGAATAGGTAGTGTGACCTTTTCTTATATCCAGTAAGAAACATTTATCTCTTCATCCTATAAAATATATGTGGAACAACTTATGCTAGAGAATAGATGGTAAACAACCCAAAAAGCAGAAAGCACGGTGCTACTAGTATACATTTTGATCTCTTTGATTGTGGCAGATTGTAACTATTCTGACCTTGGAGAGTCTTTCATCAGAGGTTAGCATTCCTGAGATGTCTCACTGACAGCTGTGAAACTGCTCATGACACATCCACACCTACAGGAATAGAATCATGGAAAAGTAAGTATGCAAAGTACCTCAAGAAGTCTCGTTTGGCACCTTGCCTCACACAAGGTCAATTTTATCTTTGTCATTCCTGGCTGATGTTTATCAAACCTATTAATAAAATTCTCCCATGATGGCAGCTATAGTTTTCTCCAGCAATTTATTCTGTTGCTTTCTATATCTTCATCATCAAAATCTTCACAGTATCTGATCCATGTTCTTCTGTGCTAGAATCTAATATAATTAATTTTTATTTGATTCATCATGGACATGGTGAGCAAGCTTTTCCCTTCCTTTTTACGCAAAAGAAGCTTTTTCCATACCAGTAGGAGACAAATTTTCTTCAAGTTTTTTTTAGAAGTAATTAGTCAGAATTGATAAAAAATTAGGTCTGGACAAAAAAAAAATAAGGAAAATAAATAGCTGTAAGAAAAGTACAGGAAAAAAATTGCTTATGCCAAAATTTCATCGAGTAATTGTTTATTGTCTCTGCATGTTACTAAGCAAAAGTGGGGGAGAGGTCCATCTTTGTCAGCCTCTGAAACTTTTACATTTTCTTCCAGCAACACAACAATAAACTTTACTTTTAGATGAAAACTTCACCATGTATTTTATATACCTGCATGAAACACTTACTAAAACTTCAGCAATTAGAGCTATTCTTTGAAACAATCTGGAAAATTTCAGGTTGTGCCTCTGCTTTCTGCTGAGCTAGTTTTTCATGAAGGGGAACCAATGGCACACCTGTTACATGGTCTGGGGTGATTTAGATTTCATTCAGGGATGTGGTGGAAACACTTGTTAATGACATAGCTTAGTTTTGCTGAATTCTACAAATAGAGTTTGTTCTAAGTATATACTTAAGAATCATAATGTTTATAAGTTTAAAAATATCAATAAAGTTAAAATTGTTAATTTATGTCCATTGTAGAGTAAAAGTTATGGTACTGTAACAGCCATGTATAATTTAGGCACTTGTCTTTATATACTTAAACAAAGTGTTGGACTGCGCTGATTCCAGTGCCAGAAGAATTTTATCCAGAGAGCTTTCAGAGTGTCTAAGTTTTTGGCATGAATTTGCTGTTTAGTCTTCATTTTCCCTGCTCTGATGAGCTAGTGAATCTTACCTCTTACTGTGCTTGCTGAGCTCTGGGCATTCTTAGTAACTTCTAAATATATTATCACAACATACATAGAAAATATGCCCATCAGTGTCTAGAAGAACTCACACATGACCTATTTTCAATCTTTTGTTAAACAGGATGAATCTCAAACTGGAGAAACTCAAGGACTGTTCTATTGCAAATTAACATTCATTAGTTATAAAGGCCTTAAAATACTGACAGAATCCTATCAGATATTGTCCTTTTTCTTACAGAAGTAAGCAGAGACTCCAGCTTGTCTTCGCATCACTAAAAAATGCAGCATAGCAAAGTTCACACAGTCTAACACAAACATAAGCAAACTAAACATCTTAAGGGTAACGTAAAGAGGGGCTCTGTCACAAGTGACTTCACTGGCCAAAAGGTTTTAGAGAAAGAAAGCTGAAAGAAACTGAGACAAACACTTGCTTTATTGTCAGTGTCGACCATTCAACATTTTAAGCCTCAAATATTCTTTTGAATCATCATATGGAAGATCTGTATTATAATGACTTCCACTATTGACAGGTCAGTCTTATAAGCAGTGAAGAAGCCCTTTTTACAAGTCTATGTTCTTCTTAACACTCTTTATAAACATTGTAGAAAAGTTTTAAATGTCATGTTTGATTTGTATTTTATTTGAAATGGAAATAAGCAGCCCACATAGGTTTAATAATTTATCTAGTGTATGGTTTGAAACACTGGGGCACACAGCTTGGATGTCAAAATACACTGTTTGGAACTGAATTGTTTAGTAAGTCTTAAAGGCAGCTATTCCAACAGGCATTCTAAAGCAAATTGTTTTTTTCTTCTAGCCTTTGCTTCTATGGGACAAGTCCAAATCTGATTTTGTAGCTTGACTCCTTTGGTTGCTTTTGGCGTAATCTTTGCACAAACCCCTAATGGAGAATGTGAGAAAGTTATTTTTCCCTTCTAGTCACTGCATTAGTACTTAATGAATGATTACAATATTGTTTTGGTGCCAAGTATTGCTTAAAAAAGTTAGACATATATACTAGGTATTCACCTTAGCTTCCCAAAGCAAACACATAGTTTGCTAGATAAAAAACCACAGCAGGATTTGGTCCAAATCAAATTCCACTGTCAAACTGCAGAATCTGTAGAAAGAAGTAGAATTATTCTAATTGCACCTAGTAATTAGAATAGAACACTGGGAGAAAATTGCTGGGGAGGGAAGCAGTTTAACATAGAATAGAAATTGTGCTAAAAGCAGACTCAGAAAAAAGCAAAACCAAAACAGCACGAAAGCTCCAGGGCATGCTGCCTTCCCAGGCCCTGTGCTTGGGAGTTTGAGTTGGGGGCACTTATCCCATGTCAGAGTGTGATGGAAACTTTCCAGGTAGCACAAGGGTGACTGTTATCTCTGGAAGATGCATCACAACATACCTGGCTGTAGCATTCACAGCAGAGCCACTTGTAGCTCCACTGTAGTTCAGCAGAAGGGTCGGACTGAAGGAGCATATTTGCCCTGCTATTCTATCCTGAGAACAAGGGGTTAGTGCTAAACACTACGAGCAGCAGAAACAGATCCTCATGCCCGGAGAATTTAAAAGTTCCTGGGTATAGCTGAAAACAGCCCTCAATAAATCACGGTGCAAAGGGTATAAAAAAGTAATTCAGATCATTATTTCCCCAATCCCAAACCCAGTCGTCATGTAATGAAGTACCACAGCTATTGCGTAAAAAGAGATTTTGCTATTTGTTCTTTTTTTTTGTTTTGGTTTTCTTTCTGACACAATCACCTGCTTAGTGGGTAAAGAGAATGCAATATATATGGCTGGAGTCTAGCAAAGTGCTTGATATGATAACTTGCAGAATTGTACTGAAAATTATTTCCCAGTGACTTTCAGAAGAGCATTGTCGCAAGGACTGAGAGCTGACTGTAAAAAGAAAAGGCTCAAAGTATTAGATTTGGAGTATAGGGGGGAATATTTAATAGCATTCTGTAGAGATTCATTTAGTCTAACGTCTTTATTAATAATGCGGATGTTGGAATAAAAATGCGTTAATGAAATATGCAGGTGAGAATAAATTAGAACTTGAGGTGAACACCAGAGAGCACAAAGGCATAATACAAATGGGACCAACTGAGATTAAGGAATCAGGCAGAAAATTACAAAATGAGCTTCAAATAGCAAAAATACAAACTAACATCTTTGAGGAAAATAATGTAAAATGCAGATATTCACAAAACCCGAAAAGCTGAGATGAAGCATAACACTGAAAGGCAGCCTCACAGTAGTAGTTTGTCGAAAAGTGAGTAAAAGTTTACAGTGTATCATGGTGAGATCATTTTTCGTTTTGCTCAAGGCTCCCTTCTTCAAATGGTAAAGCAGTGTTAGCAGCTCTGACTTTGGTACTGCAGCCCACAGACTCGTGACTCATGAACTCTGGACCTCTTTAAAACTAAAAAGAAATAAAATAAAAAAAAAGTTATCCCTGCTCAATTCCCATAACTGAAAAGATAGTGACAAATGAGAAATGAGTGTGTGATTTCATTCTATCTCAGCAGAGACATAACTATAACAAAGGGCAAGAACAAAACACCACATGTAAAGTTGATCCAAGGACCCTGACCTGAGAAATGGGAGAAGATTCATCATAAGCAAGCTGTGGTTTGATTAATTTGTGTAACCAAATTGTTTTGCTTCTCTGGTCCTTTGGGTGAAGTGATTGTTTGATTTTAGGTTGGATGCTGAATATATCACAATAATTATATCCCTATTACCATAAAAATATGGAGTTTAAGTTATACTGAATACTACAGACTATCTTTGATTCAGATCTCATCTAGGTCTTTTTCCCTGACGTGACAGAGATTTGGGATTCTGCACTGCATTGGGATTGTAAGTTTTGCAAGACCAGAAGGAAAAATTATTTTGGAGAAATTATTGGAAGGTGCTGGAATGTATCAATAAACCAACCATGTGCAGGACAATAGAAAAGCTACCTTTCTTTCTTGAAAAATACAGAGAAGACAAAGTATCTCATGTCTTGAAGAACTAGCAAATATTGGTAAGTCTTTGTTTAACAACAGGTATCCAGTTTTATCCAGTTTCACTTCTCCTTTTTTTTCTTTTTTTTTTTTTTTTTTTAGTTTTATTCCCTACATTAAAACTAGTACAAATTCTTATTCCCCCTCTTGCACCTAAATTAATAATTCTGAATCAGAACCAGATATTTTCTTGGGTATAATCATCAGCACTCGTTAAAGGCCTTCAGATGCTCTAGGCTCCATCTTGTTAAGATTATTAAATGAATCTTTCACTTACCTCCTGGTTATTTTTCAATTTGTTTGAAGATGCCTGCAATTAAATCTCTTCCATAAAAGATGAATTCCCCTAACAAGGAGCAGTTTGCAGCTTGGAGCTCCAAGTATGCTCTCCACAATCCCGAAGCAGCTTGTGTCACATGAGCTCTAGCAAGGAAAAACTTTCTATTCTGCCTTTTTTCCTTTTTTTCTGCAGAGCTCACCAGTCTTCAATACTTTTGCTTCCATGAACTCTTCTGTTTTGTTTGAAATTCTTACAGATCCTTCTGATGCTGTCTGAAAGTCTTTCACATCCAAACGTATTTATTTTGGCCGTTCACTGTAAACAAGAGTATAAGATAAGGGGGGCAAGAGACCTTTATGATCTATTCATTCTTTTGTCCTCTGCACTCCGACAAAGTGAGAACTCCTTCAAAACCAACTAGTCCAGATTTAATGACACTCTGTTTAGCAAGCTGACAGCAAAAACAGTGGCCGTGGAGATTGAGAAAGTATTAAACTGATGGGAATGCAAAACAGAACAGTGACAAACAGACAAGATAAAAAAATTAGAGCATGGGCTAGCGGTTTTTTTGGAGGGGGGGAGAGGAGGTGTTGGTACTTGGTCTTTTGCTTTTAAGCTTACAAGTGTATTATGTTACATCTGTTAACAGATTTCCTTTGACACACACACAAAATCAATCATAAAAGTAAGACTATATTGTATTTTTGGTGTAACATAAGAAATGTTGACATGTCTTGAGATAATGGCATTTTGAGAAGCAAATTTCCATGTGTTTTTTGACTCTCAGTGCATAACTTGAAGGAGTTTACATGCAGATGATATACTGGGTCTCTCTGGGAGCTTGAAAACAGATTGTTACTTTGCATAACCAAGTTATTGATATCCAGTGATGAGTAACTCGATGTGAGCCACAGACAAACATTTCTAAAATAAAGCTGCAAACATGATGATTTGTTTATTGGCACAAATTACTTTGGGTTTCTCTTAAACACCACTTCTTCATCTCCCAGATGTGGTGAATAACTCATTGAATCAATAATGTGGCAATCCCAGATAGCTTGTCTTGATACCACCACAGTAAGGTAGGCTGGTGAGTGCAATACCACCATATACTGGTGCTGTGGCCATCAGGAAGCTGATTTGGAACTGTAAAACACTATTTAAGTGCTTATTTTATCTTGAGTTATCTAAGATATGTGCTACATTTTCTGAGTAGTTATATTTGTCTTGTTGCTCAGATATTGTCTGTCTGTATTAATGAAATTCTCAGGGAGCAGACATGCTGTAAGCAGTATTTAAAATTTGCATAGGTCCATCCTTTCTGGAAATGGCACTGAATTTTGTTCATTACCTCTTCCAAGATTATTAGCTCTATTACCAGTGAGTATTCTAAGTGTTCTGAAGTAATTGTGCCCTGCCATATATTTTCTAAAGTAGAAAATTGAAAAATCCTCAAGAATGAGTTACTACTATTCACAAAGAACAAAAACATTAAAAAACTCCCTCAAACTGTTCCTTAAACTTCCAAGTGCAAAAGTAGAACTAGTTTTTCTGTATCACATACATTAGACACAATTAAGGCATTTAGGATAAAAAATAAACATCTTCTCCAAACAGAGAATCATAAAATATATGTCTAGGCCCAGTATTGAGTAATACGATATAAAAAGTGCAGGACTTAGGAGATGGAGTTAAAATATTGAGATGATTAAACTATTTTCTATTACTTTTTGTCTTACTTTAGTCTTGTATTTTATGCTATTATTTTATGTTATTATTTATTTTATGATGTCATATTTTTTCTACTACGTAGTTGCACTGTTCCAGGGATATAAAAAATACCTCTTCTCCCCAGTTAATCTGGAATATTTTCCAGAAACTGGTCTCATAAGCACAGCCTTGGAGAAGGTTGTGCTAACTCGTTATCCTGTTGCTAGATTATCTGAATCTCTCTCAAATAACAATAGCAATATTTTTACTCACAAAATTCAACTTGACTCACAAAAAGTTTGCAAACAGAAATAACACTTCCTTTGATAGCAGCACCTCTTTGGTACTCCAATCCAAACTAGAAATTCCTTCTTGATTGGTGTAATACACACTTATTTCTGTGGAATCAAGACCATTATTTTCTAATTAGTGTTTCAGAAACTGATACTACTTTCCCAGTATCATCACTATGGTAACATATTTCAGATTCTTTAATTCACGAGTCATAGATATTGTTAAAAACAGTCATTGATTGATCAAAATTGGCCAAATGCTTCTCTGGCTGCTTTCTATTTTTTTTTTTTGTTGTTGAATTAAAAAATGTTTTAGTGGTTTTTAAATAGGTCTTGCTATTACATTTTGTATTTTTTATTACGTGAACTGCCACCTAGACAGTTCCTTAACCTAACTGTAGTTCCTTATGTTGTTCATTGCTTCTGAGAGTGGCACTGCTACCATGCAAGATAATGATGATGAGACAGTCTAAGGATAAAATATGTTTGGAAGGCACTTGGCATATATTATTAAATGAATGGGAAATGATCAGTTGCAGCAGCAGATGATTAGGAAGGAAGACATATTTTACTTGCAAATAGGGCACAAGTTGGCAAGTAAACTTGAGCAGGTTTTAATACTATTGAAATGTCATGTTAGTACTTTGTGAACATTTGCAGGAGGACTCCATGCACCAAAACACTCCTGCTAAAAGGAGTCCTGGGATAATATTTCTGCAAGGAAGAAACAGCTCTAATGAAGGAGACACTATGAACTTGTCAGAAATACTGTTAAAGTAGTGGACACACACTGTCTAGTTGCTACATATCTTATGGTAAATAAATTTAGATTTATTTAAATGTCAGAGCAGTGTGTAATGAAGTCTTGGAGGAAATTCATATTAAAGTCAAAGTTCAAGCTCCTTTGTTAAATATTTGATTGTGTATGCTCCGCATTTTCAGTGATAAAGTATTCATTGAAGTAAACAGTAATCATCTTTTCCATTTATTTTATTTTTTCTGACTACTTTTCAGATAATTTGAAAATATTAACTCCTCAATATTTAGATCTAAAGATTGGTTAAATATTTAGCTTTTTCCCCTGGAGCAAAAGACCTCTGTGTTTGAGGACATGAAGGCAACTCGGAGTTGGGAAAAGTATCTGACAGAGGTAGTGCTGTTGCTGTTCTATCCCTGTTAAACTTGGAAGAAATTTTCTATTTTTGAAGTGAGGAGAAATAGATTCAAGACAGAGGTAGAAGCAAAAATCCCAAATTATTATTGATCCCCTTTAACATATCCTTTCAGGTAAAAAACAAGACTTGAGGAAAAGAACAATGTAGGGAAAAGGTGAAGAATGATGAGAAAGTACAAAAAGAGGAATCTAGGAAATGCATTCAAATATCAAAGGGTTTCTTGACCTAAGCAAAAAATATAAGAAAAATTATAGCAGCAATAAACAGGAAAATTAACACATGTAATAGGCCATGCCACATAGATTGTGGCATTTTTTTTAAGATGGCAGATATGTTCATTGATGTAGGCTGTAAAAAAAAAAGCTTCCTATTATTAAAATAAAAATGTTTATAGCAGTTAGGACTAAAAGAGTAAAAAAAAAAAAGACAAATGTATGATTCTATCTTTCCAAATTCTTCAGACAAGACAGAACTGTAGATCAGGCAGTGAATTCCCCCAATGAGATTATAGACCTACACTTTAAGTTAACAGTAACCTTTTGTGCTTCTCTCACATCCTCAAAATTACGGGAAAATTTAAATGAATGACAAGAATCACTGTAGGACTGACTTTCTCTCATACATAGGCACAGGACCAAGCTATAAGTTTTGTTACTCATTGACACAAGAGGATTTTTTTTTCCCTTGGTCCTGTGTGAGCACATCTAGCACACACACACCCTGGTAGTGATCAACCAACCTGCTATCTAAAATTTAAATGGAAACTTTAGATACAACTTTTTTCAGTTAGATAGTTTTCAATACAAAATAACTATATTTTATATATATATATATATAACATACAACAAAAATCTAAAATACAACCTACCTTTCACAACACAAAGGAAAACAATTCTTCATTTATGAACTCAGTTAATCATAATGCTTTTCATTTGTCCTGTGATATTTTTCATGGTATCTTTTTGTCAAATTAATGACTTGAAACACTTATTTTGTGATGAATATCAAGACACATAATAGGTTGTGCAACATAGTTTTCACAGGATAAGTCCCTTCTGGAAGATAATAAAGAGAACTTTCCATATGAGAGGGACTGTTAAACACTTTGCCTGAACTGAGTTATTCTCCCTATCGATAAAATATATGATACCAGTATCATGCAAATGCTATGTTATTGTCCCAGTCTCCTTCTCATAAAGCCTCTCCTTTTTCAGTGCTCCATAAACTATTCAACAGTCATGTGAAAGCATTGATGCTATAGGCATTTTTAATATATATTTATATTATTCTGTCTAAGGCAACGGTTTTGTAGGATAAAAATAGTACCACTTTTCAGTCAGTTGCCCTAATTTTCCATCAATATTATA
>JAWWMP010000001.1:7783804-7825720 GCA_035047865.1 Dendrocincla tyrannina | reverse complement strand
TTGCCCTAATTTTCCATCAATATTATATCCAAAGGTAATTATCTGAGATGAAAATATTACACATGGAAAATAGTTGTTGGTTTGTTGTGTTTGTTTGTTGGGTTTTTTTATAGGTGAGAGGTGTTTGGCTTTTATTGGAGAATTTGATCTGTATTGAGACGTTTGGTCATAGTTTCTTTGAAACAGTCCAGTGTCCTCATTCTTTTGACCAGACAAACTAAATTGCAATGACCAAATGCAGAAGAAAGAGAATTGTGTGGGTTTATGGGACTGGACAGGAAGAAGGGAAAGAAGAAAGTGAATGTCTTTTTTCCTGATTTAATCCTTGCATGTGATATTTTTATTCTGTTGTACCAAAATTAGCTCAGTTCAACATTTCCTACTTGCAAATATCCTCCAAGTCCTAAATCAATAAAAATGTTTGGTTTTTATACTTTATGCTCAAAATCATGAGGATAACTTAGGCTGATGCAATCTAATGTACATGTTATAATCCCAAAATATTTTTTTTCACTCCTACAGTTGTTTGTTGTGTACCATGGTTTTCTGAGTGGTGAAAAATTTGATACATGAAAGAAATTAATAAAAGGAGAAAAATACAAAACCAGATTTTGACATTACTAGTAAGACAGTGAACTTGGATGATACTTACTACATAGATTTTTGTCATATAGTAGCAATATTTTTGCTTCATATTTTAGGCATTTTTATTGTTCCATAGAGGGGTTGAAGAACCAGTGCAAATATTACCTGTAGTTCTTGAATTTCAAATAGTGAACCTCAGGTGACACTGAATTATTGATCAGAGCACATTCTCAACACAAAGGCTGGAGGGAAAATACTCACTCTTTTCAAACAAGCCCCATCTTGATACAGAACAATAAGTGTTAGGTATTCTCATATCTCCAGTAAACTAATGCCTCCTAAGAATTCTTTTTGAAGATTCATGGTTATTTCTTAATCAACATTATTTTGTCCATGGTTTCTAACAAATTGGCACAGCTTTTCAGAAGGCGGAATGTTCACCTAGTTTCTAAGCTTGGGACCAATGTTTATTTTTGCTATCTCAATTTGATTTGATAGTACAGGGAAGCTGTCACCATCTGCTTCTATCTTATGAGATTTGCCTCACCATGTGAAAAATAATGAATGTGACCAGAATGTGCAGGCTGGTGAAAAAATCCACCTGTATATGCTACTTTGATTTGAATGAAAAAGAACAAATAATATAATGAACAAATAAT
Organism: Dendrocincla tyrannina; assembly: GCA_035047865.1. NCBI lineage: Eukaryota > Metazoa > Chordata > Aves > Passeriformes > Dendrocolaptidae > Dendrocincla > Dendrocincla tyrannina. Next base: position 7,824,476 of record JAWWMP010000001.1, on the reverse strand, counting down.
ATAATGAGCATTGTTGAACCCTCACAAACATTTTCCCCATTTAAAACTGAGGCTAATGAAAATAATTTTCAAAGACAAAAACACTTTTAGAACTTACAGCAGAAAATTGATATTGTTACAGATGTATAAATGTATAAAGTTATAAGATATTAAACTGCCTTGTATTTGGATGAAAGAAAAACAAAAACCTTAGATACTACCTCTAAAATTATTAACCCCTCAAATATATGCAATTATTAATTACATGTATCAGTCAGAAATCTGCATTAAATAATTATGAGAAAGAAAAAAATCAATATGAATATTTACCTAGGTATAAAATCAGAAATATATGCACAGGTAGAAAAACAGGATTTTCCTATGTGTAGCTAGTTCATATCCAGGGTTGCTCAAATGGCTTGAAGCCCTGATTTTTATTATCTCTCTAGTGTGTTCCATTTGCAAATGGAAAGTAAAAGCAGATTGTAAATTTTTCTGCTAGCACCAGCACCTGAAACATTAGCTAAGACAAGGATGCAGCAGTAACCTCTCTATCCTCTTCATATTTCCTCCTGTCAACTCCCTTTCTGCCCAGTAAGTTAGTCACAGAGGAAAGGAGGTAAGAAAAATCACTTTTACATTGTGATGAGTCTGTCCAAGCCCTTTAAATTGCCTTTGAATAGCACTGCTCCAGGACAGGGCGAGAAAGAAGAAGTAACAAATTCACGAAGGAATCAGTTGTTCACTTGCCACGGCCTTTTCTTATTTCCCTGCTCAAAGATTTGCCATTTCCTTAGATATACCAGAAGATAGACTAGATAAAAGGCATCTGGTTTAATTTGGCTGAGTTTCATTACTTTAGGTCTTCTGAGATCTATTCAGGAAAACTTTTGATTTCTTTTGGCATCTTTTTTACCTGTTGGAAGGTAACAAGTAGTGAGTAGTCCAACTTATTCCATAGCTGCTATTCCTTTCCTAGTTACAGAAGCTTAATTCTCATGCCAAGTTTAATTGTATGTTCTTCTGAGTAACCTTCAAATTCTGATTCATTAGGCTGGGAGGAGTACAATCTACAGTGTTAAACCTTTACTGTAGGTAAAAGGAAAGAAAATCTCCTTGATCCTGTCGAGTGTGATGGGAGGAGGAGAAGGGAAATCAAAACCTGCATAATTTAGTTCTTTTCTTCAGATAAATGATGTCCATGAATATAAACCCCAACATGTAAATCTTCCCGTATCCTCTTGTCCAGACTACACCTTCATGCTCCACTATCTTCATATGCATCCACACTCTTTCTCTGTCAAAGCCAATAGTAAGTTTTGGTTAGTTGCTGGGGTTTTTTAAATTATAAATATAGTATTTTAAACAGGAAAACTTATAATCATAAAGATATTAATCAGTCTAATGCTTTTCCCTTATCCTCCATAAATTTTTCCTTCTAGAATGTTTTCCTGGCAGAGCTCTGCTTCTAATTTGTTGCCATCTTTTCTTTACTAACATTAATACTCTGTTTACAATTACCATAATTCATTCCAGCTGAAGGTTGAGGCCTGAAAAAAAAAATGATGTCCATCTCCATTTTTTTAAAAAATACAAATCACAGTGAATAATGTAACTTCAATTCCAATGTGGAAGTATTATTTCAAAGCGAATGACAATAATGATCTTTAAATTACAAGACCCAATTCTCCTGTGACTTTTATGTTTTCCTGTAAATCAGGAGTACATTTTTGAAGGCTATGAAGTTGAACTGACCTTTAATTAAAAAGGTAACTGCAGGATCAGTTTGTGGTTTTCATACCTGCAGACGGAAATAAGACACGGAGCCTCATGCTTACAGACTCTATTTAGTTCACCTTGATAGCTAGAGGAGGCAAGACCAGGGCTGGAGACAGGGTTTATGGCATTTCAGCAAGCTGACAACATCCACTTCCTCAACCCCTCAGGCAGCAATAAACTGGTTATCTCTTCCTCTCCTCTTTGGGGAAGCTTTCAGGTTAGGAGGGAGCATGCTGTGTCACAGATTTTGTGTAGGAATGCTGTTGTATTACAAATATAATAATAATAAATGCGATTAATATTTCCCACACAATAAACAAACATAATGGATGTAGTCAAGTACTGAAGTTGGGAAGCTTTCCTGTAGCCTTCAACAACTTTATGCCTTCGGTGTTCAGCCTCTTTTTTTTTTTTTTGCCTCTTCTTTACTGTCTCTCTGGTTGCTTTTCTACATGTAAATTTTAATTTCTTAGGTATTATTCATGTCATTCCAAAGGTAACAAGAATTGGTTGCTCAATGTGGGTGGAGTTTCCTGAGATTTTAGTAATTAACATCGCCACAGATTAAATGTGAAGTGTTTTTTTTTAAAGGCTGTGACCAACATTGAAACTTTGGGTATGATTTCATGCATGAACAAAAGCATGTAGAGAATGTAAGGGCATGGTAACTTCCCACTCTGGAGGGCAGGATTTAGGTAAAACTGCACTTGTTCACAAGACTTCATGCATGAACACTTTAAAATTGTTTGATGAAACTGAAATTTAGCTACTTGCAGAACCACGTGAAATTGCAGTTCCTAGTTCAGAGGAAATTTCATTCATTCCTTCCCTCAAAAGAAGGAAGACAAGACTGTAATGAGCATGCAGTAATATCTGTGTTTCTCTTAGATCTAAACTTCTTTCACATAAATTACACAAATCAACCAAAGGTATTTGAGCATTGTATTTTCATACTAGGTGCTTTGGTTTGATTTGGTTTGGTTTTTGGGGGTTTATTTTACAGTGTTCCATCCTTAAACACCAAGAACTTCTCTCGTCATCAACACGTATTGTCCATGACTGGACAATACTCAGATAAAAGGAAAAATGACCAAAGTCTCCCAATCTGATCTTTTCCTAACATCAATATATTGACATCAATAAAGCCCAAAAGATTACGACAGTTGTGCTCTCTGTGCCTGAGAAACTACAAGAGAGAAGACAAGCTGCAATGAGCATTTGGGTCAGGACTTGTGTCAATGGAAGCACGATGAACTTTCAAAAGAAACAGCAGGCAGTCTAGGTTAGCATCAAAAGAGATAGGAAAAAAGAAGAGAAGCAGCTGTCTTGGCTTTTTAGCACAGGGACAAAAAACCTCCAGTGAAGTGTTAGGAAATTCCTATGGGGTTATATCCCAACTTAGAAGAAGGGCTTTTCAAATGCAATGGTTTGTTTTTTTTAAGAATTTAAAAGGAAGTTATAACTATAAACTTGAAGGCAGACTTCTTTCTGAGATTGCATGTCAACGGATATTTACAGTGTGTTGTGGTCAAACTCATAGATGGCAGTAAAAATTCAGATTGACAATATGAAGGTATCATTTTAACTATAGACTTAGTTCTTTTTATTTTTAAAAACTCACATTTTGTAATGTTAAAACTGTATTTAATCAGAGAGGACATTTTCTGTGAAATTGAAGGCAATGGTATGTTGAAAGAACCTCAGCTTGAGTTGGCAGAAAGCAATTTAGTTATTTTTGTAGTTTTGATGTATTTCCAAGGTCACAAACAAGACTGATTTATACAGGAAATATGAGTTAGAAAGGCTGTTTAAGGGGGCTGTAAATACTTTGCTTAGATGTGCCTTAGATGGATTTATTTCTTCCATCAGCTGCACTGAAAAATTATGATTTACCAGTAATCTTATTTCACAATTCAGTGATAGTGTATTTGATATCTTTTCTTGAAAAGAAATTATTCCCACCATATTCTGCAAATTAAACTGATATTCAAAGTAGATCGTTCAGAATTTAAAAGGATGTCCTGGAGCTCTGCTTATCCAAGGGCATATCTTCTAAGGAGTTCCCAACAGAACAGAAACATCATCTGAAAGGGTCCAAGAAGTCTTTTACACAGGTTAAGGAGAATTCGATGAGAATTTTTCCTAAGTATTGGATAAACAAGGGTAAAATATGCAGATTATACACCACCCAATATGCTGCTTTACCAACAATACTCTTCCAAACATCTTTTCTATGATTTCCTCTTCACTGCTGAGAAATATTTCACTACTGAATCTAGTCAGATACTAACTATAATGTGGCCATTAGTTTATTGCTTATTCTCGAAGGATTCAGTCAAAATGTTCTAATTGATAAATCTGAGGCAAAAAATAATAAATATTTTTCTCAAAACCCTTGTTATGAAAAGATACCCCGAGTGCAATCACCTCTTTCACCTCCTCAGATATTTGCTTAAAGATGGAACTCAGGTTCCAGTTCTGTGCAGCTAAAATCAATGGCAGCTGGGTTACAGTACATTACACAACTTAAATTGTTGCTTCTGCTTCAAGCACAGTATTCTCATTTTTGAAAGCTTCTCCAAGTCTGGGGGAGAAAATGAGTTGGCGTGAAGGAAAGGAGATTGTCAGGTGTCCTGCTAAATGGGTCTCCCTCAGAAAAACCCATGATCACCTCAAAACAGCCACCTCCTCCCCACCCCAGGCTTTCCAAAATGCCCTAAAGGCAGTGAGAACAATCTTAACAGAAAATATTGAGAGGGTGACAAGGAAGAGAAAGGCACAATTATTTATATGTTCGAAAGGTGTTCACTCCTTAATAAGAAACAATTCTTATGCCAAGCAAAATGAAGTACTCTAAAGCAGGCCAATTAATCTGCACATGATTCTCAGGTTCAGTTTCAGGGGGTTAGTGTTTGGGCTTGGATGTTCTACCTTTAAAGCAAAAACATTGCTTTATTGTAAACAAAATTACTACATACTTAGCTTTGACCTCAGTAATTCAACACCTGCTTTCCATAATGCAGTGGTATCTGGGACTTCACTTAAAATTACTGTAGGAGCATCAGAAGAAACACAATAGGAAAGAATCTACAGCTGCTCTTAAATGAAAACTAGGTAAATGGTAGAAAGCAAACATAGAAGTCTACAGGCTGATGAAGTTTACTGCTTTTTCATTAATTATAATAATTAGTGATACAAGCAGCTGTCACTGTAAGCTTATTCTAAGGAACTTACTAACCAGTAGACAAGAGAAAGATTTAAATTATTACTCCTACTTTGTGGGTAGCAGGAAAGTATTATTCTATAAAAGCCACTAAGATAGTTTCTCAGTGACTAATTGCCACCCCTAACCAATATTCCGCCCAGTTATGTCTTGTAACATTTGGACACTTAAAACTCTCAACAAGGTCAAGGCGAAAAACAGTTTAAAAATAAATAATAAATAATAAAGTTTTTTCATTGGCTCTTAAAGGCCTGAATTTTCCAAAGCTGTTCCTCCTCCCTTTTTTGTTCAGGAACACAAATCAAGCACAGCTTAGCCTGTGAAGAGCAAAGCATTCCAAAGCACATAGATTGTAATGAAAACTCACTCTCCATGCTGTTTGTGTGTTTTCCTCTCTAGCTAAGACCATCACATACAGTGACTATCACAGCTTACAGCTAAATTTAAGGCACTAGCCGAGAGAACTCACAGGCCTGGGAAAACTCTACAAGGAGAAGAACAGCAAAATAATTAATAGTATTTTGAATCAATGTGTGATTCTAAAAATTTTATTGCTAAAAGAAAGCTTCCTGACAAAATGTCTGTGACATATTCCTGCATTAGAAGGAATCTTAGAAGGAAACGTTTTTAGGGGAAATGGAGGAAAAAGCAAGAGAATGCAAATAAAGAACTAAGATTATTTTTCCTCTGTTTTCCTTTCCCATAGCTCCTCTCTGAATAGCATTTCCATTTCTTCAGTACCCATGTTCCCACGCTTACGTTTTCTTTTACCATCAGTGTTCTTTTTTTTTCCTCATCTACCTTACTCTCCATTCAACAGACACGGTTTTCCTCCCTGGAAACCACTGGCACATACCACCAAAATTCCTGCAATGTATTTGAACCCTTGGGGTGGACAATCAGTGGGTAGCACTGGTCTCAGAGATGACTGTGCCCCAACAGGAAATGAGAAAAGGACATCCAACAATTTTCTAACACAAGAGGAAAAATTGAGGTCACTACTTTACTTGAGAATTGTGATCTTTTAGCAAAAAAAAAAAATCCCATACAAGGTTATAATTCCTCTAGTATAAATATGAAGGCAATTTCCCCTCTATAAAATTGCTTTTCTGTTTCCTCAGAATCCACAAAATTATTCCAAGGCTGATGTTTTGAGGAGGTGGCAGGTCACAGGTAATTTTAATCCCAATGTAAGTAAATATGAAAAGGGAAAAGCAAATAAACCCTTTGTATTCTTGGAAAAAAAAAAAAGAAAGTAAAACTACTAGGAGACCAGTTGAACTGGAAAACGAAAGCCAGAAGCAGTCATTTGAGAGCAAATAACTAGGGTTTAAAATTCAAGAGTCTCATATTGCAGTAGCTGATCCATTACTGATACTGAAACAATAGGTGTGCTTGCTGTTATTTTTGATTAATGAGTTTTCTGTTCTTAGTTATGGCTCTTTCTGGGACCATCATATTTAATTTTATAAATTATGAATATTTGTCAGGGCCCTGCCTGAGCAGTCTTGAAGGAGCACGGTAAATGGCACCAGAGGAAAGTTTCTTGCCCAGGAGCATTATAAAATCTCCCTCTAGCAGATTTAAAAAAAAAATATATATATATTTACTGGAACTCCAGGGATCTTGTTTAGTGTCAAAATCATATCACTGAGAAGCTTTTCTTAGTGTGGACTTGAACAAATTGGAAAGCAAGATACAGTAGTAGCACAGTTCTGGTATCACAAATTGCTCTTTATTTAAAGTTACTTTTTAAATACAACTAAGATTTTAAAGCCTGTCAAAGATGGCACGCAAAGATAAAAATAAAGAAGTGTCAGGAACAAAAATGTTCTTTTTCTCTTCCTCTGAATTAATTTGCATGTCAGTCAAAAAATCTGTCAATGCATATGCAATATAAGCAGAATGACTTACACTCCTCAAAGTGTAGGAAAAAAAGAACAAGAAGAACTGAAGAAGAGGAAAGCGACAGCTGTGATGAGCAAGGATACTTCCCATCTATGGTACGTATTCAACTATAACAATACCCCCAAAGATGGTGAAGAAATGATGACAGAACTGTCAATTATAGCTGAGCGGAGTGTAAACAGAGATACAAAATCTGCTGAGCAGAACCGACAGCAGGTGCTGGGGCTTCTCTGTCGACCGCACTCTGCCAGGCAGAGCACAAACCCCACTAGGCAGCAGGGATCCCGTTCCCACCCAGGGCAGAAACCTGGTGTGGGAACAGCCTTCAGCAGAAGAAAGGCTAGAAAAAATAAGGTTCTAACGGGAAACTGTAGGTACAAAAGGTGTTGGCTGAGATGTAAATAGGGTTATTGATTGCTGCGTTTGAAATTCATCTGAACTCCAGGAGAGAATGACTTGGCAGCCTCATGTAAGGTCTTGTTTCCTAAGTGAAGAAAAGTAGATTCAACTTGGTTAGTTTTTGCCGCCTGTTTAGAGGTGTCTTTTAAGCAAATCCTTGATTTGAATGCTTACTTCATAAAAAAATCATTCTGTTTTCCAGCATTCAATGTGAAGAGCACTGACAGGTAAATGAATGCTGTTTACAAATACCATTAATAAAGCTAAAACTACCACTTAATCTAATCCTACAAACTGCTCTATTTGGAATCTGAAACAAGACTAACTTCAGGCTTTGCACTTATGAAGAACCCTATGAAACAGTGTCAGCTTCTCTTCAGGTCCCACTAGGTTCATCTTGAGCATGACCAGCAGCTCTGCACAAAACATAAGGTGGGACAGAACTCAGCTTCAGCATTGTCCCAGGGGAAAGGAGCAGCAAGGAAGAGCAGGAAAAAAACAACACAAAAAGTTTAATGTCACTTTAATCTCAATAACAAGCAGCTGCAACCAATTGCATGCAGAAGGATCTGTTGAATAATAGGTTCCTATTTTTTAGTAGTATTCAGATACTGAAAAAGGTTGTGCTTCAACTATGGATTTGAAGGTACCAGCTCGGGCAGACAGCATTACCAGCACACTGGACTCACATTTTAAGTTATAGGTAACACTGTGAAAAGCAAAACTTAATAAATGTCATTTCTCTCAGCCATTAAATTTTCATCATTCTGAGCTTATTGCTCAGAGAAAGCAGCCAAGCCTTTCTTCCACAAACCAACAAGGGACTGTATTATCACTCAAAGTCTAACTCAATAAATAATATTTCCTGTGATGTTCTTAATTCACTTCTTCATAACACTCAGCCTTTCTATGGCGGATGTGGCTTAATTCCTTTGTCTTAAGTGAGCAATTCCAAACTCCCATTTCCAACCTGAAAAGGAAGTACCTTACTCTGCTATTCCAGACTTCATAGAAAAGACTCAGATTATTTAGATGATGTTTTTGCAAAATTGATAGACTATATCTTTGGGGCAGAAAATCTATGGGTAAGAATATCAGGAAATTGAAGGTACCTGATTTTCATTCTCTGCTTCAGTACCTTTTGAAGAATTTATACTAAGCAACCTATGAATAAAATACAAATGCTATTACTGGATCTCATGGGAACTAGAGAGCTCCACCATACCATATCAGTTCATGCATATTTGCTCTTTTGCTTCCTTCTCTTGGTGTGCTAATTTGGTCAATAAGAGCAAAAACTTCATCTTACAATGTGGTTGATGAGGCAGGCTACTGAACAGCAAGACATCAATTTTTGTTCCCTTAACATTAAAGTAACTGCTGTAAGAGCTCAGTTATTATATTTAAAAGGTAAAGGAAATGCAACTACTGTCTCTTTTCTACACTCAATGCTTTTTTGCTGTTCCACTCCGTGATCAAAGAGATGCCTAAGGTGCCTGTTCTCACAGGATTTAGGTATTAGTCGCTCAGCATGAAGCTGCTCAGCCTCAAGTGGACTCAGACCTCTGTGCAGGCAGACAGAGACCCTGCAGTTTCTACTACAGAGGCATCCAGGCATTTTTCATGCTCCAGGGTAAAAAGGAATGGCTTGCTGACGACCCCACCCTTGGCCTTCAAGGTTTTGAAAGCAAGATCGCATACTTGTAGCAACATAATAGCAAAGCTCCACATGCATCTCTCTGGTAAGAGAGATTTTATTTTAGATGAGAATTTAGATTTTTAGATCTAAAATTTAGATTTTAGATTCAGACACGGTCTTTCATACCAGTGGGGATGTGTTCAAGTGGTCCTGATAGCTGGGTTTCCTTGGGATGGTGCCTGAGAGGAAAGGGAGAGACTAGGATTTAAGAGGAGGTATAGTGACTATCAGGATTTTGTTATGGGTTCTGGGTTGTTTTGCAGTTAGTGATCATGTGCTGGATTTGGATGTGCCTTTTTTACTCTTCCAGAAGAGATGGTGATTAAGAAGTTTTGCCTCTCTAGGATATCTCACCTCCATGAGTCACTATCATTTGCTTACTGTTTCATCTTTATCACTGTGATAAAGCTTCAGTCATGTCTCACCCCCTTACCACTGCTTCCTCATGACTTGTGCCTTTTGAGCAGACTGTCCTCTTCCTAATCCCAGAACTGCTGAAAAGCTGCATGGAGATGCACCCAGATCTTGATAACCTACTAATGTAGACGTTGCCCAACTGTGTGACCTCTGAATGTGTTCTGGTATTTCCACAGTCATTCATGTAGTCCCACTAGTGCCTATTTTAGTGTTTGAACTGCAGAATTTTTCAGTGTAAAGTCAGAAAAGATGACTCAGGATACCAGACCCCTTCTGTTAACCTTAATTTTACTGCAAAATGAAGAATAGATGAGGTTTTTAGGCAATCAGAAAACATGATTGTCTTAGTTCAAGGGAAGAACTAAGATATCTATGTTGGCCAAGAAATAATCCCTCTTTTAAATTTAGAAAACAGAACTTTAATTAGAAAAATGTATATATATGAACGGATAAAAATTCTTAACCACAATACACATACATATATATATATCCAGAAAGAAGCAAACAACAACAGTTTGTAATAAACCTCTCCACCCCCGAACGACAAGGCAAACAGTTAAAAGGCTTTTGGCTATCCCCCCAAAAAAAGGGGGAATGGAATTATATCTACGGACAGCAGGAGGTGATGTTGCGCTGCAGCCACTGGCTTCTCCCTCAGGGGTTGCAGTTATATTTATGGACAGCAGGTGGTGATGTCACACCTGGCCGGCTGGCTTCTCTCTCAGGCGAGATGGCAGGCACAGTCCCCAGGTCAGCTCCCATGAGAAAATCGGAAAGAAAGCAGCAATCCCGTTTCCGCAGGAGCAGGAAACAAGGGCTCTCTCTCTCCTCTTTTCCTCACAGCAGCTCACATGGTGTCCACGATCGCTCATGGATGAAAAAAGTCAAGTTAGGGAGGGAAAAAACACAGTCCAGCTATCCAGTGATGCTGGGATCCTTGTGGTCCCGTCCTCCCTCACTCTGCTGAGAGCTGAGCTCTTGACCTGCAAAGAAAAAATGCAGAAACCGGCCCCCCAGCGACTCCCCTCCACTGAGCTGTCTTTCCCCTCCCCCCTCTCTCCCTCAGGCTGGGAGAAGAGAACAAAGGCCTTTGGGCTGCGTCTTCATGTCAGGATATGCATATGCATTCGTTCTTTTGTTAACCATCTTCACCGAGGTTTAGGGTGCCTAAAGGCTGCAAGCCTTTAGGGAGGAATTCCAATGAGATACCACGCTGTAACAATGATGAATTGGAAAGAAAACTTCATTGCTTTTATATCTTCTTTGTTAGACCATTCTTGATTTTAGAGACTACAGGAATTTAGAGGTTACTTCAGTCCTCAGTAATGAATTCGAAAAAGAACAGACTTAAAAGATGCAGGCAAAGGGAGTAAGATGCAGGCAAGTAAGATTTATAAATAAATTGAAATCAATGACTTCTGTTATTGTCATGTTAGTGTTTCATGACACAGGGGAATCCTAATATCCCCAATTTCCTTACTGTGGTGACAGACTTCAAGTTTGGCAAAGGAGCACAAGTGCATATTAAAATGGTTCTTCAACTGACAGTGCAAACATAACCTAAGAGACTCAGCCACTTGGATGGCAAGACATTCAGTACCCTAAACAGAACTGTTGAAAAACAAAACACCAAAAAACAAGTCAACCAACCAACCAACCCCTAAACCACCCCCCCAAAAAAGGAAAACAAACAAACACCCTAACCCAAAAACCAAAAACATGACAACCAACCACCCCATCCCAAATCAAGCAAAAAAGCCGCCAACACTCTCCCTTAAATAAATAAATAAATGTGTTCCTTTGTTGTGTAAAACCCCCAAATAATCTAATGTGATTTACAGCAGAGTGAATGCATAAAACACTGAAATTATTTCTCGATGCTCAGCAGGCTGTTATATCTAGTTTTTTCCCAGACTCCCTTATATCCCCCATATAAACTCATTATAAATTTGTTTTCAATCCTGTCAGCATTTACTTTCCTTATTTTCTGGAACATACTTTTCCCCTATGAAGTATTGTTTAGCTGAATTGAAAAGTTCAGATAAATGCATAGATTTAAAAAATAGTAATATTTCATCATGCTGGAATCACGGGTGCTGTCATTTTAAGAAATTTTCATTTATTAATAAAAGCTTTCGAGAATATATGTAAACCAAAATCTATAATTTAAAGCTTCTTTAAGCTGAACTTAAGATGAATTTGGATTTCTTTTTCTTTACTTTTTTACTATCATATTTTTACTTCCAGGAAATGTGCAATGAAAATGAAAAATCCAATCTCCTTGTCAGCTCTACTTATTCTCTGCTGTTTTACAAACTTTGATCGAAACTAATAGGGAGTTATATCTGTTTTGACTGTGAACTTACATGTTAAATTAAGGCGTCTAATTGGTCTTCTGGGGTCTTGCTAAATCTGGATTCCTACAGGACCAGTAAAGCAACAGGTACATAGGTGAGTGTAACTGTGTTACAAGCAATTTTTTCAAAAAGATAAAACAGTTACTTATGTGAATAAGTTCAGGTATGTCAATGCCACATTATCAACTTTGTTATAAATTTGAATGTACAGACTTAAAAAGATAATAGTTATGATTACCATTACAGCTGTAAGTCAAATAAATTTTAGTGCTGTGTGCACTCTTCGAGAGGCTCAATGTCATAATCTCAATGTGAGAAATAAATTCGCCAAAGTTATTGTGTCTCTTCCTTGCCTGCTTTATGGACCAAATCTTTAAAACTATGGAAATTTCAACCAATTTCAAGCACATCAGATTTTGCTCACTATAAACTCATGCATATGTAATTTTTACCAGCGCTGCCCTGTTTGCATGAAACGGAACTAGAGCATTTCTTATCCTCCCTCGAAATTCCTTCAAAAAGCTTATCCTCTGCACAAAGTATGATTTCTATGGATTGATTCCACTCTAAGTCTTATTTTATTGAATTATATATAGTAATTTGTGCAAAGTTTGAGCTACCACAGAAGGACCTGAGCTCTGAGATTCATCACTTCTTCAGATAGAAACCACTCACACAAATGTGTTGAATTGATCAATGTTAATTACTTTAATGCTTACCTTGGCAAGGAAGCAAAATATGGGCATGAACATTAGTGAAAAATTCATAAAGCATGCTCTTTTGTAAAGTAGGTAATACAGTTAATGAGTTAAATCTAGCCCAAAACACACACCTCTAAGCAAGACTTTGCTGAAGTCAGCAGGAATACTCAGCATGCAGTCAGGTACTTAAGAATGAGAACCTTGCTGTGTTGGGATTAGATATGCAACTGTAGGACAAAAAATATTATGAACTGCCTTTTTTTTTATTTTAATCCTTGGAATAAAAAAAAAAATCCATTTGAAACCTATGATATTTTGATCAAGAATAAAACAGCAGAGATCAAGTATGCTTTGTTTATGTTCATTTACTACGCTGTCTGAAGATGAACCTGCTTACATCAACTTGCAGTAAACACAAACTATGACAAGATACTGTGATTTCAGTACCGATGTTAAAAGGAAATGTTGGTTGAGTTTGCGGCAAAAGTTGAAGTCAGTCAATCCAGATTCCTAAATTCCCACTTTTTCCTGAACAGATGCTTGCTACCTACATAGAGTACCTGGCAATCTATCACTTTACTTACCCTAATTGTTTTAATGCAGTTCTTAAGGACACTGTATTTGAACAACTGAAAGGTTGTTACAATAGTTCTTCAGTTATTTGACAGGTGTAAATATCCCTCAGAAAGGATAACTCTTAAAAATTAGTGGGCAGTGACAATTATCACTGACACCCTCCCCTGTAAATAGAGCCCTGTGTGAAATAAACCAGAATTACACACACAGGCACACATTCTCCTTTAGTTCAGAATATCACTTTTCCTTCAGTACAGATTACTTTAGTCCAACAAAACAGAAATACATCCACAGTTTAGGGAAAAGGGAACAGGCAGCTGGTACTATGAGAAACCAGGGTTGGAGAGAAAACAAGAGTGAAGGGCAGGATCATACAATGTGAATACGAACATCAGCAATCATGCAGAGAACAACAAAGGGCCAGCTCAAAAGGTTTCTGAATTATCCACATTTATCCATTTTGTCTATACTGAACTATGGAGGTTTTGCTCATTGCTGGGAATCCACCTTACATTCCTGAATAATTGAAGAAACATTCCAAAATCCTGTTTTAAATTAGAAAAAAATTACTTCTGGAATCAAGTGCTAATCCTATTTTTGATCAGCCTTTTTTTCTTACACATCGGTAAAGGATAAAAACAGGGGGAATAAAAAAAATCAAGTATAGAGAAATTCTTTTCTCTCCTGCTGGCATTTCTAGAATTTACCATATTGCCAGTTTGTATAAAAGAATTGAGTTGCAAAGCCAGATATGAATCACAATAATCATTCTAAGACCTATTATAAAAGATACAACACTTTTAACCTGGGATGTCTCTTTCAACAAAGTAGTCATTTAAACACCTTTTTCTTTTTTTTTTTAAAAATCAAACAGTTAAAAAAAAACTAAGAGGAATTTTAAAAACGTTTTTAATTTTTTTTTCCCATAGCAATTTCAGAAAAAGTATCTACTTTTTCTTCATGTAAGATAGAAGTCAAGGTATGTTTTCCTTCCAGCATCATAACCAGCATGTGTGGATTCCATAAGAAACTAGAGTGCTTATAACAATAGGAATATTCAAAATTACAGTGGGAACCTACCCTGTGAAGAAGATGCCCCTCATCCAAGGTCAGGAGAGCAGGGGAGGAAGCAATAGGATTGTATGTTTCCTCAGGTCATATAAAAGATAAAAGCAATTCATATTGTATGCTGCCTGATGCATTAAATGTGTCTTGAGATTAGCTTTCAAAAGGAAGGAGATGAGGGAAAACTTTGTCTGGATCATCAGGGAATCTTAACATTAAAAATGCATCATGGAATACACTCAGGTGTGTACTTAGTGGTTTGAAAACCTCAGCTGCAGCCCAGCTTTGGACACAGGTACATGAAACCTGAGAATGTTGCCAATTGGGTGAGAAAATCTTTTGCTGGATATAGCCCAAAATAATACATGTACTTAGGTAAGTAAGAAAAATCCAGAAATAGTAAAATAACATCAGGTTTCAAGAAGAATTTCACCAGTGGGAAACCACATGACAATTTGGCCATAAGGCAGACTGGCAGACTGGCCCTGAACCCAGTTTTTTGTAGGCAGTTAAAGAAAAACATCCCGTTACCCTCTGTCCTCTTTGATTCATATACTAGCTCTAGCAGTACACAGAAGTTATAAGTTTTACAAAGGAATCTGAATCCAAAGAATTCAGATTTCCACATAAATTGCAAGTGTAGCAGTTGATTTGGAAGTTGGAGTTTCTATTCTGTTATGATTTTATTGCAGTTTTGTTACAGGTTCTGCCACTGTTATTCCTATCCTTCTGAATCCTGAGTGTTTTCCTGGCCCCAGAATTCACAATGTTTTAAAGCTGTGAGAAACAGAGTCTCAACTCAAATAAATTTTTATAATAAAGGTTTATTTATATGGTAAAAACAATACTAGGTCAATGAGGGGAGAGTCTTCGCTCCACTGACTCGTGTATCAAGTACAGCGTGTATCTGGCTTTTACCCAGCCACTTCATACATATTCATTACATCATATGCATATGCTTTTCACATACTTTTCCTTATATGACTACAGCTAAGTCATTGTGTTAGTTATTTTTACAACTGGTTAATTACTACAATTCATGCATTCCTTGATAAAGGGTGACAGAGGAATTTTGGGTGTAACCACAGAATTTAGTGACTTGACAACATCCCTATCATAACTCAGGTATTCCTTGATAAAGGTCCAGAAAAACTGATGACCTTACGACAATTTGTTTTATTTCTTTGTGGGGGTGCAATAAAACCATTTGTTTTCCTACTGGCACGAATTATATACATACCTATGACAAAGCACACTGGCACAAGCCATTTTTGAAGTTTCATAAGAAGCAATTAATTTCTCTGTACTCCCTAATACCATTCTGTGTTGAAAGACGCCATTATTTTATAGTTTTTTGTGCAGAAAGCTTTAAAAAAATAATCATGATGATATACAAGAGCAGTCTGGTATGCCTTGAAGGTATTGCTTAAATAATGCAAATAGAGGAGGAACCATAGGCAGCTGAGGAGCTTGTTCCATCATGGACATTGAGATGGAGTTCCTGAATGATAGCGTTTAGTTGTTGAAGATGAACCATTGCACCAGGTAAAAGGATGATGGGTCAACAGAGCTGAAGCAGCTGCAAATGGTGTAATCCAAGAGGATAATAGATGTGCTGAGGCAGGAGCAATTGCCAATAGGGACAGCTTGTCTGGTTAGTTGGATCCCAGTTCTGCAACATCTGTTTGCTCATCTGTTGTGCCAATGGACACAGTCACTTGAGAGTCAGTCAGCTTGTTGGAGAAGTTTAGCATTACCTAACTTAATCATTTGTTAGGAGAAATTGTAAGATGCTGGAGGCAATGTGAATGGAAGGCGAAAAAAAAAATCTAAGAAATCATGTCAAACTAATAGTATTTTCAGATTCCTTTGGAAATTTGGGTTGCCAAGTACTGGCCTTGTTAAAATAAATCACCTGCTCTCTCTGATCCCACCCTTTCTCCTCACAAAGGCATGTTCGTAAGTATTCACATTTTTCAGATTCTCATTGAAGGAAAAGCATTATCAAATAATAAAATAAAAAAGCTGATAAATGACAGACCACCTGCAGAATAAAAAAAAAAAAAAGAAAAAAAGAAAAAGCTAAATATTGTGGTGAAAAGAAGAATTAAGGGAACCTTAGTGTTGCTTAACAGGGACTGGATTACCGTCCTAAATCAAAAGGCAGGCTGGAAATCTAAACAGAAAAGGATCCAATTTAGCTTATCCAGTATCACTTTTAGCTCCTTCTAGGGTATTTCTCTCTTGCTCCCATATTTATTCTCATAGGAGATCATTTCTATGCTGATTTGTATCGATCATTTTCTATTCCTTATCTTTCTTTGGATCCTTGATCTCTTTTGTCTGCCTAATGTAAGTTACCTCCCATAAGCTTTGTGAATCTCCTCTGTGCCATTTGAAAGTAATTTTTTTTGCCACATGCTTGTGAGGTGCAAAACTTTGTCTTAATCCTTCTCCCTTGTGAATGGTTTTGCTGACTCCGTTTTTTTGATGTGCAAGAGATTTGCTTTCCAGAACAATCTTAAGAGCAAGCACCCACGTGTGACGAGCATCTCTATTTCTTGCTCTATGTGCGCTGGAGCTTTGGTAATCTGCAGGAGCACTGTGGCAGGAATATCACTCACCTCATCTAAGAAATCTTATCTTTGTGGACTTGAAAGCTAAAATTGCTGGCACAAAATATAACTTCCAAAAATTAAACTTCCACAATTAGAACTTTTATATCAGGATACTATTCCTCATTTTTACAGCTGTACAAAATTGGTAAGAATTCCAATAGAGGCATGAACAGCAAAAGGTGGGGCGCAATCAACAGGGAGACATGAGGAGACTTTCATATTTCAAAGAAAGCAATATAGAGGAAAATAAAATGAGAAAACGGAAATTGGCTACAAGCTTCCTTCTGACCACTCAGAAAGACTAAGTATACTCCAAAACTGGAAATTTCATTCTTGGAACCGCCAAGGATACTGATTAGGATAAAGGAAAATGTTCTATCATATTGATTTGTGAACTTAGATTAAAAAGAAAAAAAAACCCAAACAAATAAAAAAACCCACTAAACTCAAACAAACCAAATCCTCCAATTGCTTAAAAAAAACATATAAGAGGGCTTTCATCTAACATTTCCTGAAAAGATGATTGAGATTGAGGTGGACTGTGAAATATATAATATTAGATCAAATCAAACTTTTTTAAAAAATGTCCCCATAAATGTCAGTTAAAGAAACATAATGAAAACTTAATGACAACCTTTACTACAGCATTCAGAAACAGGAACAAAATTCAATAAACTGCGGCACCTTTAGCTTGGCAATATTGAAGTAATTCAGAATCACATATTTTGTTTTTCTAGTACAAGCTGTTTCTCTGTAACTAGTCAAAGAGCAAACAAATATCAGCATACTGTATGTCACTCATCTAATTTGTTATGATTGTAGAATACCTCATCAGAAAAGTGAATACATAAGTAATGAAAACATTGGCTGTCATTGAGGGATTTGAAACACACAAGCTTGTAATAATGTTCCATCTGATTGTTCTGAGGCAAATGTGAGCAAGCAAGGTAAAGACACTGAAGAGACTGTGAAGAAAGTAAACTATAGAGAGGGGCAGAAGAAGGAAAGTTTAACAAGACATAAATGGATAAGGACAATTATGATTTAATTTGAATATGTGTTTAGCATTATATCAAAGTATTCTTCTATGGCAGAATGAAGAATTGAGATTGGTAGGATGACATATGGTCAGTGAACACCAGTAATTCTAAGTAGACAGTAAATTTGTCATTCTGTAGGCACAGCATTAAATGTTACTGTATGTACTCTGTCTTACATTACCTCTAAAAGCCAAGAAAGGGGGAACTATGACAGCTGAGAAGCAAACAAAATAAAAAACCTCAAAGAATTTCCAGTTGGCATACTAGACTATAAATGTAACAGCTCCTTTAGGGAAAGATCATTTAATATTGTAGCCTAAACAAATTGCTCCCCTGCACAATTAAGGCAGCATTCATGATCACTTTACACAACTACCAGCAAGAATTAAAAATAAACAAATAAAGTTTCTGATTAAAAATGGTAATTTGTCCCCAGCTGGGAAGAATTTGGGAAGCAGAACAATAGACAAGTTGTAAAACACTTAATGTATCCAAAACATATAGACAGTTCAAAAGAGGGTCAGGCTATTACAGGAAAATATTGTTTCCCCAGAGGACAATAGAAATGAACAGCACTTCACAGAATACAGAAGATGAAGTACTATAAAGTACTCAGGGTTCAGATTCCGTAGTCCTTATTCATGGGAATAAATCCATTGGATTCAATCATTAAATGTTCTTTCATGCAAAACCCTTGGGCTGGTGGTAGCCCTTTCACTTGGCTTCAGAAGGTTTTCCCAGGGCTCAGCCTCATAACTGCATAGAGAATTGAGAATTACACCATTTACATGAGAAAAGGTGTGAAGTTCAAGCTCCAAATGATCCTGCAGCAGTTTCAATAGGTTTGAGGAAGAACACAACTGAAGAGAAAGTAATTTGTACCCTTAGAGATACCTCTCACAAAACTAAGTATTTAAGTAAAAAGTCTGTACAAAGTTGACTTGCATAAATAGAGAAAAATATGACATCTAAGTGTCATATTAAAAAAAAAACCAACCCAAAATCCCATTTCACAGCAGTAACCACTGCAACCTCTGAAGTTACTGCTTTGCTAATAGTTTAACTTCAGAAAAGTAACCAGTTAATTAAGCAGAAAAAAAGTCATGCACTTCTAAATTTACAGGTGAAACATATAATGATAGAATATTTCAAGGTCTGGTTCTTCTGTCATACTAAGAAACTTTGAAGGTGTGTTTGTTTCTTTTAACCTACAATTTAAATACTAAAGTGAAATCTACTGCTTAGTCCAAGTTTGCTGAGATTATGTAATTTATTCAGCTGCCTTTCCTACTCCAGCTAGGACATCTCTATCCATTAGGATAGATCTGCCAGTCTTTAACTTCTGAGAATTAAGACAAATGGCCTTTTCGGAAGAAATTAAATACTCACTATAATGTCTTGTATAATATTTATTTCTCAAGTAAGGTTCCAAGCACAAAGTAACAGCATTGTCTTCATTCTTATCCCTTCACCACTCGTACTCTTGCCCATTCTGGTTCAGTCAAAGGTCAAGTACACCATGGAAAGTGAAACAGCTACAGCAGAAAGAAAGGAGAGAAGCCCCAACCCGGCTCAGCTTTGGGAGATGCAAACTGAACTCCCTTCAGGAAGAGAAAGTAACTGAGTCCTGCTTCCCAAACCTTGTGTTGGTCCTTTTAAAGCACAGCTTGGATAAACAAGAAGCTTGGGCCAAGTCCAGATTTTGGGAAGTGAGAAGGACCAAGAGACGCTTTGCCACCTTTCCAATAGAACCTATCTGTGCAATATAGCATGATTATACAACCCTTCTAAGAAGGATCATGGCTGCTGAGACTTTTTTTCTGAAATCAAAAGAGATGAACCCTTGCTTTAATTTTGATGAGCTACCTTAGAGTTTTTTGGTGCGAAGTTTAGGCAGAAGAGTATTTCCTCTCTCACCACTGCATAAGAGCTCTATGATAATCTTGAAAATTTTAAGCTGTTTTCTTGAAAAAAAATAAAATCACATTTTAGGGGACTATTAATTCCAGAGATGTAAATTTTACTAGAGGACAAGCAGCTTCAAATTCAGGGTCTGTTTCTAAATTATATTTTAGGTTCAACTTTTAGTTTAGATCACCTGACATCTACAACTGATAGGTTGGACAGAGGTGAGCAGAATTTGGCTGAGTTAGTGACCTCAGCAGAAGATGAAGCCAAGTTCTTGTCAGCTCCCAGTGCACACATCAAAGATCATGTCTTCTTGTGCAGCACATGCACTCCCAGCCCAAGCCTGCTGCTGTATATCAGTCCTTGCTTTATAGGCACCTGTGGCTGATGCCAGCAGACAAGTTGTTACAGGCTTTTTTTTTAACTGATGTGAAGTGCTGGCATGCTCAATTCGAAAAGCAGGAGGCTTGAAATCAAGCTGGTTGAAAACCCTCTGGGTTTACAGGGTTACAGGGCACATGTGCTTTAACAAAAACTCAGATGGTTGGATACCAAGGTATCTAAATCCCCTTGTGGTCTCGTGCCCAACAGAGAAAACCTCAGTGAAAAAGGAAGATGAGTTGATGAAAGAAGTAATTCATGTTTACACGAGACACTGTTAACTATTTCTTTGTCATAGAAAGTTGAGAGGCCATAATTTGCACTTTTAGCCTATTCTGCTGAGTAGTTTGGGCAGAATGCCATGGGAAAGGTTTCTGCATCAATTTCCCCCTAAACATTGGGTTCCAGAAGCTGGAGGATGCATCAATTTCTAAATATTTTTTTTCCACCACATGGATCCAGGTTTTCTTCCTTGATGATATAAATTTGACATATAAAGAAATCACATAATTTCAAGTTTAAAAAGAAGCATTTCTGAAGATCCTCCCTGTGGATTAGCATACGGATTTGAACAAGGTATGACATTTGTATTTCACCTTAAGGATTTGCTGTTTGCTAGCTCAAAACATAGCTATGATGACCCAAAATCTGCTGTGTTGACACAGTCAGAACTAGTGATACAGCCTCAGTAAACTACCTAGAAAAATTTGATTGCAACTTTGATATGGAGATCAATTACTCTATTCAACAAAAAACACACAAAAAATATTTGGTATTATATCACAATTGTAAACTATTTTCTTTTTCTCCCATCTTCTGTCACTGCCTTTTGAATAATTTCTTTGTCTCAGTGGGTCTATTCCTTTTGAATTATTGCACTATTTTCTCAAAAGTATCCCTGAAATTTCTGAGTCTGTAGAACATAAGAGTAAGTCCTTTATTATAATTTAAAACCATACCAGTATTTAGATGGAGTCCTCTTTAATTTTCTACTTGAACTTTCCATTTAATCTCATTCTACCTCCTAAATTTAATTTTAAACTACAATGATCTTTCATAATGATAAGCTGGGGGAATCCATCCTTCTCTGCATGTAGTAGCTTTCATCATCAGAGTTAAGCAGTAAAAAGTTTTCCTTAGATGAAGGTGAAAAAAATTTTAAAACATAAAACCTGAACCAAAAATAACAGAAAAGGCAATGACTTTTGATGATAAAATACAGTCCTAAATGAAACAAACAAACAAAAAAAAGCCAGAAGAAGAAGAAGAAGAGAAGGAAGGACACACAGAGAAGGAAGGACAGAAAAATAGTAAACTACCTCCCAGTACAAAACCTTCATTTACTTGGAGAAACTCTTTTCAAACAAAAAACATATTTGCCTAATTCAAATCATATGCAAATTTAAAGTTATTCACCAAATGGTAGAATCTCTTATTTTTAGAAGCATATCTTGTTTATGTCATTATATAAGAAATAATTTACGAAAAAATTGGTGTGATGGATCATCACAGCTGTTCAGTTCAAAACAGAAGTCTAACACATGCCCATTGACCCATCTTCTGCCCCATCCTTCTCCTGACATAATTCACACAACACAGTGCTTTTATATAGCAAACATTAAAAACTTACATAGAAAGAATTAAATTATAACTCCCAAATAGCATTTTTAGTAGCACTTTTGTTTCATCCCATTTCATAACACATACCTTTATTGTGTCCAGTTTTCCCTTTACAATAAATCAATCTGAAGTTCGATTTCAATGGAACAGATCATGATTAAAGTCTATTTTTATAAGACTAGAACACTGAAGGACAACAACTTTTCACAGTCAAAACAATATACACTTTGTTTTTGTGTTTTCCCTCTTAAAATCTTATTTCTTAGGTTATCCATTTTTAAAGGAAGAGCTTTGATGCAATTTTATTTTGTTGGATGCTGATAGGAAGCAACAAGCTGGAACCAACCAAATACATTCAAACTGATACTGTTGCACTAAGGATGTCTCAGAATAAAAGTCCACAAAAAAATTTGCCTAAGATAGAGAACATTTCAGAGTCCAGCATTAATCAGCCAGAAGGAAGTATCACTGTGTATGGACCTTATCCTGACGTGCTGAACCCAGTCAGTGGGTGGGTGACAGATCAGGAGTTATGTAATAGTTTGGATACAAGAAGGTCACCAGAATTAATTGATATAAGAAATTGGATCTGTGCATTTGAGGTTTACCTTTGATGTACGTGTCCTCTCTGATTAATCATCATCTTGCATGATTACTGCTGAAGAAAAACTTAAAAATTTTCAATCATATGTACTTCATTTGGAAATATTCATTCCAGCAACCCTGTTTTCTGGGAAGCTTGGAATGAAAAATGACATTCAAGGTGCAAAAATAATTAAAGTGACTTCAGTTAAAACTTTACTGAGTGATTGTAGAACACATTTATTAGCATCTTTTCAACTAGAAAGGGAAGTCTAATTTCCATACAAAAGTCTGTCAGATGAAATAATAAAACATGAAAGTTAATACTAGAAAAGATGATGCATGCTTCTTTTTCTTCTTAGTTTTCTTTAATTAAAAGAGCATTGTGTAATCAAAGTTGAATTCCTTCTTTTGGTCAAAGGAAGTTTTCATTTGTTTAATATCAGCATAATTCTACATTTGTGTGATGATTATTTCAAAATTATTATCTTCTATGGGAAAACAATAGTTGGATATTATTATCATAAGCAGCTTGTGTATAAATAATGCTTTAGAAAAATGAAAAAGTAAAATCAAATTTACTACACATTTTCCCTTATACATATGTATTACAAAATAAAATTAAGATTCCCCAGTTTAAATGATTACTGTACTACAAAACCTTTGTCACAAAACTAGAATATGTACAACTACAGTTTCCTTAACCACACAAAAGGACCACACAATTTCATGAACCCATCATTTCCCAATTTTTTGCAAAAGTTTTGGGGATTTTTTTGCTGACCAGCAGGTTGAGTTTTACCTTTTACTACTTTCTGTATGAGTGAATACTCACAGCTAAATGAAGAACAATAAGTAGTGCAAAACCCAATGTTGAAATGTTGTCAGAGCCATAAATAAAACCAAGCTATACACAAAATATCAGAGGAAAGTTGAGTACAAGATTTATAAAAAAGAACATCACTTAGCCCTTAGAAATCTGTTTTATTCAAGAAAAATCTACCATTATAAACATCCACTTTGTTTCCTTGTGCCTCTGTGTGTGTGTGTGTGTGTGCACTGTCTCCTTACCCCATTTCCATCAGACATTTTTGGAAAAGCAAAGTTGAATTTTCTTTATGAGGGCAAAGGGACTAAAAAGAAAAAAAAAGATCTTGTCACAACAGGTTGACAGCAAATATTTCACAAGAAACAATTCCTAAGTAGATCTTCATTGTAGTCACAGTTCAACATCTAGATGGAAGTGCAGCTGCAGAGCTAACATCATATTGTAACTGCTCTAGAACACTTACACATTATGTTTTTATACTTTCACTCCCTAAGCCAGGTCACCATTTAGAGGTTGTCAATTCAATTATAAATCTAGGTTAAACTTCCAGCTATGGATTTTGACCAAACTGCTTCTAACACTTCTTCAGCTCTTCCTGCAGGATGGTGGGGATTTTCTTACAGGCTTCTAGCACTGAAGTCCGCTGTCTGCAATCCCACATCACCATGTTTTTATTCATCCCTTTCCTTATGTCTTGTACTCTTTACAGTTTCTAAATAGAGCTAAGGCTGAAAAAAACCAAAAAAAAAATCATAATCAGAAGCACAGTTCTGAGAAAGGTTCTGCTTTGCCTACAAGAACCTCCTTCCCGAGTGATGTGGCTGTTCTTGTATGATGAGGAAGTCCTAACCGTGTGGCTCAGGGTTAACTTAAGGCTGGCCTCAGTTTGACCCTGATATTAGTATAGATTTCCCCTTTGACTATGATGTATTAAAAATAAGAAAAGCAATTGCTCAAGAAATGATATTTGAATATCTTGATTCATCCCTCCCACAATATTGACATCAATTTCTTGATCCATAAAGCTAGTCCAATTATTTTCAAATATACTTCACTAACTGAACATCCTATGATGAATATGAATATAACAAAGAAGTATTTATATTTTTTTTCCTGAACAGTCCTTGACAAGTCACCTTTCCTTCTCACCTCCTAAAAAGTTTCGGCAGCTCAGTGTCTTAAAGACTACTGATTTTCAGAGTTATTCCTCTTGTACTTGTAAGGGTTGTCAGAAGATGATTTTGACCCTTGCTATCCCATTAAACATAATTAGTCAATTCTGAGCAGCAGCAGCTTTGGGTTATCTGTTTTTCAACCCCTTGCATGCCTGGCATTATATGAGATTCACCCATGACATTCAGATTGTCATTTTATATGTCATTATACTTTATTCACACTAATACTGCCTTAGAATATTATGGAATTAAAGTCTGGGACTAGAAAGCAATGCTTCTCTGGAAGATTTGGGGAAAATAAAATAAACAAAAAAACCTAAAGCCAAAAACCACCCCACCCTAAAACCCAAAGCTTCCTTTTCCTTCTCAAAGAGTTTGAAGCCTATGCTCAAGTTTGCATTCTGCTGCAACAGATATTTTATCCTATTGCAATTTCATGTGAAATGCATAAGTTGAATTAGAACCCTAAGAGCTCCCTTCTATCTCAGGTCATTGTGAAACTGGACTGTCCCCCATGAACAGTTTTGTGAGCAAACTAAAGGTGAAGTATATGGTAGGAAGTGGGATGGCAATGAATTCTGGTACTGAAGGATGCCTTCCTTCCAGGATGGCCAGTAATTTGATTTGAAAACCCCTGCATGAGAGAGATTAACCTTGAATTCCCCCAAGAAGAAGAAGAAAAGCTTGTCCTCTGACATCGAGCTCTAATTTCTAGGCAAGGATATAAACAGAGTAAAGGTAAACAGCAAGCTTGTTAATGCTGACCCTATGTTAGGTGCATAAACTGATTTTTCAGAAACCATTTGACAGCATATTTTGAGCTTTGAGCATGTTTGTGAAGCCTGAGAAATATGCAGATCTAGCACTGAGCTTCTTAAACTCTATCAAGTTGCTTAGAAAAGCAGCTCAAGAACTTCAGTTTTCATGGTGTGACAGCTAAAAAAGAACTTACAGGTTACATATGGATATACTCATACAATACATTTGTATAGTTTTTAGCCACCAGCGTGCTTTTAGCAAGCGTGGGTAGAGCCTTTGCAAATCTTTGTTCATGAAGCCTAGCCATGATGGTGATGACATTTATATAGAAAATAAGAACACAAGGCTCTTTTTACTATGAGCTTCAGTCCTTCTGTGTTCAATTCCAAGTCTGTAAAAAGGATAAGGTAGCTTGTTTTTTTTTTTTTTTTTTCAAATTGCAAGTACACATATACTAATATGTAATATTATTATTCTTCTAGAAGCTTGCAGCAACATGGGTTAGGTTCAAATTTTAGGAGCCCCTAACAAAGACAGAAAAAATTATAGGTGATCAGTGAGTTAAAATTCCCACTTAAATAGCAAATCCAAGTTGCTTCCACAACAGTATGGCATCAAAGGGGATAAAAGAAGAGAAAAAAAGGAGATCAAGAAGGAAAATACGCACTGGTCCTTACACTTTAGAAGAAGATTTTCATTGAGCTGTGCATGATGAAGTACTAATTGGCAACTGCTCAGCTGGCCAGCTGCTTCCCACTTTCTTGTGCCTGAGTGATGAAAGAGGCTTCATCTCCACTTCTATTGCCTCATCCACTGAGTTCCACTTATCTCCCATAGCTCGTCTGCGAACCTGTTCCAAATTCATTCACTGTCTAGATAACTGCAATACTTTGGTAACAGCCTCTCTTCCTCAATTATTTCTGATTTTATAAGAAACACACATGCCATTGAAGAAAAACTTTTTACCTTAAAATTTATTTTTTTTTCTCTTCTGTTCCATGTACTCCCAAAGTCCAATCCATTGGTGACTAGCAAACCTAGAAATTATAACCAGAGAAATCCCCCAAAAAATAGTTGACATCAAGTAAAGTGATTATGATATATACCTCCTGTATTTTGTGGCAGAGAAATTTTTGTAATTATAAACAGAAACACACCAAAACATATGATAAAAAATATGCAAGCATATTTCAGGATTGCTTGCTGGTCTCCTCAGTCAATCATTCCTTCTTATCCATCAAATATCAGCAGAAGTCATCTCTTTTTTTGGGATTTTACCCCTCTCTAGATGTTAGTTAACTCCAAGTTCTCAGCCACTGGACTTGTATCTGATGAATAAAAGCTGCAAGGGCTTCACAGAGCTCTCCATACAGAATTAAAAATAGGATTAGTACTTTCTGAACTGTTGTAAGTATGTGGCTAGCAACGGATTAAGTCTTCCTAATTTCCTGTTAGGAATATAACCAAGATTAATCCTGAAACAATATTTTTGTTTACAGACAACGGTGTTTGATCAGTTTATAAGAAAGTAGAGATTCCAATCGCAAGATCATATGGGGCTTTTCCCCCCCTCACTCAAGTTTTTTTCTTTGTTGTGTTTCAACAGACAAGTTGTTATGCATTTTTGACCTTGATCTGAAAAATCCAGAATATTTTCCACAACTGAATTAAAGGCAAATGAGATTCCAGATTGAATGTTTTGCTGAAATCAATGAAAAGCACACCAACCATTTTGCCTTTCAGAATCACTTAGTTTGTATCATTAGCAATCCTTAAAAGAATGGATTTTGTGCAGCACATTGGCTGTGATCCATATAATGGAAGAATAGGAATAGAAAATAGCTCTCTATTTAAGAATGCATTAAATTGATTGCAGCCAAGTTCCCTGATCTTTTAGGCACAGGGCTGCAATTATAAAAAATTAAATTAGCTAATTAATACATCGGTAGTTTAAATTATGCCCTTCCATAAAGCAGTTGAGACCTTATGGAAGGCAGATGAGTGTTCTCTGTACTCATGGTTTTGAAGCTAAACATCTTAATTTCTGAAACAAAGAAAGAGAGTAAAATCTTGTAACTAAGCACTGATACAAACTGAGAACTGACTTATGGGGGCCAAGCCTGCTGCAGGAAGAAGGGGCAGGGGCCTGTCTGTAGTAGCAACATGTTTTATTTGGAGTGGCAATGAAGAAACAACATTGTTATTTTGGCTTCTACGCAGTGGAAATCCAGTACCTTGCTGAGACAAAACTTTCAGAACTTACTCCATCCCTTCAAGCTGCTCTCTCATCAAAGACAATAGGTTAGAGATGGCACTGCCAAGGTGCGCAAGGTGCTGCACCCACCCAGTGCTACAGTTTCCCCACTGTCGGTAGTGGGAGTACCTGGACAGAAGGGTGACATTGTGATGCCAAACACCCCAGCCGTGCCTTTCCAGTCCAGGAGGACACACCATGTGTCCTGCTGATCACAGAGGGACATGAGGTTTGCTCTTCCTTCCCTCTTTGCACTTTCTCTGCAGCACCAGCTGACAAGGTGGAAGAGATGGGTTCTCAGTTTGTTCTGACCTCTTTGCATTGCTCTCCCTCATGTGCTGCACTTGACAGCAGTAGAAACACTGCATGCTCTGGGTGAGATGTGGCACGTCTGGTGTTTACAATGCATGCAACAAGACACACACAGTCCAACAAAAATAATAGTTTTAAGATATTTGTCTTCTTACTTGCTATTCTAAGGAAAGCTTGGTTTTCTTTTGGTAACCTGACTCTAGATTAAAGCTGTTTTCTGAAAGTTTCTTACGTTTTGACTGAAATTTCCTTTCTGCTTCATACAGAACACAAAATAAGAAGGGATCTCCTGCATCAATGTACTGAGCTTCTAAAACCCCAGAGCCAGTACTCAGAGTATCATAATACAGAAAGAGAAGCTGGAGGACCTAAAGGAAGAATGCAAATACACAGAAATATCCAGTAACTAAAATGTATTGGAAGGGAATTTGACATGACAGCCAGCCATACAATGCTTGCATACTTAGGCAGAAAGACTCTGGGATACCAAAGAAGTTATCTCTGTTGTAATAGATATGAATAAAGGTTGAACCAGGAAAACAAAGAAATGTAGGTGCTGTTCAGCCTTAGGATGTAGAGGGACATTGGAAAGATGAATATCACGCCAAAGGAAACGGTGGCTATTAGTTTTACTCTATAGTAATTTTAAATTATTATTAAATATATTATCAATTCCTTTCTATATTAATTTGGGCTATTATATACAACAATGTATCATTGTTACTGGACTAATGGTCTGGACTATTAAACTGTTAAAATATTAATTGGACTAAAAATAAATTATTTGCTTCACATATATGGTGTGCTCCTTTTTCCCAACAGTATTTTGTATGCACTACATTACCTGGCAACATATAGCCACATCTGTCTTGCTGCAAGGTAATGTCTTCACATAATTTTAGCTTTCTGGGATAGGGCGACTTTTATAAAAAACCCCAGCTTTCTTCTGGGATTCAACAGTTGTATGTAGTCAAAGTAATCTGAATAATGCTACCTTAACTGCTGCTCTTATTGCAACCATATGACACTGCTCCAGAGGACAAAGGAAATTGATATATTCCTTGCTGATTCCAAATCTTCACTTCATAAGTCAAGCTTCATTTTTGGGAAGATGGCTATTTGTTTTTACTTTTAGAAATTTTAAAGAGAGGAGCAAGGAAGGAAAATAGTAAGAAACTTGGTTTGCTGAGTCTAAGTTGGTGTTTCATTCATCTTCTATCTGAAACCAGTGCATCCATTAGTTTGCTGCTCACCAAAACCATTGTACAGCATGAACAAGAACTGCAGTATAAGATTTGATTATTTTCTTCTACTTGTGGACGGACAGCAGACCAAAACTACACATACATAAAAACCTTACAACAGAGGTGCTTTAAAATTTAATAAGACACGGTGAATACACTGAATAAATTATTGAACACATATAGCCACCCAGGATGCAGTGCACATTGTTAGAAAAGTAAGAGAGAGAGGGAGAGAAAAGAGAAAGGTGTTTACTATTAATAAAAGTATGGCAGCAATGCCAGCTACAACAGGCACAGCAATGGCCATATTTTCATCTCTGACCTAAGAAACAGAAGTATATAACAAAGTATTAAATTCACTCTAGAAGCTCTTCAGTCTGCAAAAAAACCCAAAAAACAAACCACATTTCCAGTTGAAAAACTGAAGGAGACTGACAATATATTGCCTACATATATATATATATATATATATATATGTTTCACTATACAGGAAATATTTGGTATCATTCTCCAAAGTGCCAAGTTAGATGGCACTTCCAGAATTAAAAATGTCTTTCTGCCTATGCAGTGCTGGGCCAATGATGTGGAGAACACCAGCAAAGAATTAGTCATTGACCTTGTACTGTCTTTATTTGGACAGGGTATTTAGTGATATTGCTTCTAGCAAATGGTTCATCAAGATTTACTAGCAAATGGAAGAGGGGGTGATGACAAGCTTTTATTTAAATGTCTATAAAAGTACTCATTAGAAATAGTTTATTTAAATTCCTCACAAAAGAGGCTGTGGAGCACTACAGGAGGTATTACAGAGAAAGCACTGCATCCATACTTGGCAATTCAGAGTACTGACAAAGTGGCAACAGCAGGAATACCTCGTTTATGTCATTTTCCTTAACCAAATTGCCTCCCTCAACACTCCTCCCTGTCAAATACTTCACAGCTTTAAAGAAAGGGTTGATAAAAGAAAAACATTTCAAGTAAATTTCTTCTTTGAGGCAGTGTTCCAAAATAGCATTAAACCCACCCCCCGAGAAAACCAAACCAAACAACAAAATAACACAACCCAAAAACCAGAAAAACACAAGGTCCCTTCAAGACCTGTTTTTTTATGCTCTTGAACTGAAGAGCACTGGCAGAGGAGAACATCACATTTCATAAAACTACTTATTGAAATAAAAACTTGATGATTTCAAGGAAATTCAACGTGCTAAGGGGAATGAATACTCCAGGTCTTTGATTAGTGCTTTGTCAGCAATGATCACTGTGCTCTAATACAATTCCTTTAAGACTTACCATAATATGGGCAAGATACCCACCAGATTCAATATATCCAGGTTACTACACTTGTATGTAGTGTAGAAATGGCACTTCAGTTGGGAAGCTGTGAACACTTGGAATAGCTGCAGTAGTTCCTTAGAAATATCTGAATGCAAGATTTCTAAGGCTAAAAGAGACCAATCAGACTCAGTGAAATATTAAGTTACATTTTACAGGTGTCTCACCCAAAAGTTAGGCAGCAAAAACACTTCAAGGGAAATAAATGTTGGAGAATATGTGCTGGAAATTAATTTTGAGCCTGTAGCATTCAAGAGTTTCATTTGACACCCAATATTCTGTTTTGAAGAGAAAATAATATGGTCACGAGTGGAAATTTTGTCTGCAATGAAATCTAACATTCAAATTTTTAAAATAGATGTAATTATTACTCTTAGTAAACTACCTGCCTTTTTAATAAGCCATATGGAAGCCAAGAACTTATCAGCAAAATTCCTTATAAAATGATTTTGCAAAATATTTGAAATTAGGACAGTCTTCTGCTACTTATAGATAACTCATTAAGAGTAAAATAAAACAAATTTGTTACCTAAATTATTCATCCCAACTGTTTACACTGTTCCAGTCTAACAGTGAAGCTGCTTTAGTATTTTTACATTCATAAGCAGTTCACAAAAGAGTCTGTGCTCTCATAAAGCAGTAAATTTTAAACTATTTTAGATTTCTCAGTGGCAAAATGTCTATGGTCATTCAAATGTGTGTATAGACACAGCATTTGCAGAACCTGCTAACAACAAATTAACATAATTTAAAGCAATGTCCAAATTTAGCTTCCAAACTTATTGTTTCTTTAATTAGACACATTTGGTTTATGGGTAAGCTATTTTACTTATCTTTGTAAGACTTTCAAAGCCCTGTGGTTACAGGTGTGTGTTCCTACACATGCACTCCAAACATACATAGTAGTAGATATGCAAAACCAACATCCTCACTAAAAACCTCTCTCCTGTATTAATCCTTCAGCACTAAAAAAGGCTGATTTGCTTTCCAGTATCTCAGAAATTTCTAAAGGAAATTTGATTAGAATGTTAGACCTTTGATTAGAATGTTAAATATCCTGCTCCCTGCTGACTGAATAAACTTGCTTATATCTAGTTTTTCAAATAACAGGAAAATGAATATTTTGCAATGAATGTTGCAAGCTTTACCATGAGCAGAAAAGTTTGTTTTGGATCCAGGATTAAACCGCATAACTGGTAGTGATCTTCCCCATCCCACAAACACCTAAACAACAACTTGTTTTTCAAACAACTCAAAATATGGATGAACAGCTCTGCAAAAGTCTCAATTCAGTAGCGATTTTTTTCTTTTAAATAATGAACTAAATTTTTAAAAGAAAAAGGTGTTTTATAGTCAAATATTCCCCCCTTAAAAAGTCAATCATATCAACATTTCTTATATTTATTTTAAAAAAAGCCCCCTAAAAAACCACAACAAAAACCAACTCAATCAAAACTTTAAAATCCAGAGATTTGTTGAAACCAACTGTTTTGCACAAATCCATTCACTTCAGATTACTTGAACATGTCATTTACCTGCCATAATTCATCAGCAAATTCATTGACTTTATACAGTGGGGTCCCTTCCAGACGTGAGACATTAATGTTCTATGGAGAAACAACCAGGCAGAACTGGATATTTCTCTTTCAGGCTGATTTTAAAACATTAAATGCATATGAAACTATTCAAGGTTCTTTTTTTTTTTTTAATAAAAACCGCAAAAGTAAGATTTTCCTACTGACAGGTAAAAGCAGATAAAAGGCAGAGATTCACAATAAAACTACTCATAATACAATTTATAACTTCTTAAGTATCATGCTGGAAAAGCATTTTTGGGGCTATTATATCTGTCTTTTAATATGTAGCCTATCATACACTACATGACAAAGAAGGCTCAAGTCCACAGCATTTTAGAAAGGAAGCTAAAGGTCACATTTCCATTTTCTATTTGCTTGCTAATAGATTGACTGCAAGCAATGGAGGGGATATTGTTGACTTGTTTGTAAGTTACAGCTAAGGAAATGCAAAATTATGTATATTTCTCTTGAAGAGTACCATGGTAAGAAGAGGATTGCTCTAGAAAAATTTTGTTGAGAGCATCAGAAAGTGGGAGCAAGTCCTACTACAAACACCTTGGCAGCCTGCCATGCAAGCAGCCAGTTTTGGTGGTTGCAAGGAATGAAGTTGAGAAACAAGGAGAGAAAGAGTCTGGATGGGAGCCAGATGAGGCATAAGGGGTACATAACAGAAAACCACTTCACAGCTGGAAACTGCAAAAGCAAAGTGCTTATAGCAGTGCGAAAGACAGGATTCAGGCACATAAATATCTTCCTTTGGTAGTTTACTACACCCTAAAAAAAGTCAGCAGATCTGATTTTTAGATGTGGCCAAGCTGACAATGAAACTATAACACAGCACTCACAGTCCTAACTTGCAATAAATAAGAATACCTTGAGTGGTATCCTAGGGTTGTTCTGCCAGCTGAAGGATTGGGGGCTGGGGGTTGGTTTTTGCTTTTCAGACATAAAACCACTTCAGAAGTTTGCATGTCTTCCTTCCAACTGGTGTACACTGTGCTGGCATTCTGAAGTAAGGCAGTACGACTGGATGTTGAAGTGCAAAATCACATTGGCTCGGGACTCCTAGGAAAACCTTCAAGAAGTCATTGTTATCATTTGGAGTGATTTTTCTGCCTGGTTGGAGTAGAATGCTTAAGCAGTATTTCTGTAGATGAGAATGTCCTTAAGTGAGAATGAAGTTGCTTCAGCTTACAAAAATACACTCAGAAGCTGTCACTATGAGGACTCAAACTGCTACCAATCATTTAATGCAGAAAAATGTGTTTGTGCAATAGCAGTGTTAGGATGTTTATGCCACATCAAAGGCCAGGAAGTGGAAAAAAAAAAACCCAAAACACCCAGGAAATCCAACATCAGCCCCAAGTCCTCTAAGCTTATTAGGTATTTTCTACTACATGTTTTACAATTCTGGTTACACTAATAGCAAACTTTATAGAGAAAACAGATAAGAAAATATTTATAATTTTGGAACACCAATTGTTGATGTGGGTTTGTGATTTTCACTGAATATTATTAATGTCCTATTAACATTATTTTTTCCATTTCACTTTCTTATTTCCCTAGGGTGGAAAATTAAAGAAAAAGGCTTAGTATTAACAACATTAACACTTAAGTAGTGCCAATTAAACTTCAAGTTTTTGCACATAAAAAAACGTAATTAGGCAACAATTCCTTCTCATTCAGCAGATGCTGTTTGGAGACATTTTTTGAAGACAGAGTCAATAGGGTAGCAGCACTTCTTGCACAGAAATAGCTGTATCTCTAGAATGGGGCATGGAGGACTAATAACCTGGATTCTCAATTCTTTTCCATCTAGATAGGGTACATCTGGCTTCAAAGAAGTCACACAGGTGTAAAATTACCATAAAGGAGAGCAAAAAAAAGTAGGACTTCCATCTGAAAGAGCTCAGATTATTATATTATGCAGGAAATTCCAGACGTTATAACAATGGGATCTACTGTGAATTATCAAAGAATTTCTTTTTTCCTGATATTGAGATAATTAGACAGAGAGAGAGGGATCTGTTCCTGTTTCAAACTCAACAAGGCTGCAACTCCCTACACAGATGCTAAAGTAGTCTTGAAGGAACAATGATTTCATTCCTCCGGTGACCAAGCCAGTGTAAGCAAACCACATATTGAAATAAATTACTAGATCTGGGGAAGCATTAATGTGCATTGATTCCTTCTTTTCTCATTAAAGGAGGTGGAGAGGGGAGAGAAAGGACTGAGCTGTAATTGAAATTTGAGATGAAAAAGTTTGTCTGCATGTTTGGTCAGGAAGAAAACCTAAGGTACACCTGACCCCTTCTGATCTGCACCACTGTTGTAGTAAAATGTAAACATTTCCTGAATAGTTCTTGGGACAGAAAAAAAGAAAGCACAAACATGAATGACTTAAATGGTCACCACATATTCAGAGCATGATTTAACTGTAATAGGTATGTTACATAGTAAAATAGTTACTTTCAGAAAGGTGAATTTCATTCACTCCATACTGACTCCCTTCAAGAGCAGTCCTATAAATTTTGGGGGCTTATTTCACTGGTACTGCCTGAGGATGTCTGGAGTAATTCTGAATCAAGTAATGACTGAATCAGGTCCATTGACTCATTGAACTATATATGATGTACAATGTGTTCCCATAAACAATTCCATTTTGTGTTTCCAGTTCTAAATCTCATTATTCTTTACATCCGCAGGCAAATAGCTACTATATGGCATTGTGGAATCTTCAATCAAGTGATCTTTAAAAATTAAACAAAATTAATTTACTTTTTTATTGATGCACATTGCCACCATGCTCATGGCTGTCTGATTCACCTACTCACCTACTCCTAGACCCTCTGTTTTGCCTTCATTCATGAACTAAAATGCAAAGGATACCATAGTAGGGTTCAGAACATGTTTTTGGACTCTTCAAATTTCCATTCCTTTAGATCATGAAAGGAATCATGCTTTAAATGTGAGAAACATGTTTTGCTTCTTTGTGTTGTACACAAGTGACATGAGTTTAAAGTGGAAGAGCTTCAAAACACCACACAAAAAATGTCTCATGATGAAGAGCAAGGAAGGAAAATGACAGCTCAAA
Source organism: Dendrocincla tyrannina (assembly GCA_035047865.1). Lineage (NCBI taxonomy): Eukaryota > Metazoa > Chordata > Aves > Passeriformes > Dendrocolaptidae > Dendrocincla > Dendrocincla tyrannina. Next base: position 7,789,645 of record JAWWMP010000001.1, on the reverse strand, counting down.
GCTGTTATTTATATGAGGCAGATGAGTCTGCATGTCAGTTGAAGACTTTAATTTCTTTGACTTTGGTTCTTGTTGCTTGAGTAACATTACTGGTGGGACAGGCATTTGCTTGATCCTGTGACAGTCCTGAGCCACCATTCTCATCAGCTCTGGTAAATAGTACAGAAACCAAAGAAATAAATCGTTTCAGCATCACAGATTATTGGTTTAGGTCAAAGTTATAGATTTTGCACTTCCCTGAAAAATCTTAAAAACTCATATAATACCTTCCAGGCAAAAAGCTAGGGACAAGAGAATAATGGCTGAAATGAACACGAGGTTCAAGTCGGTTTTCAACCGACTTGGGAACCTTTTTCACTTCTTCTGCAGCTCTAGTAAATGGTGCAAAATGAAGTAGGTTGAGAGACTTTCCCTTAATACACAATAGGCCCTGTTTTATCCTGCAAAGTCTAGCAGAGCTTGAGGCAAAAAGCATCTAGTTTGTCTTCTGAAAAGTATCACATATAATAGGTAGCAAGAAAGGCTCTCCTAGCAGTGTTAATTAACTGGAGGCTGAAACAATATAAAATGCATGTCTAAATATACAAGACTTTCTCTGGATTGTGTACTGCAGCTCACATTTTGAGAACCAAATGCCTGACACTTTTCATTCCAAATTGTTAATCGCACCACTGGAATGCAATTAGCCACAATTCTACTGTGCACATGAAGGGATTTCCGCACAATGGGCTACCATAATTTGATCCCAAGGTTTCTGAGGAAAAGGACAAATCAAACTATTCCTTAGAAACTAGTTTATTTTTTAAAAGGGAATATTTCTGAGGTTTTGTAAGGGTCATAGATCTTTCACTTAAATATATTGTTTAAAACAGAATTAATGTTCCTAGCAAGGAAATCTTCCTTCCCCACGTCCTGCAAAGTAGAATTCAGAAGGTCATACTTTCATCCTGCAATAGATCTTTCCTTTCATAAGTTCATCAAAGAATGTTTTCTTTTTCTTTTTTTCCTCCCTGAAAGTAGATTTAAGCTTTCTATACAATGTATTGTAGTGTTCCTATTCTTCAGACATTTTTAAAGAACTTGATAGGTTTTGGCCAAAACTCCATTTGTCAGAAGCAGCAGGCTCTATTACTTACTGGATATAAGACATTTAATTAGCGTCTTAAAAGAATTATGAGCAACTCAACCCAAGCTGAATAGAGCACTTCCATTTCTATATATAATAGGCCCTAAATTGATGGAGAGTATGGATTAATCTCTCTCATCATATAAAGAATTGTATTTTTTCTTTGTATTTTCATACAGTCTTAATAACTTGGCCATCATGCACATGCACAAAAAATACTTAAATAGATGTCTAATGGCTAATTCCTTTCCTAACCAAAGTATTAAACTTATGATGAATACAGAGATTTGAACTTGTTCCATCCTCTAATTTGCTCATTTGAAAGAACTTTAATCATATTCAAACTCCAGAGCTAAAAAATCTTTATTATTTATTTCAAAGACATAGTTTACTTTGGAGTTGGCCACTTTTACAAAAACTAGGTGAAATAAACTTGTTCTGACTCTATGAAAGTCACAATCAGAATCTCAGATAACAATTCCATAACAGAACCAGGTTATTTCAAGGATTCAGAAATAGAGAATAGTACCTGAAGGGTTGCCTGAAGACAATCTTTTGTAAAATTCCTCTGCCACAGGTACACACATTCTCCATTAAGCACTTATAACAAACACCTTATCCATTTTCCTGGTGGTCCAGCTGCTCTTTCAGACTCTAAGACTTGCAGCAAATCCTCGGTACTCCTGCTCCCAGACTGTGGATTCAAGCTATAAAAATGAATATGAAATTTGAGCCTCTCCAGCCTTTTGTCTTGGGCCAACATTTTCGTTCTTGTGCTTGGTTATAGCAAATCTCTTGATCACTATTAGTGTTTGCCAGAGCCTAAGAATGCTGGCCTCCTATCTGTAGTTTTGTGGTTTGCCATCATCTCCTAGGTTTTAAAGGGTCAATGATATCTTTAGCTTTTGGTATCTTCTCACAGAAGCCACCCATGTCCATTAAAGAACACATACACACAAAACAGTATCAATTTAGAATAGGTTATACAAAATTATGAGACATATTTGATATGGTTTAGGTTTATCAAGGTCATGATTTGGAAAAGTTTATCTGAAAATATTCAAAGGTTCAAGAGAAGTCTTAGGAGGATACACAATGGTTCTGCTTGTGAAATAACAGATTAAACTGTAGGAATGAGAAAAACCCAATCAGACTTTGCATATCTGCCATAGCTGGATTAATCCTAAAACTGTGTTCTTTGCTCCACTTAAATACTCATCATTAATAGTGCTTTAATATTCTGGTGCTTGACTGTTTCTATATATTGCTTCCTGTCAGATAGTTTAGCTAAATTCTTGTTTTTGAGCATTTTATAAACTGTAAGATAGAAGTTGTGTCATAAAACTTATTTGGAGGAGGGTGCATTTAAATATTTGTTTATCTGTGATGATTGAAGTTTTCTGAAGGAGTAAAAGCCAATAGAGGAATACCTACTTAATAAAACCAGAAAATACAATTTGATATTTATCAATACCTTAATTACTGTACAGGGACACAGTTTCTCTTCAACATCTTTGAGCAATATACGCTGATATTTGACTTGTATAAGACATACATAAAGAAGGCAAAACAGCAAATGGAGAAGAGACTTTACCTATAATTCTTCTGTAAACATGCCTAGACTTCATTTTATATGCCGCTTTCTTTCTGTTAAGAGAGCTCAGATGATGTGGGGGTCACTTGCATTAATGCACCAAAAGTGAAGAAACTTAAGTCTCTGTTCCTTCATAATGTGTTCACTTGTAGTCAGTTATACCAATTTAAGAAAATGAGGAAAGAAAAGGTAATAAGGATAATAAAAGAAAAGGTAGCAATGCATCACTTTTTTCTCTTCTACTCTAACACTGCCACAAGTATTACATATAGAGATAGATCAGACTTACACTGCCTTTTTGAAACAAAAGACAGGTTTTGCTGCTGATACATGAACAGAAAAAAAAATAAGAGCAAAGAAAGCAAGCAAAACTTACTCTATGGAGTTTTTTTTGATTTGGGATATAGTTCTTCTCTTTCAACTAATATAATCAAAACATGTTGATCTTTAAAAGCAGACTATAAAAGTCTGTCTAGTATGGTCACAGGGCAACATCTATCACAGCACTTACCATCTTGCTCACCCCAGAAAAATGTATCATTATTTCCCACTGTTGTGTTTATCCTACCTATTTTGTTTCACCAGTACTGGCAATAATTTTAGACTAAGCCACATATCTGAAACATAAATCTGGACAAAATGCAGTATATCCATGGTATTGCTCTACCTACCAACCCGTATTTTTCTTCTTACATAAAAAAATAAAACCAAATCCCCACATATTTATTTCCAACAACACTCTCTTAAAAGTTGTAGGTTTTTGTTGTTGCAGTTCCTCAAGAAGTCCTAACTAGGGCTTTGAGTTGGATCTTAGGAACAATAACTTGATTATACCTGCAGATTTTCTCCAAGTTGTACGCACTGTTGCCTGGGTTGTGAAGTCTGTGTATTTTCAGGTGCTAAACTGAATCCTGTTCTAGTAAAGCACAAGTTGGTACATTGCAAGGTGCAATAAAACTTTGATGACATAGACGGATGGTAGCAATAAACTTAATTTTGACTTTAGATATTATTTTGACATATAATTCTGCAGTTCTATGATATTCCACCTGAGCATCTCAAGGCATTTGTCAGAATATCAATTTTGCTTCATGTTTCTGTTTTGAATCAAGGAAGCATTATCACAAACAGCATTTCACAGGCAAAGAAACAGACACATAAAAAGAATCCAATCCCTAAAAATTTCAGAGAGCATTTGATTTGGTCACTATGGCATGGCCATGAGCAGGTAAGGACCAGCACTTCCTTAGCTATGGCACCCTGGGTTAGTTTTACACACCAACATAATGACATGTTAATCATCACCAATTCAAAGGAGTTTAACTGTGATAAAGACATTTCCCCAAAGATACAAAACCACATTTATTTCTATTGTTAAGATTTCAGAAATTCTAAAAAAGTTTCCCTTGTTAGTCAGGTTAAGAAATAATCAATATTGGACTTGGGCTGTTAGTGAGTATGTATTCATATTCATACAGACAGCAAGTACCCATTAGCTAGAAAAACACTATGAACCCAGCAATTCTGAATCAAGAATCATGTATTGCCGTCTTACAGAGGCAAGGTCAAAGAGAACTGCTATTTTAGGCAGCCTCTAGGTTTCTTGGAGACAATGGCTTACTCTGTATATCTGCATAACCTTGTCCTTGTCATCTGCATGACTTTCAGACCTGAGGAGTTTAAGATTAAATGAATTGGAAAAGATTAAGTGAATCACATGTTTAGCATTCCTTAACCCTCACAGTGTACAGGACCACTTGTGGTAGTATAATTCACCTGATCAGAAGCATTTTCGTCTTATTTACTTTGGCACCTTTAAAAACATTAAAAAAAATTTCAGCAATAAAGGGTTTTAGACAAGTGAACATACATTCTTTCAGTTTTGGTATTCTGTTCCAACAAACTGCTATAAAGCAGTTCTGCTGGAGCATGGGCAATACAGTGAGCAGAAATAAATAGTTCTTGTAGTGATTTTTGCTTCATTTGAAAGGGGAAATATTAAGAACAAACCACATTCCTTAGGAATAAATGACTGTCTGTAAAGACAGAGAGGCAAAAACTCAGCACCTAAACTTTAGCATTACTACCACTGCTTTGGGACTTCTTTTTAAATCCACTTTCTTTCCCTTCATAAAATAACTAGTCCTCTTTTCTAAGTGTACAAAATTAGATGTGTATTGATTTTGGATATTTTTTCTCCTCTTCTCACCACCACCAGGCTGGATGAAAACTGGTCCTGTTTTAATTAGCTGGTAAGCTACTGAGCAAATTGATTTTCAAACTAATTTTTACCATGACTCAGATATTTTGAGGTGTCTCCGAATTGGAGTTTGGGTAAAAAAAAAGTCTATAGCTCATGACTGCATTTAAATGAACTTTCCATCCCTTTTTTTTTCCCCTTTTCCTTCTTGAATGAAACAATGCTACATTCCTACCAACATTTCACAGAAGCACAGAATATGCTGAGTTGGAAGAAACCCACAAGGATCATCAAGTCCAACTCCTGGTCCTGCACAGGACCATCCCCAAGAATCACATCATATGCCGGAGAGGATTGTCCAAACATTTCTTGAGCTGTGTCAGCCTTGTTGCTGTGACCACTGCCCTGGAGAGCCTGTTCAGTGCCCAACCACCCTCTGGAGGAAGAACCTTTTTATGATATCCAACCTAAACCTTCCTTGACACAAGTTCAGGCCATTCCCTTGGGTCCCGTCCCTGGTCCCCACAGCAGAGACCAGAGCCTGCCCCTCCTCTTCCCTCACGAGGAAGTTGTAACTGCAATGAGGTCTCCCCTCAGTCTCCTCTTCTGCAGCTGAACACACCAAGTGCCCTCAGCTGTTCTCCACACGCTTACCCTCAACACCCTTCATTATCTTCATTGCTCTCCTTAGGACACTCTAATGGCTTAATAACTTTCCTATATGGTGGTGACTGAAACTGCACACAATATTCAAGGTGAAGCTGTCCCAGTGCAGAGCAGAGTGGGATGTTTCCCTAAGGAAAGGGGAAAAAAACTTTCCAAGACAACTTTATGTGGGTAAAGCAGAGAAGAGTTCTTTTACTCATAGGGTTTTGGGGTACAGAATATAAAGGAGTATAAAAGAGTATATAAAGTATAAAA
>JAWWMP010000001.1:7753323-7783704 GCA_035047865.1 Dendrocincla tyrannina | reverse complement strand
AGGAGAACAAGGGAAGGGAAACATCTTCTTCCCCCACCTCAGGAGAGCAAGAGAGGGAAACCCCCCTTTTGCAAGCAGAGCTCTTCCAAGCTCTCCCCCCCCGCCTTTCGGGGGGGGGGGGGGACACTGGGCAACACACCAGGCTGGGCAGCAGAGAGTGTGTGTGTGTGTGAGAGGAAAATGTCAATGGAGTGACAGTGTCAGTGGAGCTGGTGAAAGCAGAAAACCCCCATCTACGTGGCAGCGTTCTAACTTTATAACTCTACTCAATTATCATATCTAAAGGTTGTATCCAATCTAAGATTATGTCCATGCTCAGAACTTCCCTTGGTTCCACCTCATAGCACGCCTCTCCTAGAACTGAGTTGGAGGTCTTAAGACCCCTTTCCCTTATTGGAGCTTCTCCAAGGTTGCTGGGCTTTGCTTTCTTGTTTTGACTAACACGGTATCTAGTTGCCTTAGCTCTGGTACATGTTTTCCTTGCACAGTGTTCCAGCTATTATCTGACCCTTAAGACAGCTAGCACAGGGTTAGAGGTTGCAAGCTATGCTATATGTGAGAAACTACAAGAAGTATAAAAGTGTACAAATTCATGAAAACCCTAAGGCATCAGGGACAATCCCCTCCCTTGCCTCGCCAGCAATGCTTTGCCTGATGCCCCCCAGGATGTCCCTCCTGGCTGTCAGTGCTGACTCATATTCAACTTATCACTGACCAGGACCCCCAGGTCCTTTCCACAGCACTACCCTCCAGCATCTCATTGTCCAGTCTGCACAAACAGCCAGGGTTGCCTGAGTTTGTAACCATGTCCTTTTCTAACACTTTAAAATCAGTTTAACATTTTAAAATTCAGCTGCTGAGAAGATTCAATTGGACAGGGGGTGAAGAAGATATAAGACACATCAGTTCAAACAGTCTCATGATGGGTTAATCAATACGATCTAGTCTTCCACTTCTATGACACTGTGAACATTAACATTCCCATGCAGCAGTCTGAGGAATGAATTCTGCCTGCTGCAATCCACTACTCAGTATCATCAAGGTATTTGCACAACACATCAAGCAGACAGTTTCAAGAATAATACACTTTCACAATATGCATGACAACAGTCCCTTTGCTGTGATATGTACTGCGCTCCTCCTGCTAAGCTGTTATCTACAGCCTAGGAGGTGCCTTCTCCTGCCAAAACCCAGTAACTTTCAAACAGAGATGAAAGGAAGATATCATTATGTTTTGTTCCTTAAACTGCTACAATACAAAGAAAAACTAGAGTATTTGTTTCCTTCTTGTAAAATTATATATATATATGTGTGTGTGTGTGTGCATAACTGTCACAGTTACAGAAAGTGATATAGTGTTCCTAAAAATAGGTCATAAATTGAACAGTGCACTTCAGCCTGCATAGCTTAAATTAAGCTAGGCTTTCTTTTCTGAAAATCAAGCCTATTGTTTTTCTTTTTTTTTGTTTTTTGATGACATTTACTGCACACAATTGAATATAGATTAACAGACCTCAGTACATTCAGCCCAAGTTGCAGGGATACTTGTCAAATAGTAATCTGCCTTTAAAGTTAAGAATGCAAATTGTTTTTAAAAACTAGGAGTTTTTATCTCTCTCTTTATCAAGTACTTTTTTTCCCTTTAAAGAATCCTATTTTTTAAAAAGTAAACAATACAGTATTGTAGCTAGCATTAGGTCATGATTTTTCTTCAAAAGATTATTCTTAATATCCTGTATTTTTGAACAACTACTCTAAATTCTAGTAAACAGGTGTTATCTGTTATACTAAGAAATAATTAATATTACTATAGTGTAAATATTTTTGGCACCTAATTGCCATGTCTGTTTTAATCTTTTTTTATGTAAAAAAGAAATAATAGGTAATCAATCTTTCTCAAGTGTCATTGTCTGAAAGTACAAAGTCCTATTGAGTAACAATCTCCCCTTTTTCTTGTTTTCCATCATCTTTTGCTTTCACTTTTAATGTAAACTTATAAAATAGTTAAAAGATGAAATCACATAAGTATTACAAAAAATAAAGTTTGTCAAACATTCTGTATGCAACATAATTTACTTGACACAATTATTAATGGTTGGGATTGGGCATTGCTTACTTTACCTTCTATGATCAGAACTGAGGGTATCACACTACTGTTTTGGAATTTGTATAAATCAAATTACTAAATCAAAGAATCATGTTCTTTACATAGTGTTTGTTTCTCCAATAGTCCTTCATCAGGGAAATGTTGAATTCATGATGAAGACAGTAAAAATGAACCTGGTCCAAATTTAATGAACATTCCATTTTCAAATTAAATTTTTAAAAATCCACTTCCTACTTTATATGTATTTATATTCCTTATTGATATAATTCTGAAATCTCTCACAATAATTTACAGCATCTACCTATGCAGCACCTCTACCAAATAGAAAAATATTATCCCCTTGGTATAGTTAAAGCAGCATCAGTGATTTTACGTGGCAGATACAAGTATTGTGGATTTAAAAATATCGCCTGTCTTTATAACTAGGAGATGGCATGAATGGAGAAATACATTAGGCTCCCTACCAACCTAATGCAATGGTAAGCTGCTATGGAGACCATTTCAGCTGCCCAAGTAATATGTTTGCTATTCTGAAGATTGTGAGGCAGAATAAGAGACTTTTGTGTCAGAACTGTTAATGCTCAAACTGCCAAGAAAACCTACTTTCAACTAATAGTAGCAGACAGACCCCAAAACACTGGCTGGCATGAACATGCTCACCTGCAAGCACCGCTGTTCTTACACATTCTTCATATCACTGCCTGCTTTGTTAGGACTGACATCTGCTCATGGACCTATCTGACCTTCTAAATGATTACTCTACATCTTGCACATAAGTAACTACAGTGCATTATAAAAGAAGAATTATAAAAAGGACATGGAATGGAGTCTTCACACAGTGCTTAGTTAAATCATGAAGACATACCAGACCCTGCAGCACATTAGCTATGGCTAATTTTACTGGTGGTGGAGTGCACCAGTGCCCCTTCTCACGGCCCTGATCCTTGAGGACACACTGGCCATGCCTCACTGCCTGTGCAGCTCTCCTCCAAAGCATGGAGGAGACAGGCAAAGAGGAAACAGGAAACCCTCCCTTTGGCCTCCTGGCGGCAGTGAGAAGGGAATGGGAGCTGAGCGTTGTATATGAGCTTCCCTTCTGCATCCTGAATATGTGTCCTCTCTCTGTGCCCTGCACACGGGCAGGGCAGTGGAGAGATGGCACCAGAGCTGCAGGCTCTGCCTCTGGCTTTTGGTGTGCTACATAGGCTTGGATCAGCTGGGCACTTCTGCTGAGCTAGTTAGTGAGCTAACTTACAGGATACCTACAGAGCTGCATAAAACATTAAAAGTTTTTAATTTTTTTGGCTTTCAAAGTGATTTTCAAAACCCGTACTTTGAGGAAATTTTTTTTTCCCACTTTAGTTGACTTTTCCAGTTATTTCAATAGAAAAAGTAACCTTACATTTTAGTGAAAAGCTGAAGGAAGTGATCAAAACAAATTTAATTTGTAGCAAACATCCAATTGATAACTAAGATTTCAAATGTTTCCTTATTGCCTTCAATTGCTAGTGATTTTACCCCTCTGTGGATTATTGCAGTTTGATTCTCTTTTTCTGATTTTTTCACACCTGCACTGGTTTGGGTGTCCAGAAATTTTGATCTAGAAATTTAATTTATACCATAGTCTCAAAAGGATTTTCATAGTTTAATCCCAGCCAGTAAACAAATACCATGCAGCCACTCACTCGCTCTCCCATCAAATAGGACAGGGGGAGAGAATTGGAAGGGTAAAAGCTGGAAAACTTGTGGGTTGAGATAAAGACAGTTTAATTGGGAAAGCAAAAGTTGTGCACACAAGCAAAGCAAAACAAGGAATTCATTCAACACTTCCCACGGGCAGGCAGGTCCTAAGCCATCCCCAGGAGAGCAGGGCTGCCACTCATGACTTGGAAAGACAAAAGTCACCCCTCAAAACATTCCTCCGTTTCTTCCTTCTTCCCTTCTCTTTATACACTGAGCATGATGTCATGTAATACAGAATATCCCTTTTCTCACTTGGGGTCACCTGACCTGGCTGTGTCCCCTCCCAGCCTCCTTGCCAGGTTGGCAGTACAAAAAGCAGGAAAGGCCTTGGCTCTGTGCAAGCCCTGCTCAGCAATAACAAAAACGTCTCTATTACCATCCCTGTGTTCCGCACAAATCCAACCCGCAGCCTCATGCTAGCCACTGGGAAGAAAACTAACTCTACCCCAGCCAAACCCAGCATACACAGAAAAAACGGTAACAGAGGGGAAGCATGGACACTGAAAAAAAAGCTAATCAACCAGCACTGAAATACTATCTGGGTACTAAAAGTATTTTTCTTGTCTGAGCTTACTAGATATGTCTCTGCAGGCTTTATGAGTGAACTGGACTGTGTTACAATCTGGCAGGAAGAACTGCTATCTGAAAATCAACACATACTGCATCAGTGAAAGAAGCAGCTCACAGACTTCCAGATGCACTCAGTGAAGCAAAGCTGGAAAAAGGTGCTCAAGTGCTCTTAAAAAAAAAAAAAAAGAAAGAAAGAAAATAAAATCTCCACAATCAATTAAGTTTAGGAGTGTATATAATGTAGTGGAACCACAGGTGTTTTCAAACTGTGTCCCTGCTTTTCACTTAAGTCACCACTTCCCTGGTCAAAGCTAGCAAACACCATACTACCTAAAGGGATATGGTCAAAAGTTTTTGTATTTTGCATGCACAGGTGTATTTAACAGAATTTATCAACATGCATACCTGGCATCTTGTGTTCTGAAGCATATTGTGGTTGCCACTTATCTTGTTAGCTTTTTGTGTATTTGGAAATGCCTTTTGAGCATGACTGCATTCTGTTTTCTTCATTAAAGATGTGTCTGCATTGCATTGCCTCCCCTAACTACAATTATTGAGCCATTTTCTGCCACCTCATTTTTGACATAGGGGGCCCTGCTGTCCAAATGAAATTTTAATGAAGGCTTGAGATCGTGCTTGTGCATTGTTGAGTTCCACTGCAGTCCTGCGAAGAACGAGTTGAATACTCACAGTTTGTGGGAAAGCGTTGTGTTATTACTTTTTAAAAGGAACAAATGGTGGCATATGGTGTATTCTCTGCCAGCTCCCCTTTGCTCAGTACTTTTGTTGCTGCCCCACATGCATTTATGTGCAATTTCTTCTGTTTAATCTGCCTAAGATGACCAGAATCCCACATGCCAAAAGAACACTATACAGCTTGCAATTTGTCACCCAACCTGCTTAATTCTGCTAATGTTGTCACCACTGACTGTTGTTTTTTAGAAAGGCAAAATTTCAATATACATTACAGAAATAACCTTGTTGTCTTCTATTATTCAAACTTTGCTGTTCTTGTTCCTACTCCACTCATTTGATTTTTGGTTTTCTATCATCAGCATAACTTCAATATTAGGAATCAAATTGACCCATAATCACTTACAGCATAAAACTCACATAAGCATTAAAATCTTAAAATATAGGTGACACATCAATTTCACTTCTAACTACCTTTGGTTCAGAAATCTGATTTGATGCTGACAATATATAATATTAGACTTTTTGTTATATACTACTTTTGCTAAGGAAAATATTTCTCAAAATTAGGGAATTTCCAAGACCAATTGTAAAAAGCAGGTCTCCTTGTTAAAAAAAAAAAAAAAAAAAGTCCAGCTAAAAATATTCTGGGCAAGGCACAAACTACCAGCGGCAATGAACTGCTTGTAGTTTTTAGGAGGAAAAATGTGTCCCTGTGTCCCTTTGAAGTTATCTTTTCTATCATTACACTATTTCAGCTTGTCAATATTCACTATGACAACAATTTCAGCAATTTTGTGCAATACCTTCGGTATGGATAAATAACAGATTAACCTACAATCAGCCTGAAAACAGTAAAGAAAATATTTTTTAACCAAACTGACTTGTGACAGACCTTTTACACTGTTTTCAAAGAGGATAAGCAGAACAATGAATTGCTATTTCTTATGGATTATGAGTGCATAAGGCTCTTTTTCACTTTTTGAACTAAAAGCTTCAAAAATAACTCAGATTCAGTATCTCTTATTTATGGGAATCAGGAATAGTAGTTTTTTTCTAGTTACATTGAATTCTTTGTTCTTTGCCTTGGTTTGACTGAGTTTTTCAGTGTTAGAACCTGAGCATCTTCAGGTATTTTCATTTCAATTCCCCTCAAAACCTCAGTCTATACTATAACTTAAAGGGAGCCAATTTCTTCTTCAGCCTTCATCACATACATCCCTCATTATTCATCAAGAAGACAAATGTAAGTCTGACAAGATCTTTTCTACAGAATTTCCTCCCAAAACGAACTGTCCTTGCTTCTCCCTAAACTCTAACTGTGCTCAGTTACTTTCATTAGGAACAAATTTCTTCAGACTTCTACACTAAAAATAATGTTTAATCTACAGTTACAAGATTCAGTAGAGCTTTGCAATGGCTTCACAGAATGGCTGACATGGAAAGGGACCTCTGGAGGTCATTTCCCAAGTCAGTCATTTCATTTGGAAGTTTATCAAGTAAGTCAAGCATGACTTATTCTTGAGAAGCCATGCAGATTACTCCTACTGTTTTGTCCTTTAGGTGACTGGAAATGGTTTCTGGCATTAGCTGCTCCAACACCTTCCCAGGAATTGAGTTGAGGCTAGCTAATCTGTTGTTCTTTGTGTTCTCCTTCTTGAAGATAGGAGGGATATCTGCTTTCCTCTAGTCACCATATCAAACAGTGATTATTGGCAATAGCCTCACAATGACATCAACCAGTTCCCTCAACACTCGTGGGTGAATCTCATCAGGGATCACAGGCTTAGGTATATCCACGTTGCCTCAGAATTCTGTAATCTGATCCTCTTCTACCAAGGGTACATCTTTCTTGCTCCAGTCTTTCCCCATCAGGTCCTGGTATTCCCAAAGACCAGTCTTGCTAGTACTAAGACGAGGAAGGCATTCGGTACTTTTGTCTTATCCATGTCCTGTGTAACCAGATCCTTTGCCTTGTTAAGCAGTGGACCCACATTTCCCCTGGTGTTTTTATCACCTATGTACTTATAGGTTATAGCCTTTCTTCCTTTCTTGTTGCAGGTGATGTCCCTAACCAGTTTTATTTCCACTTGTGCTTTAACCTTCCTAACTTCATCCCTGGATAAAGGACAAGGTTTCTGTATTCTCCCAACATTACCTATTCTTATGTCCACCTCTGTATTCTTCTTTTTTGTCTTTGAGTTTGGCCAGAAGCAACTTGTTTATCCACAGAGGCCTCCTGACATTTCTGCCTGTCCTCTCATTCTTTGCAATAGAAGCTCTTGAGCTTGGAGGAGGTGATCCTTCAATACTAGCCAGCTTTCTTGGTTCCCTCTTCCCTCCAGGGCTTTATCCCCATGCGATTCCTCTGAGCATATAATTTAAGAGGACAAAGACTTCCTGAAGTCCTCCCTGCCCTTAAGCTTAATCTCTTGGGTCGGCTTTTTGTCACCTCACACAAGAAAAGAAAGGCACAAAATAAGAGTTGAGTGTTCTGTGCAAGATCAGCTGAAAGAGCCAGGGGTAATGATCATCCACTATTAAGCAACCCATCATTCATGAAAACAAAACTCAAGTGACTGTGGTATAATATAGCTGGAAGTGTGACTAATTACATGTAGGTGTTATTCAGCTAGATTAAGCTTTAAAGGAGTTTAAAAGATTTTCCAGTTCCAAATATTCTCCAGGCTGTATTTTTGATCCCCTTCTTTTGAGAACTATGCTTTAATCCTCCTCTCCAATACTGGGAAACAATCCTGAGCATGCATTTTTGTTTCATGGCTATGAGAGAGTGCTGCTATATCTCTAGACATCAAGGATTGATGACAGAATTAAAGATGGTGCTTCTCCCCTGAGCTCTGCACCCCTGAGCTCAAAGCATCCCTCAGCTTGGAGGGAATTTCTGTTAGGCTTTATGGTAATGGTGCTCCTTGAGCCTCTCCTTAGGCTTCTATGTTACACCTTAACTCCTCTGTGACACCATTTGAGCACCAGAAAGAAGTGGCAGAACTATGGAACTGTGGCAATACAAGCTTTCATTATTCTGTAGGAACAAATAAGGTTACCTGAGCTACTTAAAGCAGAGCTACCCCCTTTTTTAAATTTGTCTACCCTTGCAGTCTCAACATGGACTACAATCCAGACATAACTGACTGCTTTTTATTCAGTTCAAAGTACGTGACCTTGAGATGGAGTAATCATCTACAAAAAAAAAAAAAGCCAGTAAAATGTCACACAGTAGATAAAAAGTTGGCAAAAGTCTAAAAGCAGGTAAGTCACTCACTATTTATCATCAACACCACTGAAAGAAAAAAAGCAACATTACAAGAAAAGCCACAGCTTTAGGATGCGTAATCTGTCTACAGACCTATGTGGACAAATAAACAGTGTAATTCTTGAATTATTACCCTCAAACTACTAGGATAAAAACCTCTCAACAAACCACATGGATGCTATATCTGGATAGTGGAAAACACAAAGTAGTAAATGAAATAAATAATTAGGTGATGGATCCTAAAGATCCAGGGAATATTATTTATGCAAAAGGTACCCTGTATAAGCACAAGCACATAGCAACACAAAACCATACTGTAAATATCTAATAATTATAAAGTACTGTGATTGTTGTGATGGTACAAGTTTTTAAATGAAGTAAAAACTTTAAAGGTAGAAATTTGGGTATTCAAGAGGGGGTCAAGAGGGGCAAGGGTGCACCAACAAGACTTGTTCTTGGACACAATCTCAATAAGCTGAAATCTTAACTACAATAGGAAAATGAGCTGAACATCAGTCCTTTTTTGCAGGTTTCTTTCTTATGAGGATAAGCTATTCTTTTCCATTTTAGTGATAATGATAATAAAGCAAAAATATTTTTAAATTTTTTTTCTAATTAAACTCTCTCAAAAAAGATTAAAGATGAAAGATTATAATAACTCTTTTCCTCTTCCTCTCCATTTTAGAGATTCTAAAATAATATTTTGGGTGGTTTTTTATTGTTTTGCTTTGTTTTTTATTTGTTTGTTTGTTTTAGTTTTATTATCTTTGGGTTTTGAATGTCATTTCTCACATACAATTTTTCTGTGAGTTGCACTGAAGACGTTGTATCTCATCCAAAACTACTTAGAAAAAGTGCAATA
Organism: Dendrocincla tyrannina; assembly: GCA_035047865.1. Lineage (NCBI taxonomy): Eukaryota > Metazoa > Chordata > Aves > Passeriformes > Dendrocolaptidae > Dendrocincla > Dendrocincla tyrannina. The sequence continues at coordinate 7,774,455 of JAWWMP010000001.1, read as the reverse complement.
TATTGCACTTAGGGCCTGAAGTGAAATTCAGGTAAACCTATCTGTACCAAATCCAAATTACGGTACCTTGCACAGCAGCTTGTCTGAGAGTATCACTGAATAGAGAAGACTTTAATTCATTTTGAGATTATAAGATGTTAAGGAAACAGTAACCCATTAATAAACAGGGTTTAGTTGAAATCCTATTAATGCAGTTCAATAGATCAAACTGCATTTTACCAAAAAGGTCATAAACTCTCCATTGAATAGTTGATTTCCACAGCACACTTATAACATCTATTAATTCATAATTTTCCTACATTCTTGATAGAAATTCTAATATCAGTAGTGCCAAAGGTATTGTTCTTTTTTTTAGTTTGTCTGATAATGGTAGCATATTTAATTGAAAAAAAAACCCTCATTAATGACATTTTCTGAAAGAATAAATTTAATTCATTTCACCAAGCCAGGTTTTGCATAGTGAGCTCTGGTCCTCACAATCCAACCTTTGTATTTATGTAAGCCGGCAATGAAGTTGCAAGAATTCCTAAAGACAGATTGACTAGTTTATCTTAAATGGGTTTTTTTACATTTTTAGCATGATTTAACATGCTAGTAACATGATTTTTTAACATGATTTAAGTTATCGAAACATATTCTTGTTTAGAAGTGCTTTCAACAGAGGAAACACCACCTCTCTAATTTACTTATTTTAAAGAATGGCCACCCCATCTGTTATAACTTTAATGATATTATGCTGTTTTTTCACAGTAGAGGTTTTTGTTGTTCAAAGTGTACTTTCTTCTGAAATGCAGCCCACAGAAATGACTCTCACAGGGTTTTTATTTCCTCAACATGAGGAATATAAATTTAGATTCTATTACTAATTGCTTCCTAGTAATCAAGGAGTTGGCATCTGGGGATTTTATAATCCTCAGGCTACATTAAACGGAGGGATAGTTCTAAGGCAGTTTGTTGTGAAGTCAACATAAACCATTGCAAAACTCCACCTCGAGAGGAAATTCTGAAGTGCAAGGCTTTTCTCAGTCACCTTAATATTAAGTAATATGCAATTTAGAACCCAATATTTTTCTTTTCACTGAGTTCCAAATTAACTATGGAAGTGTTGGAAAATTTGATCATGTTGAATTTGGAATTATACAAAATTTAGAGATCCTCCCTTGAGCAAGTTAATACTGCATTCTAGGAATATACTATGCCTACACAAAAGCTTTTGTTAGCAAAGGTCAGGTCTTGGACGCAATTGTGGGCTCAGAGTCAAGAGAAATAATAGAAGCTAAAAAATATATGAATAGAAGTTACACTGACTCTATTTAAGATGACCAATAAGAAAAACGAACACAACCAGAATTAGAAAAGGCAAGAAAGTGTTCCAAGTTATTTCTACCACGTAAATCTATCAGGCATGGACAAGATGAATTTGAAACCTCCTCTGTAAGGTTCTTACATGAATTTAAACCTTTTAAGTCTTGCCAGGATTCTGCTGTTGGCTTCTATTAACTGTGCTAAATACTCAAATTAGTTCAATGTAAAACAATGTCAGAGTGTGAAACTAAGCTGTGTTAGTTCAGAGGGGCACAAACTGGCACGATACCCAGATCAGTATGATAATTCAATTCTTTTTAATTACTTAATGAAATTCTTTCCTTCAAATTTCATTGAGATATTCATGCACTATCTCCAAAATGTGAAAAATAAAGATGACCTACCTGACACAAATCATTTAACTGAAGAAAGGACTTAAAACCTACGGCTGGCTCCCACAGTGGATAAATCAGATTATTTTGAACTCCAGATCCTTTAGAATGCCATCTTCTTTTTAATAAAAGCATAACCATTTGGAAAGGATTACAAACAAAAGCTCTGTGAATTTTCAACATGAATATGAATGAAACACTCTCCTGCTCCTTCCTCCATGTCCCAAAGCAGGCTTATAGTAGCAAAAATAGCGGGCAAGATACAATCAGAGTCTCTTGATATAAAATATTAACTCGAACTATTATGCTCATTATTACGGTATGCTGTCACAGAACTGCATCCTCAAGTTTGCTATATATTGGTCTTGACCATTAGATTACTACAGGATTTGGCCTCCATAACAACTCTGATAATAAATCAAAATAACTTCCTGGCAGTGGTGTTCATTTATTTTTCATTCCCATCTTTTTAAAAACAAAACACATAGTAAATTACAGTCAGTAAGCAGTTAGATAAGTCTCATGAGATGGAAGTTACAAATAATCTCTTTCTACATTTACTGTGAAGAAGAACAGAATAGGTCAATGAATTTATATTCAAAAATACCAAGTATCGAGAAGAAGGTTTTACAAACAGCACTGTGTAAAAGGCTAACGCATCTTTTAGAATTAAAAGATTGCATTATATTTCCCTATTAGATATGATATTGATATTGTCTCTCCACCCTAATTCCATAAAGGAGTGCATCCTTTTCACGTGAAAGAGAGAAGCCCAAGTAATTTTTATTTCATGGGTATAAATTGAAGATCAATGTTTATGTGTGTTTGTATACCAGAGCAGAAAGTGATTCTCAATGAGGAAGAATGCACTGAAGAAATAGTGAAAAAGTAAAGAAAAGAAGGGGTTAAAAAAAAGTTAGGTTACTATGTTTAACTCGTAAATTAAAAAAAAAAATTAAAAAACAAACAAACAAAACAAAACAAAACAAACAAAAAAAAAAAAACAAAACAAAAAACCAAAACCCCCCAGCTTAAATAAGGAAAGCTGCAGCTATTAAGAGCAAAGAAATAATGATCCTCATTTTCTGCAGTTCCATAAAGTTCAAATGCCTCAATTTCTGATACATAACATGACACTCTTCCTTTAAGAATCATTTCAGTCAGGAGTTACGTGAGTGTTGGCTAGTTTTAGCTCAGATAGAGTATTCCGTTGTATTAAAGTCACATGGATAACAAGGAAAGTGCTTGCCATGTAACATGTTCTCTGAAAATAAAATTAGTTGGCTTCAGTAAGGTGAAATTAAAACATTGGGATAGGGCATAGAGGTACTTGAACTTCAGCTTGCTATATTAGCCAACTGTTCCTGCTATTTTGAGCACCTTAGATGTCTCTGTGGGGAAAATTGGTTTCTCTTTTTGAGGGGAACTGATAAATTGTACAAAGCAGGTTCTCATCTAAGCAAAAAATATATCACATATTTCTGTTAGGTGGACAATGTTTCATAGTTTTCATGCAATAAGGTCTTCCTACAATAAAAGCTCATTTTATATTTTCAATAAATGTTGTTATGTGGATGAGTTATGTATTTAAGTATCAGCCTTAAGTAACAGGCATATGAAATTGAACATTGTGGTTAAGAGGCAAACATGCATTGTGATCCAAATGATACTGAGAGTATAATGGAGGAAGAACTTTCAACTCATTTGCCAGACAATGATTATTTTTGTTTCTATTTCTTATACAGCATTTTCTGGCAGGGGAAGGAAAAGTAAGTGACATTTAATTGCATCAATAGTCTCAAATGAATAATGGAAAATAACAGCAGTTTACTCTTCATGTCACGTCCACTGTTAAGCCAATTTATTCCTCTTCATAAATCAATTTGGTTTTCAGTGTGGGTGGAATCATTACAACAGGGTTGTCTTCCTAGCATTTGAATTCACTGACCATTTGGTTCACAGTTGTACATCGCTTATTCACAGTGAGAGCTATTTGTCTATAAGCAGAGGCTGACATTAGAAGGTTGACTGTTTATTAAAGCTGAGTGAATAATCTGAAACGGATTATTGAATGTATATTTGGGGGGCTTGTCCTAATTGCTTGATCCATTACTGCTGTAATTGGGGAAGAGGATGAGTGGGACAGGAAACGGACACACTGTGGGATGGACAACATCTGCTCAAGGCCTTTAACTACAAAAGGATCTTGAAATGTTGTTATCTTCAGCATTTGAAAATTGCCTGGGAGTTTCTTCACTGGACAATTCTCAGGCTGAGAACTATCCACAAACAAATTCATAGTAAAAAATATTTCTTTTGTTACATTAATATTTTATTCTTCATTGGCTACTGCTTTTATTTTGTAATTACTTATGTTGTTGCTGGCAACACAGTGGTAGATAGATTTTTTTTTCCCTTTAAAACTTGTTCATGAAAAATTTTTAACATCAAAGGTTTATTTTCCTACTTCCCACAATGAAGAACAGACAATAGAACTGATGCAAATTGCAGCAGAATTAATAGTTACTCCGTGTTCTTCACTCCTCCCCTCTCCCTTTTTATCCAGAGGTTAATTATGCTACCATGCTGCTTGAGGGTCTGGCAGCACCTGGGTGTAAAGCAAATACTGAGATTCTGATTGCTCCCAAGCCAGTGCAAAATGAACACTCTTCTCCCTGGTATCCATCGGGAAACTACCAGGAGTTGTCCCTTTCTGAACAACTCTGTGATCTTTGTCTCTGAGGTTTTGTCTCTTGACGTCCGTCTTTTGTGAACAAAAGTGCCTAAATACTAGGAGCTGAATACAGATCAGCAGCATTGCTAACTGCACAGTCCATACTGTAGCAGCACTGAACACAACATTATTTAGAACACTTCTAGGAAGGACTTCAGTAATTAGTTAATGAAGTTGCTGAACTGCACTGCTTCCTGCAATGAATGATGCAAGCATGCATAAAAAATAATCACTAATATTGGGTGGGGCTTTTGAAACAAGCATGGTCTGACTGCCCTGATATCCAGAAAATTAAAACATTTCACTGATTAGGAAACAGGACAGTACAATTTCTCCTTCATTAATTTTCTGCAATGAAAAATTTGTTTTAAGTGACCAGCCTTATACAGCTGTCACTTATACATCTGACCTTATACAGTCAATCAATGCTAAGCTTATCCTTCAAAATTAAAGCCAACTAACTTGTCAATAGGTACTTCAGTTCATGCCAAAACTAGTCGCTGGTTTTACAAGGGCTGTCAGGCATTCGTGCAATAGACACCACGCGGATTCCAGTCCATTATAGATATTCCATTCGTACATCATCCCTTAGGACACTTTAAGAATGAAGGACACTGTATGCAAACTAATGAATCCTACGACATGGAATCTGTGTCTAACAACTAGCAAATCTTTCCGCTGATTCAGGAATCTATCTAAGAAAACCATTTTGGTAATCCATATGCCTTTTCTTTGGTCCAGAGACTTCAGGTTAAACTGCACATCAGCCAGTTCTAGTGAAGTTAAACATTTCCCTCAGAGGCTCTTAATCAGCTCAAATGGTTGCTCTAAACTCAGGACGTGCTATTTACACTTATTTAGGCACTGTGAAACCTATTAAAACACTGATGCTATTTTGAAAGCAGGTCAAAAACATTCAAGCTTTTGGCACTAAGATCAACATGATTTATTATGAGGTTTCATAATCAGAAGAAAAGACAGACTTGCCTAGTCTACAGGTTAAAGGAGTGGTCTGGCCTGCAAGACACTCAGATCCAGGCTCTATGAACAATTCAGAGGAATCTATATCTAACTCACGATTTTGCTCAGATAAGCAGGACTCAGATCTTTACTTCCTACAACCCAGGCCAATGTCCTTATTATCTGTGAACACACAGAAACCTGGGTTTTGATCCAAAACATCAATTTCATGTCTACAAACTGTTCTTTCTTTTTATTGAAAGCAACAACATCAACTCAAAATAAGATTGTCATTAAATGGAATTGGCCTCTGTTAAACTCATATTCCGAGGGTTATTGATTTTTTCAAGTTAAAGAGCATCTGAACATCTACAGTAGGAAAGGATTATAACTGCAGTATAAGAAATAAAACTTTGTATTCCTTTTTCATCTGGCTCATCAATGCAAGCCAAATTTCACACTAATCAGCCCAGGCAGTTAGCATGGTATATGAAAATTTAAAATGTCTGCTGATTGAAGCAAAAAGAGAAGGAAAAAAAAGAAATGCCAAAAAGCAACTATCTGTAGCAATTACTCAAGATACAAACATTGCACTAAAACATGCACTTCATACAAGTTTTCATGATGATGACAAAAGACATCACGGTAACACAGGAAGCTATTTCCCAGAAAATTCTTTTGCAGAACTCACTAGAGACCCACACCTGTTTTCTTCCACTTTGGCTCCCTAGGATTAGTCACCAGACATTTCAAATGCAATACAAATACACAAAATGCTAAGGAAAAAAAAAAATTAGAAAATGCTAATGTAAACAAACCAAAACATCTAAAGGACACAAGAAACATGCAAAATCCCAGGTAGCAACTGAATCATTCAAAGGCCATCTAAAGAATTCCACATGCCTGCTTGAGGAGTTATTTGGAAAATCCTCATGCTAGATAAATTTTTCTTCTGTGTTTAGAGAGATTCTTAATAAAATGATTGTATGCAGACAAAATTTTTCCTTAACTTCACTAAAAATACACAAGTGTATTTCTGTGTGTATATTCTCCCCACAGCAGTGAAACAATAAGATATTACAGCACAATTTCCCCCTATTATTTTGTGGTTCACAAAAGAAAGGGGCATGATTCTCAATAGTTTTGCAGCATTTTCCTTTTCAGGATTAGTTCCCATAGTCTCCTCTGATTAGGGGAGTCCTTTTATAATGTTAACATTTCTATGAACTGTGAATTAATAGCATCACTATCTGCTCTGTGGCAAGCACTCCAGGATAGGATGCTGCTATGATTACTCAGAAGGGGTGGGAATGGAGCTCAACAAAACTTTGCAGTCACTCCTAAGTTACATGTACAGTATTAGCCAAATTCCTGTGATCCTCCACTGCCTTCTCCTTCTCCTATCACCTGACATTTGCGGAGAGAAAAGTTCACCAAATCAGTCACTATCACACCATTTCCCAAGTTAGTGACTCCAAATTGATGATGGCTGATTTAGTGGTAATTTTGAGGCTGTTTTAAAGTTCAGGCAGGAAGGCGAACAGCTGCAGCAGTAACAAGTATGTTGCAGCTAAATAGAGTAATATTTGTGTATGGTCTATGTTATAACCTTTCCCTTTATTAACTGCAAAAAGAATCCTGGCAACACACATTTTAGATGGCACAGATCAGCAAACCAATTATCAATCCATCAATTGATCAGAACTAGTCTTGGGAGTAGTTTGCTCTTGGAAATGAAGGCCTATGCAGATGGTATGCGTGTTCATGACTTGCAGAGCATCTGCACAGAATAGATAATTAGAACATAGAAGACAAGAACACAGTGACAAACTCAAAGAAAACTATAATGGGTAAATGGATACAGAAATTTAATTATTTACTGTTTACTGTTATATGAACTGAAATACTAAATGATGTATAGGCTGCATTTGTTTTATCTACATTTTAAGAAGGCTGGGAGTGTAGAAACTGTTGCCTGCCCTCCATTCATCAAACACACTCAGCATTGAAAACAACTTTGAATTAGTACAGTAAACAAAGTGCTGTATATTGATACTGGTTTTACTAGCCATCAGTTGGGTTTGGCTCTGAATAGAAAACATCTCTTAAATAGAGAACAATTGTTCAATTGTTCTAGTCTTTCATGGGAAAAGATCTTATGAAATTCAAAACTTGGACAGTACTAGAAGAAAATTCAAGTTAAGGTATAAAAATAGACAGCTAAGATGCTGACCCACCTTTTCTCTATAGTTACCTCATGCTACACAGAAACACAACCTAGTGGTTTGAATGTTTATCAGCCAGTACTAGATTAATTTATATTTTAAATACATTTTCCTTTTATTCATATTGCTGTAATATTCTCTCTTCTACATATAAGAGTATTGGAATTTTTCTAAAAAGTTACTTTACAGTAACTTTACAGTAATCAGATTAGTTGTAATGATTGTCTGTAGCATAACTATATTATCCATGGTATTTAAATGCTAAAAATAACCCAATTTAGGCAGTTTTGGTCTGGCCATTTAATTAGCTGAGTAAAAGTTAAAAACATCTATGAACACTAAACAGGGCTCACCCAGAAGGTGGCATTTCCAGACAGATGGTTCATTCTTAAGCAGGCTCGAGATGCTGCTCCTCTCCCAGACAGGAAGGCAGATATCCCCATCCTTTGGTTTGCCAGTTTCATGCAGTGAAGTGGAACACTGGCACTTCTGTCAGGGGACCTTCCTCTTGCCCCCTGGTGCAGGGAAGTCCTGTCCTACAGCAGGGAGACCCTACTGGTGGAGACATGCCATGCTGCGCTGTGCCCCTCCACCAGGACTGCCCATGCAGGGGGTCACCAGCTCAGGTGGAAAGCCGCATAGCCAGAGTGAGCACATCTGAGCATCTTTGCGTAGTCTGTCGGCAGGGCAAAGACTTAGTGAGTGACTTCTCCTCACCCTGCTCAACTGGGACAGTTTTCATCTGTCAACAAGTATGTAGTGGGTTGACCCTGGCTGGATGTCAGGCACACACCAAAGCCGCTCTGTCAGTCCCCTCTGCAAGTAGATGTGGCAGAGAAAACTACAATTACACAATTGCAACAACAATTCCCCATGATTGTTCCACTCTCTAACATTGTTCAGTTCTTGTTTTTTTCCGTTACTTCTCCCAATTACAATCCTTATCTCAAAATCCTCGTGATCTTGGGTCTCTGCACCAAAACAACTCTAGTGGGTTGACTGGGTGTCAAACATTCACCAAAGCCACTCTATCACCCTCCTCTGCAACTGGACAGGGGAGGGAAAATATAACTAAGAGCTTATGGGTTGAGATAAGAACTGGGGAGATCATTCACCAGATACTGCCACAGGCAAAAAGGACTTGAATTGGATATGTTAATTGAGGAATTTATTACTAACAAAATCAGAGAAGGATAATGAGAAGTAAAAGAAATCTTACAAACACCTTCCCTCAGCCCTATCTCCTCTCCCCCAGCAGTGCAGGGAGACAGGGAATGGGGGTTATGGTCAGTTCCTCACAGTTTGTGCTTCTGCTCAGAGCAAGGAGTGTAGGGTCCCTCCCACAGGAGACAGTTCTCCACAAACTTCTCAAGGTGACTTCACCCCACTGGCAGCAGTTCTCCACAAACTCCATACCATATGATGTCAGCTCAGATATAAAAGCTAAAGGAAGGAGAGGGAAGGGGAAGCATTTTTAGTTTACCATGTTTGCTTTCCAGAGCAACCACTCCACATGCCAAAGCCCTTCTTCCCAGGAGGTGGCTGAACACCACTTGCTGATGGGAAGTAGAGAATAAATCTTTTTCCCTTTGCTTCTGCGCATGTAAACTTCCACTTTTGCTTTAGTAAACTGCATTATCTCAACCCATTAGTTGTTTTCTCTCTTATTCTCTCTCCTGTCTGGGTGTGAAGAGGAGTCATAGAGCTGCTCAGTGGGCACGTGGCATCCAGCCAAGGTCAACCCACCACAGGGTATCAACAAATTAAACCAGGACCAGTATTATTTAGATCTACCCTTTAATTTGCAACAGGCTTACAGCATAATGAGGTGTGATTTGTTGGTTTGGGTTTTTTGGTGTGTGCTTGTTTTTGGGGTATTTTTTTAAGCAGAAAGAGAAATACAGCACAAGAAAACCTTGAGGAGGAAACTTGCCCAGTTGTTTCAATATTCAGGCAGGCCACGACAGAAAGATTTTTTTCAATCTCTATTGCCAAGAAAGCATCCATGCACACATCAGGAAAGGGCAGGCTGTGCAGTTTGCTGTGACAGCTCCCAGGAACACTGTTACACACAGTCTGCCCACAGACTCACTGCCACCACTACAGCTGGTACATATAAATTGTATGCATAAATACAAACATGGCAGAGTAGTTGTGATCACTCCAGTTATCCCGGAGGTCGCTAAGGACCCACTTAAATAGTAAAAAAGGTATTGGTCTGACCCTTCCCATAACCTATATAAATCTTCCACAACTAAGTACAGTTGCAAATAAGTTATCTTGACTAGCAATTTATACTTTTCATTGTAATCCATTCACCAGATTTTAATTTCAACCACATAGGAAGTGAAAAGTGTGTATTAATCCATTAGGAAAATCATAGAGGGTGAAGGAGAATCCAGCACCCATATTAGAACTTCATAAACATATTTTTAGGCTAATTTCTACACAGACTAATGAACATATTTACTTACAAATCGTTGTAAAATTCATCATGCATCCAGTAAAAGTTTTGCAAGTACTTTGTAACATTTTTCTTACACAACTGTTCTTTGCAAAAATGCCTAAAATTTATGGAAGAACATGTCCCTCCTTGATTTAAAACCCTAAAACCCACTAAAAAAACCCATTCACTAGTGAGTTTCTTTCTATATTCATATTTTCTTCTGTAATATGGCATTGAAAATGTTTTCTGATATATATACACTTTAAAAACAAGTTAATTAAGTCCGCAGCTATTCCCCAATCATGACTTTATTTTTTTTTTCTGCTAAATTTACCCTCTCTGTTATAGCTATTTGAAAAGATGCTTAACTCTCTTGGACATGACTGCCATTTTTATGACTTCCTTACGCCCAGCTTCTACCAAAGATTATTACGCATGCTTGCTTATATTTGAGCACCTCATTAGACAACTAAAGGGCCATTGGGACTCTCATGTTGCTAAAATTAAACCTATTCATAGGTCTTTTCAGGATCAGAGCTTGAGTATTTAGATGACAATGTGATTTTTTTCTTTTTTAACATACCAGTTATCATACATAGATCATACATAGAGCTAAAGGAGAGACAAGATTAGGCAGACTAATTTATTCAGGACTCAATTTTGGCAATGCAATTTTAACGCAAAATATACTGAATTGTGGGAGCTTTTATACCAATTTGGCAGAGTAGATGATATAGTAGGCATTTTGTTTTTAATAAGGGACTGAAATTCTATTTGATTTTGCACTCTAAGTAAGCTACTCTGAAATACAATTATTAGATAAGGTTTGTGCAAAATTTTATCCATTTCTCAATATTTCAATGCAAAGATTTGTTTGTTGGTTTGTTTCTTATGATCAATAGCTTATTTTGAAAGCATTTTCTCTTACGTCCTTTAAAGGAGCCGTAAATACTTGAAAAATTAATCTTTGGAGTGTTAATATTCAGAAATAGAGCTAACCACTGACAACATTTCTATAACATTCATTATTTACACATATCTTACATCTAAGATGTAATTATAAATGACATAATTTTTCCCATGCCTTAATTGATTATACAAAACACTCCATGTCTATGTGCAATACATAATTAATGTAATTTCAACATATACCTTCTACCCACAGCTTGGAAAACAGAGACAATCATCATTTGCCATTATTAAAAACATCCAATCATCAATATTTACTTATTAATGTAAGAAAATGCAATTGGTGGATTGGAGACACTGTAACATACACCAAGCATGACAATGAAAATATGCTCAAGTATTAAAAAAAAGGATGATAAATAATTGCTTTTCTTCTTGGGGAAGGGGCGAAATGAAAGAGACTCTCAGAATATTCTGAGTTGAAAGGGACCCACAAGGATCACTGAGTCCAACTCAAGTTTGTCCCATTCACCACACGTGCTTAATCTGAAAAACCTAGGGTCAATTCTATTGAAAAATGGAACTGAATGTATAAAGAAAAACCTTCTCATGATAGTTCTAGTTGCAAAGCACTTCATAGTTCAGGAATACTTTGTGCTTTATCAGTACAACTTGCTAATGCACTAAGCTCAGGTCAATCACTGCTGAACTCACATTAATTTCTGGGAAAAGAAACCTCTTTGTAAACACCCTTACTTTTAGATGTATGCAATAATATACTGAGTTAGAAAAAGAGGAAAGAGACTGAGTGACACTGCAGTCGACAGATTATGTTATTCTGTGTACACAGCCATCAGAATAAATGATGCTTGCTCAGATAATTTCAATTTTTGAGACTTAACAGTCTGTACAGTTTCAAAGGGTAATTTCATTTAATATATGTGCTCCCTTAAAAATAGTGTTGATGTATTCTAGAGCATCTGAACTAACATGTCTGCAACTGTTAATCTTCCTTAAACTGGGTAACATGCCTATTCAGAATTTAGTTATAAGAAAATTTGAGAGATAGAAGCTAGCTTTTCTGCATACTCCGTATCAGCCATCATGCCGAATTCAATCCTTGATATCAACAGATGAAAACATTTTAGATTCTGAAGCTGTGTTTTTTTATTGTATTTACACTACATTTTATATATTTTTATTCTGATTATATTATATGATATATTTGTATTATGTACATATAGGGCTTATAAGCCTTATATCCTATTTAAGCAGATAAATAGGATTATTTTCATACATTTGGATTTCAGGCATGCTCTAGACTACTAACTTCTATTTGTTTGCATGTCTTTTCTAAACTGTGTGCTTGACTTTCACAGTTGAATGAGGTCTGGTGAACAGAAGTCTAGAAACAAAGATTTCTCGAACAAAGTATTATGAAAGTGAACAAAGTAATTTCCACCAGAATAATTCTACAAAAAACCTAAATGTATCTGAAAAGTAACTCTGGAATACATTTATATTTACTATGCCAAAAGCACTCTTTGCTTCACACTGAGTATTCTTAGCTTGTTTGGATTACTAACTCTGTAAACTGTAGCAGATCTTGAGTAATAACAATAGACAGAACATTTCTAGAAACTCCCTGCTGAAGGCAATGCCCTTTCTATACCTCACTATTTGTTTTCTCCTTCCTGTCACATCTTTCCCACAATTCAGCCTGGAAGAAACATTTTTGTAGGTAAGAGCAGCCCATCCATTCCACTTATGATCCTTCTGGAGAAACTCATATAGCTGTGAAAATATACGGGCAAAGCATAAAACTCTAATTTAGAGTTTTCTAAACTCTATCTAATTTCTAATTTCTTTTATCTAATTTCTCTAGTGAGAGAAAATACGAGTGCACTTAGTGAACTTTACTGCCTCAAACACTTTTTTAGCTTAGTTCTCTTTGTTGGCTCCTACTAATTTTCTAACTGTGCAGAGGATACAATAAATAAAACTCTTCCAAAACCTGGGCACCCAAAGTAGTTATGCTTATCCCTTGCCTTCTAGACTTTTTTCTTAACAGTTTCACTCAAGCCAGATTTAGACTTTTTTTCCTTTTAAAACAACTCAAGTCCTCCCACTTCTGCCAAATTTTTCAGTCTTATAAATAATAAACGTATTTTCTGTTTAATCCCATTAAGCTGTCTCAAAGATCAATAGTGTGTGTATATCAGATCAATGTATAAGCCATTTCCCAGTAAAATTATCAGATATATTTCTTCTGCAGCACTAGCAAAGCAGGCCTATGGCAAGTCAATGCCTTTTCCAGGAAGTGGGCTACACATATTGCTAATGCATAGGTTTGTTAATTAAGCATTCAGAAGTGGATATACAAATTACTGAGAGATTTCTTTGACACCAGAGCTAAATTATCAGTACCAAAAGAGCCAAAAAGCATTACTTTTTCCTCCAAAGTGCTTGCTTCAGCTGAGCTCCATTTCGATCATTTTACTGGCTTTTCCCTGGGTTTGAACACTGCAGTAGCAGTCACAGTTTGACCAGGAGATTACATGCATCAATATTACCTGTGTGTTTGTCTAATCAGAGAACAGAAACAGCATGATATATCACAATGCACCCAACCCATTTCAGCTGGCTAATTCTTAAAACAAATACCGAGGAAGCAAGCATCGATCAATGAGATTTTATAAATGTTGCAAAAAGCAGGAGAAACAACCTCGATAACTACAAGGATTGCAAGGCTCTCTGCGAATATGCTATTCCCAAGGACAGAAGTCCACTTGGTTAATTAGCAGTTCCTGGATTAAAACAATGAGTCACATTAAAATTATTAAACCATCCAGAGTAAAAGTCAGATGTTTGTAAGCCATATTGCTCCTCCTGCCACTACCTCAGGACTCCCTAGGACTAAAAAAGTAAAACATTCTAAATTATTGAAGTTTCTTCCTGAACGACAAGGATAAAAGTTACTGTGCACAAAGCTGGCTGCTGGAAACCAACAATGGCAATGATTTCAGACAAGAACAGACAGCCATCTCACAGTATAATAATTTCTCATTACAGTTTTATGCATACAAGCTAACTACTTTAATTAGCTAAATACATGGAAATAATGGTGTGCAATTAAATGCAGTAGCTAATTACAGCTATATAACTAATAACTGTGATTCTGAATAAATATGATGTTTGGCATAAATAGTTAGAAAACATGAGAAAAACAAAGTTCAGCTGCTCATCTTGCATATGGATTGAGCCTATGGTCATATATTTCATTTTCAGAAGAATCTGACTATTAATCTTGGTTATTTTACATACTTTTGCATGTATAGTGTTTTACTGTAGAAGTTTTACTGCTGAATTTAGTATTTTACAGGTAATGAGCTTGATCTGATCAAGAATCTACCAAAACAAAAAACTATTACTTGTGCTCCCTTTCTTTGTTGTAGAAAACATACAAAACTGAACTATTTTGTTCTCATGTTCCCATTACATTTAAAAGTAGGGTGCAATCATGGTCCTATTATACTGAAATAAATTTTAGCTCAGCTCTTTGTTGCCAACTACTTTCTTGACCATTTTCAATTTGGGTGTACAGACTATTCAGTCCTAGAAAATAATTCTTAATTATCACCATTATGAAAACAGATTTAAAAAGGAATGGTGATTACACACCATCTGGAAATGTACTCAAGCTGTCAAAAGAATCTGTGGATAGCTCCAGTATACAGTATTCAAATTTCAGCAGGAAATCGCACTTGGTCAAGCGGGAAGAATTCATTCAGATTCATACATTTTTTTAAATGTATTTGGCATATCAAATAAAGTTCAAAGATACAGTTAAGGAATTTCACTTTAAGGGATTTTAATAGGATACATCTTAAATTTATACACTGCATACATTAACAGACAAAATAAATAATCAGTCCTAAAAGAGCATTCATAAAATAGCACAACCATGACAAGTGCATTGCAAGTATGAAAGACTGAGGGAGAAAGGAAGGAAAAGGAAACAAAGAACAAAAAAAGAAAAAAAAAGGAAGAAAAATGATAGCCACCTTTCCCCTTATTTCCTAAGGCACTGATGTAAAAGGAAACTCAGAGTATCCCCAACTTCTCTGAGCAATTACAGATCATGAGAGCTCCCTCAAACATGCAGACCCTGCCGATGCCCGTTGGGGTACCCCAGCCTTGGCGTATCCAGGCAACAGAGTCTTCAGAGACCCTTGGTGGGGACAAAACTGGCATTAAGCAGTCTTCCATATCTAACAACCTGGCACAGCTTTATTAGCTCAGATGAAAACACAATGAAGCACACAAATGTACAGCAAGGAATGAGAAAATGAGGTCCATCCCTGTTGCTGGTATTTGGTATATGCAAGCTGTAAATAACAGGAACTCATATAAGGCCTGTCCTGGAGAGGGCAGAGAAATGAAAAAGTAAAAAGGTTCCACTTAACACCATCATTAGAAGAGCACATACTGTACAGAATTTTTTTTTTTCAGTAATGAAAAATGAAAGTATAAAAGCAGATGTGAAAACAAGAGAGGATAGTGATATGGGCATGAGGCACTGTGGACTGTGGGGCAGGGAAAGGGCAGTGATGTGAATGAAACCTGCCTGGGTTCTGAAATTTGAGCATCAGTAGGATTGCACCACTGTGAGACAGGGCAACCAGCAGCATTTATGCTGGTCTGTCATTCCAAGTCTAGTAGTAGGAGAATCAGATTTCTAAGTCATTGCCCATTATGCCTTATTTCAATAAAATTGGGTTTTTAAGGAAAGAAAACAATGATGAAAGGTCATAAAATATCACCAGCTTACTCACAACAGTGATACCTCCGTCTGTTTATGTTGGGACACTTATGTATTCATCTGAGCCGACTAGGGCATCCTAAAGAAACCCAAACACAGATTTGTTTGGTTTTGCAGCACATTCATCAAGTTGGATGAAAGTTGAAACAAGTTACAGCAAAAGATATTCTAAATCTTCATACTTAGGAAGCAAATATCAATCAATGAGATTTCATAAATGTTACAAAAAGCAGAAGAAACCACCTCAGTAACTAGAAAGATTTAATGGGTTGCTCAGAATATACTATACTTCACACACACACACAGACACACACACACACACACAGTTATTTATCAGTGTAACTAAAAGGAACATGAAATGTCAGGACAATACTCTTTCAGGTCTCAGCAGTAACAGTGCCAGATTTACCAATGATCGCTTAATTACCTTCTCACTTAATTATTAAATAATTTCTAAAAGTAAGAAAGCTGTCCAGCATACAAATAATAAAAATGTTGATTATATAAAATGTCTAGGAAACAATTTCAGATAAATACAGTAAAGTTTATGATGGTCTGCTCTGAATTAAATGCATGCCATAATATAATGTGAAACAACTTTATAAACATTGTTTCTCAGGCAAAACAAGCAAGCTGTTTTCATGGTACATGCTCTCTAAATCAAAGTATTTGTAACAGAATTTGCATTGAAATTTTAAAACAAAATGTCATGAGATGGGGACAAATGTACACTGTTTAAATAAACTCAGGAAAAAAATTCTGCCAGGAGCTACCACAACCATAGCCACATCTCTAAATTCATGTCAACATTTCTGCAGCATTGCTGGAATCAGGTATGCTGGAAATCTCTCTCTCTGCCTTCCTTGGTCTTATATTCTTCACTTGGCAGCTGCTCATAAAGCATCAGAAAAAGGATAAAGCATCACCAGCGGGTTTCAGAAGGGGATCCTGCTGCTCTACCCAGCCCTAATGAGGCCACTTCTGGAGTGCTGTGTCCAGTTCTGGGCTCCTCAGTACAGGAACGACATGGAGCTCGTGGAGCAGGTCCAATGGAGAGTGACCAAGATGATTCAGGGACTGAAGCATCTCTTTCACAAGAAATCATAAGACTTTGTGTACTATATCAGGCAGTGCACATTGTGCTGTGGATCTAGAGAAGCTCGTCTTACTGATTACGTGAATAGGGAAGTGGTGCAATGACACCTTAATGGCACCTCAAATTATGACATAAAATAATAGCTGCCTTATTTGAGCCATAAACTTCCTGTGCATAAGTTCACTTCTGCAAGGCAAAATGCAGAACAGTCACTTAACCTAATATGCTGTTGTTTATCTAATTTCATAAAATACTGTGAATCCTTCAGGTTGTGGTGATAAATACTGAAGAAACCCCAAGAGGAAAATTAATAATTCTGTATAAAGCACAGCATTTCAATGGTGTAAGAAATACAGCACCACTGCTTAATGATGAACATAATGAAGAATCATTTAGCAGTTCCCCATCTAGCAAATGTTTTCTCCCCTGTGTGGTAATGAATGCTGAGGCTTCATAGAGAGGTTTACACTAAATGGTTATGTAATGAATGACCACAGCAATGCTTACACGAAGGCAACACCACAAGAGAACTGCATGGTGACTTGAATTGTGGCTTCTTTCTAACTTTAGTGTTTGACTTAAAAAACTGAAGGTTCTCGTTCTAGGACTTTACATGTAAATGCTATATTATTTAAAATATTTGGTCTAGCACTAAGAACAAGCCCAGGCAGCTTATATATATTTTAGATTAATGTACATATTTGTGGCGTACTTGTACTCTATTCAGTTTTACACAGCAGAGAGAGAAAATGGCTTAGAACTCAACTGAGCTTGAGAGGAAAAATTATGCATTAAGGATTGTACTTGCCATCATACACTCTTCAGTCAGTAAATGACCTTTAAGTGTTTTGTTTTTTTTTCCTTGAGAGAAAAGTTTAAGATGGCATAACCATATCTTGAATAAAAACATTTAATAGCTGTATTTTGTTCTTAGGTATCCCCACTGGGCCCAGAAATAAAGTTTGTATGAAGAGCGTACACCAGCCCTTCTTCTGTAATTTATGAACTATAAATGGGTGGGGAAAACTCAGTGAGGAAAACAGACTCAGGACATGGGGTTATACCACATAAGAGTGCAGACAGACTGTGAGAAAATCCTTACACCTGAGGTATATGAAAACAAGGGCCTAGGTGAGTACCTGCTACTTATTTTAGCCATAAAATGCACAATCACTTTTTTAATTTTACTTTAGGATCACAAGGGTGATCCTAAAGGTGATCACAAGGGTGATCACAAGGGTTTGATGTGGTATGTTCCCCCCGCACCCCCCAATAAAACTCTCTGTGCATGTGTTGATGAGAAAAGTAGATGGCCCATCAATTGTACTGACAGGGTTACTACTTTTCACAGTCTTCCCACTAGCTTTATTTGAGGGTCCTCTGGGAACACACATGTAAGAAGTGGAATTATCAAAAGGTTTTCAGTGAAAACATGTTATACTACAGTAGAGTATCTTATATACAGAAATGATTTAACAAAATCACCACACTTAGAAGTCACTTTCTGTCTGAAATTTCTATGATGAGTTATGCATATTAATATAAAATTCTTTGTTCTACATTAATTCCCACTTATTGTCCTTTGGTTTAACAGTAAAGATAAGGAAAACAAGTGAAAAACTAAACTGTATTTCATACTTTTCCCTACCTCAATTGAATATTGACAATTTTCCCTCTCATTCTTATATTGGATTTTCCAGTTTATAGAACTTGCTTTTTCTCTTTTGAGGGCTTTATTTTTGATCAATATAATTCCTCTTAAAGTCAGATTTTTCCATCTCACTACACAGAGTGTAATGAATATCTCAAACATTTGAAGAAGTAATAAGCTGTCTTACCTTTATCCAACTATTTATTTTTGTATAAGAAAATTGCCCCCACAAGCGCACAACAAAAAAGCAGACTTGTTTGGAAATCTCTTTTCTTTTCTGTCTCTTATTTAAACATAAAACAATCTAGCCTGAAGTGACCTCAGAAAATCCTCTTTCATGGGAAAAGGAATGCAGATTATTCAGCAGCCTGCCCATCTGTGGCTTTAATATGTCCAGCAGTGGGGGTTTTCTCTCCCATGTCCCTGAAGTGGTTTTTCCAGTGGATGTCTGTTCTAACTGCAATTTTTTTTTTAATACATTGAGATAAAACCTCTCCCAGTGGAACTTTTACATGTCATTCCTTGTCTTCTCCATATAACACCTCGTGAAGAGAGAAGTCTTTGTACCTGCCTTTTAAGTACCAGAAAACTGTGATGAGATCATTGCAAGTCTTTTCCTCTCCAGGGACAAAAAAGCCTAATGTCTCCAGTCTCTCCTCATTGCGCAGCTTAACTCACTTCTATGTTTACACATTTGAAAATTTAAATACCTGCTTTGTTTTGAGTCCACCTGACTTTAAACATTTACCTGTGAACTTAAACCACATGTTGCTATGACAGTGTAATTGCCATTGGCTACTTGTTCCCATGTTCTCCATGGACAGTTTCCTTTCCCATCATAGACTATATATCCCTGCCAGCTGAACTCCTGTTGGCACCACACAGAGCTGTACCTTCACTCGGGATTTATGGAGGAAATAAGGATGAAACACCAGTAACCTATGAAATGCTTGTGTCCATGGAAATGAGACTGAAGAACCTGACAAAAAGGAAAACCTTTTTCTTGTTAAAAATGCTTGTTCATCAAGTAACAGTCTCCAACGCAAATACTTCAGCTGGCACTTGTCACTAAGGGGGTGTCTATGAAAATCATGAGTCTTTGACCCAAGAGGAGACACTGCCTTCATCAAGCAGATAAATCCATCGTATTTCACTTACTTTTTTTTTCCATTTAATAATACACTTGATCTAAAATGGATCATTTTCTCCCAATGATAGGATTATTTATCAGTTGGTAATAGATCATGAGAATTTTTTTGTTTTGTTTTTTGAGTAATTGTACATTTCATAGACCTAGAAATATATGAAAGGGAAATACATCAATGTGGTGACCTGGAATCAGCTGCATGTATTCAGTCATAACAAATTTACACCCAAATCTGTTATTCTTATTCCCTGGCAGTTACAGATGTTGGCACAAACTAACCTGCAGTTAGGAACAAATTAGATAGCAAACTTTGGAAAAATGAAGTCCATTCAAGACTTGTAACAAGTGAAGGAAAAAGCAATGAAAGGCCTTCTTTCTCCAGACACAACTGCCATTAGAGAAACCATACAGAAGACAGCTCTGTGATCATGAACTCTGAAGGAAATAACAACTGGTTGTGGCAGGTACAGTAACATTAAATATCACACATAAAGACAAAAAGTAGTTTTTAGGCATATCAGACTGATTTTATTTCTAAAATATTGTTGTGATAGTTCAGGTTATTCTATTTAAGACTATCTAAAGGTTTGGAGAAGTGAATGCTTCTTTCCTACAGCTATGGCTATGAGCATTCAAGGAGTTTGCACTGTGAAGTGGATGAACAGATGTCTTGGTTTGCCCTCATCTGTTTTTCTGAACCTTCCAAGAACAGCAAAATTTTCAGGACTGTTTCATGCAATCAGTGATTAGCTTAGGAAGTTCTTTCATTGTATCAGTCAGTCAAGCACTTAAATACTATAAATCACTTCCATGACCCAGTGTTCCTCAGTTTTTCCATTATACTATCCCCAAGAAAAAGGTTTGTGATGCAAAGGAGTATTTTCTATCTTGCCTCAACCATGTATTTTTACCCCCATAAAACAATAACTGATTTTCCCCTATGAATTAGCACTTCCAGTACAGACCTGTCACTATGGAGACACTTGATTAATGCTTAACAACTTAAGCTGCTCTAGTTTTGCTGAGCTTTCTAGGTCTAAATTTAGCAAAGAAATCCCCTGCCAGTTTTCAACACACTAAATATTGCATGTTGTTACATACTTGTACTGAATATCAGGTGCATGGACCTGCTTGCTTTGCACACAAATATCACTGTCATGAAATCTTCTTAGATTTACTAAAAAAAAAATAAATAAAAATTTGAAAACTCTTAAGAGTTTTATTTTGTATCTTCACTAAGATTCACTAAGAACTTAAATGGTAATTGAAATATGAATAGAACTGAAAAAGATAAAATAAAACATATATTATAAAATACATTTTAAAGTCCTAAAAATAATATTTCTTTTTATTTCACAACTTTGATGTCAAACTGAAAACAACAAAAAAAAACCAACACAAAACAAAGAAAAAAAGCAAATAAGAACACCACACAAAAAAACCTA
>JAWWMP010000001.1:7730826-7743712 GCA_035047865.1 Dendrocincla tyrannina | reverse complement strand
TTGGTTTTTTTTTTTTCTTTTTTTTTTAATATGCCTATTAATTTAAAAATTCTTGAAGAAACTGAAGCACAGTCAGGGGACACCTGCCAAAACACCTGCCAGGACATCTGAGGCTGAAGGACTTACCCCGTGAGGGGAAGCTGAAGGACCAGGATTCAGTGACAGAAGAAGGACCTCACAGAAGCCTCCCAGTGCTTGTGGGGTTGTTACTGGGGAGACTGACCCTTGCTCTTACCATGGTGCATGGTGGGAGCCTTTCAGGGGCAGATGCTGAAATGAGAAATTCAAACTAAATAATGAGAAACTTCTCCTCCCAAAAGGACAGGTGGGCAATGACAGAGGTTGCTGAGAGAGACTGTGTAATCCCAGTCCTCAAAGGTTTAAGACTCAGCCAGAAAAAGTCCCAAATGACCTTGTCTGACCTTGTAGCTGTCCCCATTTGGAGCAAGAGTTTGGTATAGAGATCTTTCAAGGTCAGTTCCAACCTGAGTAGTCCTCCTATAAAATAATTATATGGCAAGCAACTTAGAAACAAACAAAACTAACAAAACCCAGCTGATCTATTTAGGAGTTTTCTGTAAAAAGTGAGAGCACAATCAGAAAGAACACTCATTTAGACAATGGTGAAAATTATCAGATTAGAAAGAGAATATTTTGCTTGCATAGCCTAGCAGGCTTAAAATTGCCATAGTTCAGTGATAATCAAGAAATTGATTTTTAGTTCTGTGGGAACAGACGAACATTGAGAACACTCTGTTTCAAAAACAGAACACCAAAACAGCCCTTCTCCCAACACTCCCCATGAAGTGAATTTTAAGGAAAAGGGAGAATACCAGATGATCAAAACCCGGGTTTTTTACATAAACTTTTCATTTTGACATATATGCATATTTAATATAATAGAGAAATCCGACTGCGATGTTTATTTTTAAAATGTCATTGAAGATGACATGAGGCTTATTTCATCCTCTTTTCCAAAGAGAAATTCTTGATATTATGGAAAGACAGTGAACAAATGTGGCCCATGCCTTGGAGAGCCCTGCAGCAGCTGCTGTGGGATATAGGCACGCCAAGGTAGGTGCCCCATGTAAGCAAGTGGAGTGGAAAACAGCACATATTGAGTAACCCACCAGCAGAAACAGCAACAGCGTAGTAACTAAAAAACACAATTCCCTTTTCCCTCAAGTTCCAGTGGAGCATCCGAGACAAACATTAGTGTAAATAGTGGACCAGCAGAATGTGTGTTTTCAGTCCCCTTGGTGTTACTGATACAACTTATAATACACACAATATTCTTGCTGATCTGCTCTTGGAGGATGACAACAGTGATGAGCCGATAGGCTACACGGCCAACAGTACATAAGGGATATGTCACTGCTATTTATGGGTGGATGTCTGAATACGACTTACATGTATCACTAGGAGGATAAAAGCGTAACAAACTGATTTAACACAGACTTTTCTAGGGCTGAGGTGGTTAAACACTGTTATTTTTCTAGACTTTTTTTTTTTAGTAGCATTTTATTTCCTGTTTTTCCCTAGGGCCCACCTGTGTTCTTCTGAGAACTTTGAAATTTTATCCCTGACCCTATTTACAATCAAAGGAAATTTAGTACCAGTGTGTTCCTAAATTGTTCCAGCAAGTCACTTATAAAGGACAATTGTGATAAAATTTTTCTCTACCTTGTTCTTCAGTCACCATCTTTCTTTCCCACCTTATCTACACATTTGTCAAAACACATTCCCTTAAGGAAACTAAAATCAGGATAAAGATTTGATTATTTATTTTTATAGTTGTGAAGAGGAACAGAAGTTACTAAATTAGCATTCATCACCAAGAAAAATAACCTATTTATCACTTGTCCAAATAACCCATACCCTGAGAATCTAACAGTGGAACAAATGGAGTAACCAGCTAAGTAAGCTTGGAGTCCCAGTCCTGGTAGCTTGTAGAAATTAAAACACAATTTAAAATAATGAATGTCCAATTTAGGGAGCAATAAATAAGAGCTGCTAAGCAGAAATATGTCCCAAGTACCTCAAAGACCCAGCAAGACACCCTGTTATCAACTTCATTGTTACACAACTCCCATCTGTGTCTTTCTAATTTATGTATGCATAAATAAGGCTGAACAGAGTAACTCTTTAAAAAGCAACCAGTTTTCAGAGCAATGGAAGACATTTCTGAACATCTATTGTTCTCACAGTCCCTGTTTTCAACTAGAATATGTTCTCATTTAAATCAAATAAAAAGAACACGTACCTATATTTTTGAATTAGGGGACCAGAGTCTAATAGAAACTAAAACATTTTTAAATATCAGGTTTGAATTGTTCTAGATATAAATTTTATCTTATAACCATCTAAATGTGAAATAAAATACTTTTTAAATACTTTAGTTAACATCTTTGCCACTTGCAGTAAGAAAGGAGAAAGCAGACAACATAGTAGTCAGCAATGGTCTGCAACCTTTAAATTAGTAATTACTTTATCACTTAGGATCAGATTGCTTTTATCACCTTATTTTTTTTTCAGTAATCTTAGAGGTAGCAGAAGCCTAAATACCCCTTTTCAAAAGCCTCATTCTTAGCTGAAGGAAATTCGGGATACAAAGTTTAATGCCAAAGTTTCCACTCTAAGGAGATTTCAATAATAAGAAATAAGAATTTCTTATATAATAAGAATAAGAATAAGAATAAGAATAAGAATAAGAATAAGAATAAGAATTTCAATGTCCTGTTCTGTCAGGACATTGGACACCTAACAGCCTTTCCCCACCACCCCCCCAAAGGGTTTTAGATTTTTTGTGTTTGTGTTTTTTTTTTGTTTGTTTGGGTTTTTTTGTTTGGTTTGTGGGGTTTTTTCTTTGTTTGTTTTGTTTTCTTGTTTTTTTTTTTTTCTTTTTGAGGGGCTTGTTCTCTGGTTTTTGGTTTTTTTTTTTTTTTTTTAGTTTTTGTTTTGGGGAATTTTTTGAAGCCTAAAAGTAGAAGTTACTCATCAAGAAGTTTTATGAAGAACATTTCAGCCACAAGTGAAATTAATTATGCAGAAGTGCAAGTAGAGCAAGGTTCCATTTAAAGTAATTATAACTCCAATTAGAAATCAAAGAGAATTAATATCAAGATTTTATTTACATCAGGTACCTTCCTTAAAGCTATTTAGATCCCATTATAAGTTTTAGTTTGTAAGGCAAAATTTCATCCCGTTTGTGCAATATTTATACATAAAAAACCAAACCCCACAAACAAAAAACAAAAATCCCCACACCTACAGAAAATAAACATAAAGGGAAATTGGTTCCTCCTTTTGTTCTTAACATTTTTGATTTCTCCTCACTTCTTACATTGCCCACTATGAAATGCTTAGAGAGATGTACGAAGACCTATGAGGTTCTTAGATCACTCCATCCTCTGAAAGATTCTTCAACACTATTTAGTCAGTCAAGGTGATTACTACAATCCTTCCATGCCCTACTGATGCACCCACTGCAACAAAAGGGATTTTGCAGCCCTGCAGATATAGAACTCTTAAATAGGATTACTTATTTCTGCCAAGCTAACCCTTCTTCCAATTAATCTTCTCCAAACTTTTTCCCATTCTGGCATTTTGCTACCTGTAAGCACCTGTTTCATCATTATAATAGCCAGCAGTTTTTAATGTCTTGAGGATAATACTACTTTCTTGTACAGATTAACAGCCCAATTCAAGCAGCATACTTGTTTACCTTGAAGAACTGCCAGATATCACTTAAAGTTGCCTTATTACTTGAATTTTCTCTTCTTATAATAAAGTTCTTGCCAGAGAGCATGCAGGGTAATGGACGTGACTTTAGTTGGTAAGATTAGTTGTTTATAAAACTACACAAGGTGCTTTCAAACTATCTCCTTTTGGTATTTGTGATAGAAAGAATATTGAGCTAAAAGATAATGCCTCTCTCATAATGTTAATAGAGATAATCATTAATTGATTTTTGCTTGTGTCTGAGTTTTTTCAGGTCTGCGCAAAGGTGGCAAGGGATATTTGCTGCTGTGCATTTGATAATGTTGATTACTCAGTAATGCTTTTTTAATTATGGTTTGTTCCTTCCTTACATTATTTTCCCATAAATAAGTATTAAATATTCTCTCTCCCAAGTTCTGTTTAAATCTAGATTAGTCCTCAGTCCAAATCAAAATGTTCTTGTAATGACACAGTCAGAATAAGCAATTCCAGTTTGATATTGTCCATCCCAATGTATCTAATGGCATGCTAATGTAAACATAAAAGATCTATTAAGTATGGTTACAATTAAAGATAACCCTTCCCACCCTAGTTTTAAGCTGCTTATAATTTTACCAAACTACTTAAACAGTCTGGTTTGGTGGATACATTAGCATTCCTTTTACTGGAGAAGTTGATTTAAAATAAGCTCAGCTTTACAAGGGTGAGTGACAATAACAAAATGTTTTGATGTGTTTTGAAGGTTAAATATGCAAATCTGTTGCCTCCTGAATCCTTCAGAATTCAGTTTTGTATATTAACCAAGAAGTTGGCATTTTTGCTACCAACTAAATCTATATTTACAATTATTCTTATTATTTATATCATGTATTGATTTTTTTAACCCATGATTTATTTATATTGAGTAAGCTGTCTATTTTAACAGGTTTTTCATTTTGACATCTTTAAATGAAGTAGCTCCATTGACTGTACCCATTCCATATGAAAGAAATTTAGTGGATGATCTAGAAGAAGAAGTAGAACTACTGATGCTACAAGAGTCCCAAAAATTTAGATAAAAAAGGCAATTATAACATGCTGCAGAGATGAAGTATCTTAGAACCTCAGTATTTCAGTAGATACTTCAAAGGATACTGTTTCAGAGTAATACAGAACTGTTTTTCTCATATTGTAACAGAATGAATTTATTCTGAAACTTTGATATCTTTCATTAGCCTGAGAAACCAGACATTTCTATTTTTGCATTTTTTTAAAAATCTCATTCATACTTAAAATCATATTCACCAAATAATAAATACAATAATTCAGCATTGTTTTAAGTAACATGCCATCTTCCTTGTCTTTAATTGGCTGCCAGTATCCTTCACAGATTCTTCTTTCTGTAATACAATATGTTTATTTGTTCTTCAGGAACAAATGTATTGGTAACCATGAGGTAAAAAATTAGAGCATGGTAGTAGGCTGTAAAAATATTCAATATTTGCAACCACATAAATCTTTTTCTAAAATTGGGATGAGTTTGGTTTGTGGGGTTTTTTTGTTTGTTTGTTAGTTTTTTGTTTTTGTTTTTTTTAACACACAGAACTATACACTACTTGTATTTATTGTGAGAATGATTCTTAAACTGGCAAAGAAAAGAAAAGCTATAATGTCACATAGACAACATAATATTGAACAATACTACCAGAACTCAAAGTGACTTGCCATTACTGCATACTGCAGTGGACCATCACCCTGTCACCTTTAGACATCTTGTAACTTTTAACTGTCCTTTAAGACTATGTCCTCTACTCAGCCTTAAACATTGCATTTCCTTTGTTTCCTGTCTTTGTACTTCATTAAGTTTCCTCTTTCTTACTTTCCTTTTTTTTTTAATGTCAACTTCTCAATTGCTACAGAACCCTATTTATTCTGCTAGTAAGCTACAGACTAGTGTCTGTAGCTAAGTTCCTTCTGCTCAGTTTATTTTGGGAAAATTCAGAGACAGCTCTTTCCATAACTTTGGGCATTGTCAGAAAAGAGTATAGGTGATGTGTTGCAATTACTTTCAACATTGATCTATGGCTCTCATGTTTTAAACTGGTTTCATACAGATGTTCTTACACTTAGTGGATTTGATGCTTCGACTTGTTCAGTTTGTTTTTCGAGCAATCTGGTACTTTCTAGGTATTAAAAAAGATACATTCTTGAGTTAGACAGGTATTTAAATAGCCTACAGATAAATCCATTCCTGTATAAAACAGAATAGCTGACTCTTCTGTCAGAAGAAATAGACACTGAACAGAAGACAGGAGTGAATTTGGTCCCTCAGCTTTCCAGACAGAGTAGCTATGTGTTGAATTGCTATTCATGAGCATTGCCATTTTCTATCATGTGTGCCAGGAAACTAGATATTCATAAGGCAGAGAGGGACAGAGGAGCGGTCAAATCAAATATATGCTTCTTTTTTTTTTTTTTTCCCTTGGGAAAATATTTTATATTTTGTATCAATTTGAGGAGTGGTTTGCTTAGGTTTTGGTTTGGTTTGGTTTGTTTTTCTGGGGGGTTGGTTTCTTTTTTTTTTTTTTTTTGTCTGGTTGTGTTTTGGGTTTTTTTTTTCCTTTTGTTGTTTGGTGTTTGATTATTTTTTTCTGTTCATTCACTCAATCAAGAAAACAAGTCATTTTCACAGGCCTAGAACAGTATCCGAAATCAATTACACAAAAAAACCCAAACAAACAACAAAAACCCAAAACCCCTCCCAAAACAGCCCAATTACAGGATGGCAATGTTACAAGGTCTTAGTTAGAACAAACCCTTAAATCAAGATGTATTTTTTATTTCAGGAATGGTGTAGGTGACCACACTTGTGTTCTAGAGCTTCTCATCATCATTGTGTAACTCTGAATCACTTAAAAATGTTGAAAATGGGAGACTGCTCTTAAAGGTGTAAGGTTTAAAATGGAAATGTTTTTTAAAAACATGATCTTTTAGAAACTGAAAATATGTCTCAGTTGTTTATGTCAGTTGAAGAGTTTGATAATAATACCCATGAAAGTCTGACAAGGTGGATTTGATCTTTCTGAGAGAACTATATCTAACCATTTCAGATAAGAAAATAGGAGCATGGAAAGCACACAACAAATTAATTCAGTTTGAAGCTAAATCGCACTTTCAGAGATCACCTGTTTTAAAGATACATAGCAAGATTGTGAAACATTGTGGAAAAGATGTTGTGCTTTTAAGTCCTGGGTTTTCTATATATATTTGTCACCTGATCTGAGATAAGTGATGTTTGGCAACAGTCACTGGGAATCAGCAAGATGCTGCTTTTTTCTGAGTTATTCCAGGTTTTCAATGATATCACAGTAGATACTGAGAGCTAAGAAGCTTTCTTGATCTAAATAAATGGGAGTTTAAATGTGTTGATAGACATGATGTGGTTTTTTTACTAGCAGGTTTGTAGAGTGAAACACCAGGATACATATCTTAAGGGGAACTTTTTTTCAAACTGGCTTTTGTCTGGTCCCATTGCCAGGACACTCACCAGCAGTGCCAACAGCATTAGGTGCACACCTGGAGCTCTTCACCTGCTGCACTTTAATCTGAATCGGAGAGAACAAGGGGGTGATTTGCTTTAAAAGCACATGGCTGATCTGTGCAAACAGACACATTAGGGACAGAGGTGGTTAAGGTATATAAAAGTCATTGCGTAAGGACTGACTCCCTAGGCCTAGGAGGCATTACTGAAAAAAATTACTGGAAAAGGTAAATAGAGGAGGTAGTTCATATCAAAATGCATTTGAGATCCAGAATTCCACATGCAGATAACATGAATCCTGTAAATTTATATGCACCCAGGGAGACATTGGGCACAATCAAGAGAAATCCACTGTATTTCTAAGTACAGAGAAACATACAAATCAAGAAGTACTCTATGAGCTGGAAGCAGCAAAGCTGGAGAGACAGAGAAGACCAATCTTTGGCTGAACCTAGTAAGGCCACTCATATTCTGTGTTCTCATTTTCATTATAGAGTCTTTCCAGTAAGAAAGGAAATACAGGTTAAAAGTATAGTGATAACCATAGGAAAAAAATATTACAACAAGTGTAATGAGAGTGATTTGTGCAGCCAGTGTGAATTAATACTTTCAGGCGTGAACATGCTTAACAGATGCTCCTGAAAACAACTGTGTGAAGTCAGGCTACAACACAGAATACCAGATCAAGTGAGTCTCTGGTGCTTTTCCCAAAGCAACCAGGCCACTTTCTTTAATTTGGAAGAAAAGAAGCATATATATATATATATATTTGCTTCAGCAAGAACAAACACTAATTCTAATTAATTTCTTGCTTTGGGAAATCTGTTTGACTTCCTCTCATTTCTTTAGTGTGACTTCCCAGGAGATCTGGGAAGCACAGTAAAGGAACAGGTAACTAATCTCAGTTTACCCAGGTAGTCAACAAGAAGCTAGTCCAGAAATAAAAGAGTTGAAGGTGTGAGGGTCTACATAAATAAGCACGACAAGATTTTTAATAAGGCAAATTGGTAGATATTGGGGGAAAAAAGTAACAGGTGAGCTTTCCAATGTGGGAGCAATTTTTGGGGCATAAAGTCTCTTTAAACAGAACAAATGTGCCAAGAAGTACAGTTTTTGCCAGTCAGACTTACTAGTCTAGTAATTATTACAAGGGTTTGACTTCCCCCTTATCCTTCCCTTCCAAGTTATGTATGTTGGTCTAACAGTGGTACTTCTGACAAATTCTCTCTCTCTACAGTTATAATTGGATCAATGTAGGTAATTTAAAATTAAACTTGTCAAATGTGGGATAAGTAAGAAAATCAGTTATGTTAGTTATGGTTGGGATGTGCCAGTTTAATATCAGGTATGAAAGACTAGACCGAGAATTCTGCAGGTATTTAATAACTAAGCAGCAACCCCCAAGCCCTGGAGAAAATAAAAAAGGGACACTGAGTACAGACAGACTCATTACAACATTGAGGATAGACTTCAGCACTCTGACATACCAAATTCAGTGCAGCAAGTCACTGCGAGTGATAGTCAAGTTTTAAAATAACACTAGCTATTTAAAATTTCACTTGGTCTACAAGTTATTATTCCACATTGCAGTTAGCATTTTTTTCTTGGTACATTCTGGTTAAGACACTGAGAAAAGTAACTTGCAGAAACTAGAAAAGTAATTTTCTGTGGGATAATGGAATAAGAAGAAAAAGGA
The DNA here is from genome assembly GCA_035047865.1 of Dendrocincla tyrannina. Classification (NCBI taxonomy): domain Eukaryota; kingdom Metazoa; phylum Chordata; class Aves; order Passeriformes; family Dendrocolaptidae; genus Dendrocincla; species Dendrocincla tyrannina. The sequence goes on along the minus strand of JAWWMP010000001.1, from coordinate 7,734,776 downwards.
AAATAAAAGTATGGTTATGGTTTTATTCCAACAAGCTTGGCTTAGAAAGGAGACCTAAATTATTTCATTATTGAGGGTTTAAAAATCATTTTATCAGCATCTTCCTCTAATAGAGGTGAAAGGGCAATTCTGTGGGCCTATTCACATGACCAATTTCTAAATATTCACTGATAATATTTATCCAGTAAAGGTTTGACCCTGTTGGGTCCAAGTAGCAGAATACCATTAAGAGAACATGGTAAAAGTTACCTATAGAAGCTGCTCAAAGAGATTGGTAATAGGAAGGACTTGACTTGTTTACAACAAAGGTAAAAAGTACCAAGATTTAAGAAGGAAGAAGCAAGGATCTGTCACAGGAGACACTGAAAGAGGGATGTACTGTCACAGAGACTGAAAATGTGACAGCTAAATCTTTTCTTTAAAATTCAGTTACTCACTTGTGCCACCAGAAGCTTAAAAAAAGTAGTGATTCATTGAAAAGAAATATACATATGGCAAATCTTTACTCGTGTTTCCACAAAAATAATAAAAGGAACATAATTAAACTTTTTTTTTCCCCCAGACATCATTACAGTGGTGATTTCACCTGTACATGGAGCTCATTCTCTGTAGTCCACTAGAATTCATTATTATCACCTTTTCTTGCCCATTAATTCTGTATTTCTTCCAGGAGGTTATTTAATTTCAGTCATTCCATATTGACCAACATACAGCTGTCAGTTTAATTATAATGTTACCAGTTATTTCTTCTTAGAAGCATTTTTTTGTTAGTCCTTTTTTCAACATATAATTTGGAGAGCAATATAAGGGCAAAGATGAAATTGTACCCATATTGTTTGTGTAACTCTCCATGGGCCCTATAGTTTCATTGGAACAAAATGATGTTTCCCTGAATTTTAATATCAGTGTATATGAAGACATGGTGCACACTCAGTTTAGGTGTTTACATAGACTCCCCTTCTGACATAAGTGTTCCTACAACTAACTGAAGGTGAAAAACTGTGCAATGTCTGCATAAATAATTACAGATGCAAAAAGGAGTCCTGTTTAAGTGCAGGTGTTAAATAAAACTGTAAATTACTGATATTAAAGAGCCAAGAAGAAGGATTAATCATGTGTTTAGAAGCACCATTAAAATTCAAATCAAATTTTTTCTTTGAAGTCTTGATTTTACCTTAAAGTAATTGCAGCAAGGTTAAATCAGACTACTTCAAGGTTATCTTATTTTATATAGAAATATCTATGTATTATCTCTATTCCTTGATGAACCCCTAACAACAATGTTAGAGTTTCAAACCTCAGTTTGGAATTCCTTCCAAAAAGCTTGGAGCCAACACCTTAGTGTCAGTAAAGATGTTTAACAAAGGACACAAAGGATGTGCATATCCTGATGTTATCTGCCTTAGGCACAGCCTTTTGTTCTGATCTCCCCCCAGTCTGGAGGGTGGAGGGAAGACGGGCTTGGGTGGGGGAAGGGGTTGGTGTTTCTGGCTTTCTGTGCAGGTCGGGAGTTCAGTGGCTCGGCGCAGAGGAGGGAGGACGGGACACACCAGGTCCGACATTGCTGCGGGACCAGGATTGTGTCTTTTTGCTCTCTGGCTTCACCGATCACCCTAGAACACCACAGCGACTGCTGTGAAGAAGAGAAACGCCTATTTTTCTACACTGCAGAGGCTGTTTTCTACTGCTCGTCATCAGACCCACGGCAGCTGATCCGGCAACTGCGCTCCTGCCATTCCCCTGAGAGAGAAGCCAGCTGGCCGGGCGTGACATCACCACCTGCTGTCCGTAAATATAACTGCAACCCCTGAGAGAGAGTGAGCGGCTAGCGGCAGAGGTGCCACAGCTCCACCTGCTGTCTGTAGATATAATTGCATTTCCCCTATTTGGGGGGTAGCCAAAAAGACCTTTTGACTGTTTGCCTTGTCGTTTGGGGGTGGAGGGGTTTATTACAAACTGTTGTTTGGTTCTTTTCTGGATATATATATATGTGTATTGTGGTTAAGAACTGTTATCTTTTTCTTTATATATATTTTTCCTAATTAAAGTTCTGTTTTCTAAATTTAAGGAGAGGGATTATTTCTTGGCCAACATAGATATCTTAGTTCTCCCTCAAACTAAGACACGAGGGGGGAGGAGAGAGGGGGAGCGAGTGGCAGCAGCTTGATTTCAGCAGGACTACTAAATTCGAGAATACCATTCCTAAACCATGACAGCCTTAATTGGTGCCCAATGTGGGGCATGAAGGGTCGAGATAACAGATCTGTCCAGAGGGGGTTGGAAACAAATTTGATCTCAGCATTTGTTGTATTAGGTACAGAGCCACTGGTTGGTCACAGTGTTGCTTGGTCTGTTCATGTGGGTGTGGTACCTAACCCTGTATATGTTCCCATATGTGCTCCTCCTGATATTCTTTTTCAGAGCAGGGAGAGGGATCAGGATTGCTTTGTGGCTGTACTGTGGGATATCAGTTTATGACATGATAACATGAAGAGCAATGAGAGTCATTTGGGATGTGTATTCAGTGTTGCTCTCCTGCCCTTACCTTGGGTACTACCTCTGAGAATTAATTAATAATCATACCCAGTCTGTGGGGGGAAGGGGGAGAATGATTTTTTTCCACAGCCTTTCACCCCCTTTTCTTCCTTCAGGCCTGTTACAACAGCTTTTGAGAATCTTGAATTCCCTTTGGATGTTAAGGAAAGCATGTTCTTGTTGCTAAGCCTGCCAGGTCTCCTCGGTGCAGTCTGTGAGAAAAATCTCTTTTTATTAAATTTAGAAAAACGGCAAATGTCTGCGAAACAAAAGGAATATAATGAACAGGAACATTTAATTACAACACATGTTGGGTGCCCAGGTCATGCAGGATCCCCAGGAGCCCACCTTCCAATTCAAAAACCCCGCTTTTAAACATTCTTAAGGTCCAACCCCGTTTTACAACATGGGGGTGGGTGTTTCTTCTCCTCGAATTGGTTCTTCTGTGCCCCCCCTCATATCAGGGGTGGAGTTTCAGGCAACATGGAGGCCTCCATGTCCAGCCACGTGGCTGAGACTGTCCCAGCTATATTCCTAGTTAATATGTAATGTCCCTATTCCCGAACGCTTAATCCCTGGCATACATTCCAAAACTGGACCGGATGCCTTGCAACTTCTGTGAAACACCTATAGGTTAGTAACAATCAAAAATAAAAAATAAATCTTAGGTTAGTAACTCTCATCCAGTTTTTTTGCTTGTAATAAAACCAGTTTTTCTACCTCTCATATGCCCACATACGGATTGGTCTCCTCAGGGCTTGTGAATCTTGTAAAAGTTTCATTATGCATTACATCTCTTTTGATTTCATCTCGTTGCCCCACTAAATATGTTTTTAACATAGAAGGCACTTCCCTTATGAGAAATAAAAGAACTGATTTTATTACAAGCAAATGAACTGAAGAGGGGATACTAAATTAGGGGTTATATTTCTGGGTTTTTTTCTAACCTGTAGGTGCATCACGGAGTTGTGAGGCACCTGCTCCTGTCTGGAGCAGGCGCCAGGGAATACGCGGTCGGGAAAAGGGAAATTATAAATTGAATGGAGATGTAGCTAAAGCAGCCCCTGCCATGTGGCAGGCCAGGCCATGAGGGCAGATGGAGGTCGCCATGTTGCCTGGGACCCCGCCTCCCAGCACAGGGGCACACACCATAACCAATCAGGGAAAGGGGAATGCCCCTCCTGTTGCATAGACGGGGTGGAACCTTGGAAACCTTTAAAAGTGCAATTTTTTAATTGAGAGGTGTGCTCTTTGGACCCTGGTGGCCTAGCCATCCAACACGTAATTAAAATTTCCTGCTCATTTTGTTTCTTTGTTTCATGGATATTTGCTGTTTTTCTTGATGCCGAAGGGTTTCTTTGATTTTTGATTTTTCAGTTTTATAGATGTTAGAAATTATTGTAGATCTAATGTAC
>JAWWMP010000001.1:7663109-7723831 GCA_035047865.1 Dendrocincla tyrannina | reverse complement strand
AATGCCATAAACACTGGCAAGTGCTGTGGAAGAGTATTAGGAAAGTCCATCTTTATTGGTTTATTATTGCTATCTCTCACAATATAGCCTCCAACACAAATTCTTTATTTTTTTGCCCTTAAGTGTAGAACGTCTCTGAAAAAGGGAGTATTTTTTTTTTGGTTGGCTGTTTTTTTTGTTTTGGGTTTTGTTTTTTTGGGTCTCTGACCAGTGGACAATTTCTGTTTTGGCATTAATGCTTTCTCTCTAAGTGCAAGATGAGCAATGCTGGTGGTTAGGCTGCAAATCAATTTCAGGCACTGATTATCCAACTCTGTTCAAATTCATATATATATTTAAAAAAAAAAAGAAACTTGTGTTTTGAGGATCAATTACTATTTCTTATTATACATATCTATAACCTAATGACGTCTTCATGCTCTACCAGTATTTCACACATTGGTTTAAACTCCCATCTCCAAACACACTTTTGAGTATTTCATCTTTCTCATACATTCGTTGCTCTTTTGATCCTCTGAATATCAAGAAAAAAAACAAATGGTTCTTGAAAGGATGGGCAATACATTGCCACAACATCATTTAAAAATCAGAAAAAATAGTCCTTTACTAAAAATCATATGCTACCCTCAGATTTTCTGTGGAACTCTTGGTCAGTCATAACTCCTTTTGAATAAATGAACAGCTGTGAACCTCAGCACTGACCCCCAACAGTGCAAATTCCACTGTTGCTGGAATAATCAGGGCTCAGCTTTCTTCTTGTTTTCACCTTACCTGTGACTTCCAAAAGCTGTAAGCCACAGGCTGCAAAGAGTGTGGAATGCCAAAAGCAGATAAGTGTTCCTACGCAGCATGTGTTCACGGAGAAGGTACCCTGTTACACAAACATTCTATTTTTGGCTAGGAGTTGGTTTCCTCAGTGTAGGGTAACTAAATTGGAATTACATTTAAAGTTATCAAAATAAGCCTCTCCCTACTTGTACTGATCTACATTTTGGAAAATAATAACTGTATTTAAAACCATAAATAAGGGGACTAATGAAATCCCTGTGTAGGGATTCAGTTCTATTGACGTATAGAGTGTTGTATCAGAATGGGGAAAAAACCTGAATCATCCTTAGGTAGCATTGTAGCAATATATTTTAGAGGAAGAAGATGAAAGTCTAATGAATCAGTTTAAGTGTGCTAGTAGAATTCCTGCAAGTTCAGGATCAAAGTTATTAAGATACTACAAGAAAACAAAACAAGGCCTTCACTAAATTTGATATTTGAAGATTTATTCTCAGCCAAGATAAAAGCTTTTCTCTGTAGAACTGCAGTTTTGCCTTTTTTTTTTTTCTCCCCGATTTTAAGCCAGACAGAGACCATGCTTCCCAAGAGTCGTGGGAGAAAAAACACTGCCTTTTGAAAAGAGTATAACAGCATTGCAGTTGAAATCTCGTTCTTTCTTATGAAAAACTTGCCTAAACCAGTACATAAATGGTTACATGTATATATGCTTTATATAGAAGAGTATGTTACTGGTAAAATGATGAACTTGTAGTAATATTACATAAATGAGATTATCACAATAAAGTTGGTTCTATACTTCAATAACAGACCATCTCTGTAATTGAGCTGAAGAACTTGAACTTCAGAATAACACTGCTCAGGAGAGAAATACTTATCAAGAATGCAGAAAAACTGTTTAAATAGTCTTCCAGCCTTTTCCTCATGACAGTATTACTATGATGCAGCATTTGCAAGAAGATTTTTTTGCATTTAAACCAATATGCATATACATCCAAGTGATAATTTACGTGTAGAAGATGCTTTAGGCCAATAAGACAACATATACTTAAAACCATATGGCAGACAATGTTCTAGCATGAATTTGCAAGTAATTTTAACAGGACAAAACCATTTGTACTTAAGGTAGTGTGACTGTCATGATACCACTAAACTACATTGTGTAAGATTTTCATGTATTCAAGATGTGTTAAATAGAAAGTACTAAAGGACAGCAACTCTTCAGATTCATTGAAGGCTTGTCTTTACACACAAATATTTCAAATATTAAAAAAAAAATCCATCACATAAACAAAACAAATTCAAAGCCAAATTCAATGCCAAGACACTGAAGACTTTAGAATAAAAGGTGATGATTTAAAAAATAAACTACAAAACAAACCCAACAATGTCTCTGATTTCTGACAGAACATCAAACTTCACAAAGCAGCCAAATGTGTTTACCCCTTACTGCTTTGAGACTTAATGCTGGCCCTACTATAAGCTTTCCATTCTTCAAGTATTTGCATACTATGGATATCATAATATTATTTCTCTGGGTCAGATTATTTCAGGCAATAACTACTAGGAGTAACCTTCTGTGAATTTCATGCCAGTGGCCACAAAATATATCTTCTTGAGGGTCCTTTCAGTGTCTTACTTCAGAGAAGAAAGCTCAATACTACATTTTCCTCAAAAGACTTCTGAATGTATTTTGCAAACCCTAAGAAAAAATGTTGCAAACCTCTTTGTTTGCAATTATTCTTGCATATTATATAGAATTACCATCACGCTGTATAAAAATAAAATGCCTAGAGAGTCCTTCATTCACTCTTTGGGGGGAATTTCAACTACGCCTTATTGCTTTTGTGATTTACAAATGAAATACAGCCAAGGAGTCCCTAGTGGTGCACATTGTCACTCACTGTGACAAATAGGTTTGGTCTGTCATCACCCAGTGTAGTGACAAATGGGTTCCTGAAAATCTTTGAGACAACTGAAGTTCCAGAGAGCAATGTTGAAATTTTTGCAGTCAGTAGAAATCCATATGCTTTGTCCTGTTGAAAGTATCTTACATTTGCAGTATTTTTTTTTAAAAAAGAGCCTATAGTTCAGTTCTTCCAACAGAATTATATTCTAACAATTTTAAGATACTCCAAAATTCACTTCCACCTTTTTTTTTGCTCCCAAGAACATGTTTTTGCCATCTTGTTTTATTGCAGACATACATGAAATATATATATATCCATCTTCAAAAGCTCTTTAGGGCAGCTCCATCCATGTAGAATATTTACAGAATGAAAGCTTTCAGAATAGAAACAAAAGCAAACTGAAATGTCAGTGAGAACAATAAAATATCTACAGAGTATCATGATGATACTTGCAAAGAACATATATCCCAGAAAAATGCATACACGGATTTTCTCGGAAAATGAAAATCACATTAATGAATAAAACCTACTTGGAAAAATATTTCTGCATATGAGCTACCAGCAGCAGCTTTCCAGCAAAGTTTCTAAAACATCACTACTCCAGAAAAAAATATTTTTCAGAGCCAATATTTGACTATTTCTACTGCAAAGACAAACTGAGCTTCTTCCTGAGTAAAATATCTTTTTGAGTCTAATTCCTTCATATACAACTATAGTGCTATATTGTAAATACCTTTATTCTTTCAATAAACAGAAGAGACTCTCACTTTTCCAATATTTTTCAGTGTAATTTTCTAGTGGATGAAAAAAATGTTCACTTATTAAAAATGCAAGGCTGATTAGTTATTCATTAAATGATTTAATTAATTAATAATTGTTTTGCTTTCAAGAACAAAGTTGTAGAATTATGTGGCTTGCTTTGAACAATCTCCACAGGTCATCCCCCACCACATATAGCCAATGAGCACAGAAACAACCAAACACACGTGCAGCTTTGCCCATCCCTGGAAGCTGCACCAGGCAATCTACCTTTGGAATTTTAATTTTTGATATTTTATACTAGTTTTACTCCAAATTGCAACAGGGTTTGAGCACTTTGGTTTTAGCCAGAGAAGTTTGTTTCTGGACCTTGTTTAAAATTCTGCTCTGTTGTGCAATGAAATTGAAAGGTCCTACCAGTGAAATAGATGAGTTCAACAAGAAGGGGATAAGCCAAACAAGGCTAAAAGGAAAAGTGTGATACTAAAATGAAAGATGATACTAAAAGGAAAGTGTGACAGTAGTCCCAAGTCTGTTAAAAAAAAAAAAAAAAAAAAGAAGGAAAAGAAAGTTTCATTGGCATTGGATTTTTTTGTTTAATGTTGATTCAGCATTAGACTTCCTGGATTTTCCCGCCAATTTAGAACTTCATTATCTCTAGGACATTATGTTGCCTCTGCCTGGAGAACTGAAGCATGCCCATACTAGGCAGGACATGGAACTGAGAACAAACTCTGCCAGAGAGACATCCTGAAATAATTAGAGAAAACTCCGCCATCACCTCCCCAACACCAAGGGCAGTATCACAGTTCCTGTCTTTGCCAACACAGCAGACACCATAAAAGAAAAAGCTCAAGTGTCACAACCAGGTAACACTGAAACAAGAGGAGCTGGTTTGTTTCGCAGCCTCCCACAAGTAACATCTGTAACACACGTAACACAGCTGTTAAATAGGAGGAACAATACTAAGAAGAGTCCCCACCGAAAGGAATTATCATTCATTTATGAGCCAACCACTGTTATCGAGCATCACTAGGCTCAGTATGAAGGAAAAAGTGATTATTTGTCTCTGCTTAGCCCTATTGTTAATTACCTCACTTTCATTACATATTAAATGTTAAACCTGCCACAAAAATAGAAAGAGGAAACTGAAGTGTAAGAGTGCTGCACTAATGTAATCCAGTGTTCTTTGGACTTTTGCCTATTTTTGTTAACCTATTCATCAGCATTCATCAAGCATTTATTTTCTCTGTCAACACAATGGGTTTCTCCCCCATTTCCCCCCCCCCCCCCCCTTTCTCATGTTCAACAACAGCACTGGGAAACACAACCTCTCACTTTCAACTCCCAGTCTGGGGCTTGGAACACACACATTCAAAAAGTGGGATTTTTAATGAATTTTTCAAACACAGTTTACAGTCTGTTTAGTTTAAAAATTTGAACTTGAAAAATATTCTCTTTTACCCATACAATAAATATCTTGCTTCAAATGTTATGTAGTCTGCCTAAGTTTATTTAAATTTTTAAAGTGCACTAGAGAGATGCTCATATTTTGTTTTGTCCACTTTCCGTGATTAGTCCCTAAGCAAAGTATTACCACATTGCATTCATTGCAAGTGTACTGAAACACAGAACCTTGACTCATTTTTAAATTAGCTTAGAGAAAACATAGCAGAAAAGTGATTACCAAAATGCAGATTAGAAGCAGTCTATCAATTTCCATCCAAAAAATACAGGGGTTTTGTCATAACGCAACATCTTAACTAAGCATTACCTCAAAGAAAGGCTGATTCTCATATGACTGCCTGCACAGGCTTGGGCAAATAGTTTAGGTCACATACTCAGTTAACCCACCTTGAAAGAAACGCAAAGATAGAAATAGTGAATATATTGCAAGGACTACCTTGAAGCCAAGTATATAATATTTGTCAGTTTTACCAAGTTTTGAATTCTTCCCAGCTCTCATTTTATGTCCTTATTCTGATCCAGTTATGATGGTCCCACTCGCCCATTGACACCTTTATTCCTGCATTGTTGATATCTATGACCAGAACCTCCTTGTGGACTTTTTTTATTCTCGGTTATTAACAAAGCAGATATAAACAAACTTGATAATAAATTTACATTTCTGACATCGTCCCAGACATGTTTCTACTGGAATCATAGTTAAATTTATCTTTTAAAACCTCCATGGGGTGATGCCACCAGGATAATTTTTTTCCAAGAATACCATAAAACAGACTAATGAGAAGCACTAAACAAACTCTTCACAGTTCCTCTTGACATCATGTTTAGTGGGATTTGCTTGTTTAAGCCAGTTAAAGGGCCTTGAGGGATCCTTATAGAGCTCATTTTACCTAATTTATGCTTTAACCTTTGTCCTGTATGCTCACAGTATTCCAATAAAACATAACCCTCTGAAATACTCCACAATGCACGAAAAAGTGTTGTAATTTTGGTCATGATCACAAGCTCATTAGCCTGTCCCCTTCTTCCTTCTGTCAGCAGGAGCCCAGAGCAGTCTCCCTTCCTATGTGAGCACCTAGAATATCTACTGGAAAAGACAAGTCAGGGACTACAAATGAGGAGCCACCTGGCAGAAAGGATTAGCCACAGGAAGGATATGAACACTGGAAGTGGGACAGAAAGAGCCCATACCTGAACACACACCTCTATCTGGCAGGTAACTTTAAGCCACTATTTCAACAGATATTACCTCCTACAAAACATGATGTTAGAAAACAAAAGATACAGCTTTGACTTTTACCTCATAATAGATTAAGACAGTTAGAACTTTGGATTAATATCCTCTACTCCTTGAATACAATAATTTATTATTACCACAAGACAAAAGAAACACTCCTTTCTGATATAGAATAAGCCTGCATGAAAGTAAGAAAGAGGAATTTTCTTAGTGCATGATACACAAATATTCCTGTTACCCCTGTAAGATATGCTGCAGTAAAAGGAGTTAAACAGTTATATAACAGTTTTATTTTTTTATTAACACAGACACAGGAGTCCAGACAATGAATTATCATTTAAAATTTATAATGGAATAGCTGTTTATGATGCTTTTAATATGCCTATGTTTTATTTATTAGAAGTGAAAAATCCTTAAGGCTTCACAATTATGTAAAAGCTGAATAACTATTTTTGAAAATAATATGCCTTGGAAGTTCCATGAACTCACCTTTTTGTTTGTTTACATGTGTTTTTTGAAATCAAACACACATGGTGCAAGATAACCACTTTACAACAGTGTGCTTTCTTTTTTGAACATCTTCTAACAGCATAATTGTTTTTGTAAAGACCAGTACATTTTTCAAAAACACACACAAAAGTTTTAGATAAACCGGGGTTCTTTTGACTTTCAAAAAATGTGAGTTGCCCTTTCATCCTTAGAAAGAGATGAGGGATCTTTTGTGTTGCCCAAACAGTAGAACTCATCACATTGATCTGACTCATAATCAATTATTTTAGGCTATGCTACACCTGAGCTAATGAAAGTACATTCTGGTCAACCAAAATTCTCACTTAAATATATATTAAGTTCCAAGTCTGTTAAATAAAAATAAGTCTTCTTCTGGCCACAGCCAGGCCAGACCCCCCTCTCAACATGAACTAGCAATGAGCAGTGCCACAAGAAATTAAAGTGAACATGCACAATACTGGCAATGCACTGGATAATTGCCATTTGCAAAATAAGATTGCAAGAAACAATCCCCTTCTTGCTCTCAAATGCCAATATGATACAATACCATGTCAGACACATGTAGGAGTCACATAGGAATTTTATTACCCTCTTTCTCTCCTTTCTTGCAGCAAGATTATTGCCTGAGGTATTCTAAAGACAGTGGAGCATATATGTAGGCAGCCCTAAGCTAACAGAAGCATAAAATTAGCTATGAAGGTTACACCTCACATACCTCTTATGGCATAAGAAAAATACACCATTTCAGAGTAACATTTTCATTGACACGTGAATTGAAACCTCCAACACGTATCTGCAACACAGGGTGGCAACTGGTAGTCACATGGCTTTTCATATATTATCAACTGTGTTGGCCCAAGCCATGAGACAAAAATAGTTTAGCAACATTCCTAGACTGACTGTTCAGCAGCATGAAGCCAGCCCCTCTCTCTATGCACACTTTTATGCAGTTCAGTTGAAAATAAAGTTTAGATTTATTCAGGCCTCTTGCTTTCATAGAAAGGGGAGGTTAAAAGAGTCATACTTCAATGTCACAGTTTTTCTGAAACAAAAATACTCTTTCAAAGCTCATAGTAACTTTAATTAGCCTCCTAATTTGCAAGTTCAAGAGCAGAAGTTATTTTGGTTTAATGTGGTAGCAATCCCAAATAGTGATATTTATCCTAAGAGCACAGAAAGAAGTTATATTTGGCAATAGTACCAGTATTTGTTATACTCTTTACCTGAAGTTATTGAACCAAAATACAAGAAATTGGTTGTTTTTACTTAACATAGTTTTGAATTTATGATTATACAACAACACCATGTGGTTATAGTGGCCTTTATTTCTCAGTTTTGTTTCATGCATTCTAAGTTTACATCACTGTTTTCATGGGAAACATGTTTTGTCTAAGTTTATATGCTGTTTGCATGCAAACACTATAGATAACCAGATTCACGACAAATTGTTGAGAATTTAGTACTTTTGCATACTTGGCAACTATATTCTTTGATGGCACATGCAAGCGCCAAACACTATTATTTTAGATGCATACAATTACAACTGTACCTGACAGCACTCCCAAACTCTCTACCCTATTAAATTTATTTTATTCTTTATTTTTTCCCAAGCAGACAGAAATAAGAGATGGAATTACTGTCTGATGATGGACAGTAAAATTAGACCCAAGATTTCTGTTAATTTGAAAAGGGAGTAAATATTAAATCTCACACAGTCCAAGTGACATCAGGTCCTGTTCTGCAGCATGAGAACAAACCATCCCTACAGTCTTTCCCTTTTCCTTATAAAAGGCATCCTCACTCCCTTTTGATTTTTCATTCATCTGAAAGGAATAAATGAAGATGAGAAAGAGACCAATGTTTTTATAGTTCCACTTCATTCTACTCCTCACAGAGCTAAACTCAGGTTTCCCTGACACAATTCAAATCAAATAAGGTTGTTTAACTTCAGTTTGCCGTCATTTGTAAAACTCTTCAAGGTGTTGCATAAATGCTAATGACTGACTGAGGAGACCTCACAGTCCAGAACAAAGCATACATTCAGGTTAGAGATGTACAGATGCAGTTCTAATTTTATATACAGCACAGGTCCATTTCTCACAGAAGCAATCACGACTCTACTAATTTAAAGGGAACTCTGAATGCTGCCACCAGTTACAGATCCATTCAAACCACAAAAAAAAAAATTAAAGGGATCAGATAAAAGGGATTTAAAATCTCTATGTCAGTAATAAGCGTAAATTAGTTACTTGCCTGCTTTATAAGACAAGCAGGTGAGTCCATATACAAGGAGGCATTTATTTAACATGGCCTACTTTCCTTGCAGCCCCCAAAGAACACTCATTCAGCCAAACAAACAGACGTCATCAGTTACGCCTGAATTTTGCCTCTTCTGAAAACACAGACTTTATTTCATAAAAGAAACCCAAAATAATAGAGAAATTGAAGTGCCTAGAAATTTAAATTACAAAGGTTATACACAAACTATACACAAAACTGTTAATGCCAGATCATTGGTGTAATGCTTTATGTGTCACAGGACAGTCATTCTGGGTACAGGTATTGCAGTGATGGAGAGCCTACAAAGTCGAGGTGGCTTTTAACCTTCGTTGAACAGAAACTGATGTAATAATGGTTCCCTTAAGGAGGTTCAGGTAGATTTAGTTGAGACTCCGATGATAAGAGATGGGGTTATGATGGTATTTCAATAGCATTTAAAGGAAGAGTTAGAGGAACAAACCCCCTAAAGTTTCTAACAGGGCACAGATGATAAGTGAGGCACATTTATGTTATCAGAGTTGTCTCTAAGACTGTAGAATAACCCTCAGAGATATACCACATAGAAGTCCTGTTTATTTTCTTTGACTTTCACATGTCAAAATTGAGAATTTCATAAAAACAATCCTATGGGAACAGGAAAGCTAAAAACTACATACTATGTTTAATCAGCCTATCATCTAATACCCTTTTTCCCTGACCTTTGGATCAGAAGTCCTATCTGAACAAATATACACAGCACCCTTTTAACCCCCATCACACAGGTATATAATTTTATATGTTTATAGACTGCAAACATCTACAATACACAAGAAAACTGACAAGGTGAAGTTCTTCTGTGGATTGTTGATGATTGCAGTTAAGCATTGCCTTTTCTTAACTACTTTATTTTTACCATTATCAATACTGTGTTAAATCTTATCCATGGGGAGTTTACATGGTTGAATTAGCACTGATTCAACACCCCAGTATCTGGTGTTAAACACCATACTAGAGACTATCCCATCCTTCTTTTGCTGCAACAGCAAAGCCCATGCTGTTTGGACAAGTTCTGGGGGAGGAAGGGAAATCCCTTACCAAAGTAAGTAACCATATTCCCTATTTTACTAGTCAGTGTTCCATATGGCCAAATATACTTGAAGGTTTCCTTGCTTAAGGAATTAAACAATCCTTCACATTCTAATTTTATTAAATATGAACTCCATTTTAACATGAAAGCAAAGGGAAAAAAAGAGCATATTGTTAAGTGACAGTCCTATTTAGGTGTACAGCACCAAAACATTCTCTGTGTTTACAGTGGCCCACATAACACTGTCATATGACCAGTACCATTGCCTGGCACTCCAGTAGATAAAGCATACAGGACTTTGGTGTTTATAAAAATGAGCCCTTTTTAATAGTTTTTAATAATTTTATTTAATACACTTCATGGGAAAAGAGCCATATCACTGACTTAAACACAGCAATTTTTTAGACTAGTTTTATATAATAATAGAACTCTTTGAAAAAATCATCATGACTTGAGTAGCTCCTTCTTATAATTTATGTAGGTTTTCACTAATTGACAGAATGAAGAATTGGTAATTAATTTTTTAAAGATTGAACAGGGAGTGAAGAAAACTTAATGAAATAATTTAGGACTCATCATGGTAATGCTGCACCTCTCAACTAGGAAGCAGAAATAATGTACATGATTCCAAGGAGTTGCCTGAGGGGATGAGTTTTATTAGCAGTTGTTTGTTTCACTACCAGGTGGCCACTTCCCCAGCTTTGTTTTGAATCCTTAAAGTTCCACCTGATTCAAAAGGCAGAGAATAAAATGTAGGCTAGACCCAGGTAGCATCGAGGAAGGGTATATTCAGTGATACTCAAGGCAAATTTAATGGAGTCCAAGAATGTCATGAGTGGACATGTGTAACACCATAGGAGCATGAAGGCAGCAGCTGCCTGCTGTAGAGACAAATTATTTTCATTGCATAGATTTGGCTGGGTTGCAATTACTCAGTCTGAGTGGAGAAGGAAATAAAAGAATAATTCTAACTAGCATTTCATCTTCACCTCTCTGTTTTCATCTCTCAAGCTTCACAACTTTTAAGTTTTGTCCTCGCTTCCAAGCTGTCAGTGATATATTGTAAAATGAGTAGCTTGAAGTGTTTGGCTACCTGGGGCCATAAACCCAGCAGGTCAGCAACCGAAAACTGTTGGGGGACTTTCCATGGCTTTTGCTGGAATTAAAACAAAACAATCAGGAGGAAAGCGTCATGGGTACAGCAATAACTTATTAGTTCTAACACACATTTCCCTGCAGATCATAGCGACCTCAATCTGCTTAAAAAATGGCTTCCTTGGGCTAGCCAATCTTTCTATTAAATAGGTTGGTCTTCCCTGGAGCCAAGATCTGCCTCCTTCTGCATGGCTTATTATAACAGCACAGGCAGTATTTTGTGCTTTGACAATTTTCAAATAAAAATCAGTCCTATAAAGCCTGAGATTGCTTATTTTTCCTTAGGGCATTCAGTTGTTCTGATTAGGGACAGAGGAGAAGAAAAGTTGGATATTAAAACAGCAAAGCTGTTGTGAACCTGAGGTGTTGGTTTTAGTTTAATTAACAACAGAGGAAGGCACATAAATCAAATTAAATCATACAACACTTAGGATATGCACACAAGGATACACTATGTGACCTGCCAGGAAAGATCACCGTGATAAAGACAAAAGTAGTAAGAAAATCATCCTGCACAACTCTAGAGTAGCAAAATGGGGCAAAAAAGGGGCCTATTGCAAATTACAACACTGCTATCCAACACATTTGCCATGACCTTTATTCAAAAGGCACATTTTGATATATTTGAAGCTTGTAAGTTACTTACAAAACAAAAGACTTGCTTGATATTTCATAAAACTCCCCATCTTTCATAATCACTAATCTTTCATAACCACTTATTCAAACCAGAATAAGTGAATTGATCAAACAAAATACATACATGTTCACTCTATTTCACACTTACCTTTTTCCTTGGAGCTTCTGGACTGTAGGAGAAAAAACACCCCAAACTACTCAGATATTGCAAAGTACTGGGAAGAAGCATGAACAAAAGGTTTCTTCCCAGACCTTCACAGATACAAGCAATCACATTTATACCACATCAGCTGAAGGTCACAGTTAAAATGTGGGAGTAGACTCACAATATCAAGCGTGGAACAGATCCTGCAGGAGATGGGCCACTAAAGATAAAGAAACCAATGAAAGCATTTTGTAAAACTGTATTATAACATGAGGTTTTTACGCTGTGTTACCCTTTCTCCCAGGCCCCTTGGAAAGCCACCCTTCACCTTCCTAATTAGTATGCAAGCCCCCACCAGGTTGTGTGAAACCCCTTCTGATTGGTTCCTTTGTATCCCTCCCCTTGAACCCTCCCTGCCGGGAAGTCTATAATTGACCTGGTCAGGTGAATAGACTCTCTCTCTCTGCTTCCTGTCCTTGGCATGTGTGGATGTCTTTACTGGGACCTCAGGAGACCGCGTGGCTGACCACATGGACCTGGGGGGGAGGACGGGAGAGGAGGAGTGCTCCAACCAGCCGTGATATTAAAACTTTAGGCAGTCTTTGCAACTATTAAAAAGGCAACCATAAGCTTCTTTCCCAAACTTGAATCATCTCATAGTTGCACTTATAAAATCTTTACTTCAAAAACTTTTTTCAGGTCCAAGAACATCAAACTCCTTTTTATAACCTCAGTGGGTCTACAACAGCACCTTGTTCTATGACTCAGTGATAATTACCTCGCACCTGCATGCAGAGTTAAAGCACCTGATGGCAGAATGACTGGAGAGAATTCCTGGGAAGGGTCTTCAATTCTGTCCCATTACAAACAGCTAATGCATATTATCAAGTTTCTATTAGATCCTAATCTTTTAGGCTAGATTAGGTAAATGTCAGAATGTCATTCTTCTGCTTATGAATTATTCAGAATAATTTACAGTAAAGATATTTTTGGCATCACTGGAATCTGAAGATATTTTAATTTTTAAAAGAATTTATCTCTATCCAGATGAGTGTTCCTGTGATTTTCATACCACCATTCACATTTCATGGAAATGTTAAATAGTACAGACAGCAGACAAGGCTGCTTTGTACTGTGGGTTTACTTAAAACTGTACCTGAATTACTAAACACTCTGATTTTTAGAACTGGGTAACCAAAGCTCATCCAAAAAGACATGTAAAACCAGAAAGGCTTTTTTTTTTTTTTTTTTTTGGGGGGGGGGGAGGTGGGGTTAGTTTTTTTTAATCTTTTTGTTTCTTTTTGGGAAATTGCAAACATACAGTTCCCCATTTTATAGATATGTTTGTCTTTAAGAATAATTTCCTGTGAGACATCAATATTTATACATGAGCTGATTGAATGCTTTAAAATGCTTCACCTTTGCTAATCCCTAGCACTGTTTGTAATTGCCATGACTAATCCCAGCTAGTCACATGGGATTATTTCTGCTTCCTAACAGAGTGAATCCTCAGCACTCAAAGAATATTCTCAGTTCATTGGATATTAATATTAGCAAAATTATTTAGCTCCATAGGTGACCCAGGTTCAAAAAATCAGGGAAACTTTCTGTAGTATAACTTCAGAAGCCAAATTTTGGATTATAGTCACCTCTGTGCTTAAAAGCATTACTTGGGGTGGGAGGAAGGAGGGGCAGAAGGGAAAACAACACAGAAAGAGCAATGGATGAATCTTTTATGAACCTTCTCCACAGGACCCCAAGACAATCCAAAATAGCAGAAACTAAACACTTTTTCCACACTATTACAGAAAAGTGCAGGCACAGAAGAAGGAAGAGGGGTGGGGAAATTTTAAATGTACAAAAAGAGACCCTTAGCAGATAGTTAAAGAACATTCTTTTCCTAGCAGAAAACTCAGCAATAAGCCAATTAAGACCAACTTTAAATTACATATTAGCAAAAGAAAAACATCTAGGACATTTCCAGCCAGTTGTATGTAATGGTAAAGCAAAGAGCTTTAAAAGAAACTGGCAGCTGTCACTTTAGCTGTTGTCAAGTACTAGTTGATAGTCCACCGAAAAACAAAGCACTCTAGTTTGTTTGGGGTTTTTTTGTCATTTTAATAGGCTTTCTTTTCCTTGATTAGTGGCAATTACCAGACTGAAACACTAAAATAATCTACCAGGCTAAGCCACAAAAATAAAGATTAATAAACCAGCCTGTCCTTAGCCATTTCTCCTAACATTTCAGAAATTTGTGTTTCTAGAATGATAAATCAATTCTAGCTATTCCTAGAAATAAAGAAGTTCTCATCCATGTTATAGAACACCTCATACGGCTTTCACATTCCTTAAAAAGAAAAAAAAAAACGTTAACCAAGTAAGCTAGCAAATAAAATCCCTGGAAACCACCAGCAACCCCACAAATAGAGTTTTAAGCCATAGCTATAACAGCAAAAACCACCACAGATGTTGCATATTCATGTTCAGCTTGCATCTGTAATTGCAGATACACAACTGTTGCTGCTGCTGGAACTCATTCTGGATCAAGAAAACAGTTTTATGACAAACTCAGCTATTTCAAACAGAAGTACGATTAAGGAGGTCTTCATTTTTAGTTAAGGGCTGTTCTGAAATGCTGGTTCCAGTAACAAGTCTTTTTATGTGTGTGAATTTCTGCAGATCTAATGAAGTTGAGAAAAAATAGTTTTACACTTATAAAAAGCCCCAAACCACAAATGAAGGAACTTCACTAATAGTACATAAAGAACAATAGTTTGACAAATTTGAAGAGAAAACCTGAAAGCTTCAATCTGGTCTGAAGTACTTGCTGTTATTTAGGCAGGAAACAAGGGGAGAGAGAAAAGCAGAGTGACTGCTATGAGTCCTGCTTGCTGTGGTTTAGAGTCTATGCCATGCATCTGGCAGGCAAGGAAGAAGGGAGCTCTATAAGAGTGGCAGAAAAATGCAAAGCAATATGAAACAAATAGATATCATTTAATAAATTCATATTGTTAAATAATTGAAAACCACTTTGTACATAGAAATCTCATTCAGTTTAATGCAAATACACCACAATATCACTGCAGAGGAGGAGCTGAGGTGCAGCTGCAAACACTACACTTCTTGTGTTACCTCAGCACTTGTATTTTCAATACAGAAAATTTGTATATTGTAGGGATGCTTTTCTTGTGGGAAAGCAAAAGGGAGTCTTTGACCAAGGTTAGCAGATGTGTGCTGTAGGACAAACAACCTTGCAGGCCTCTGAGAACCTGGAAGCAAGCGAGATGAAGTCATACAGTTAGCTGCCTTCTGATAATAACCAATGAGTGATTGTTATGTGTGAGCTGTGCCAATAATCTTAATGCACGTATTGTCTGAAATACTATAAGTATAGTACTTTCTTGAATAAAGTGGAGCTTTGCTGTTAATTCACATTGAATCGTCTGCATTCTTCCAAAGCCCGTAACCTTCAACAGTATATACACAGTAACAATGGTGACAGACTGGTGTGGGTAGACCCACATCCCTTAGTGAACGAAACACATATCAGGACCCCTCTCGACCTGAGACTGGCAAAGCAAGGATGGTGGGAGAGGGAGTTGTTGTGCTCCTGCAGATCTTCAGCAGAAAGTAAGGGTGGTGGAAGTGAGACAAAAAGAAGGCATGTGTGGCAACCTGGCTCCATCATTAGCTAACGCCTGATGCTTTGGAGGAAGGAAACAAAATTCTTAAAGAAATAAGTGCACTGGGAACCTGTACAAATGTGAAGTTCCCAAGGATTGTTTCACATCCCTAGCTCTGTAAAACCCTAGAGTTCAGTTCTTTTTCTGTAGGTGGAGCAAAAAGTACCCAGTAATTTTTTTCAATACGCAGTCATGGATCTGAAGGAGGATAAGACTGACCTACCGGATTTTTTTTTTCCTATGAAAAATGAAACAGGAAGATATTACTACATTTCTTTAAGGAGACTGATTGATTTTACACCTGTTATATCCCAAGTTGAACATTGTTAGGCTTAGTTACTGCAGTGACAGTGAACAGAACTTGCTCAGAATACCTCTTAATACGTGGCAGGAAATATATACCCTAACCCAAGCACTCCAGCTTGATAAAAGAACAAAAGAACAGTTGGGCACCTATGGTCTTCTTATCCAAATGCCCCAGAAAAAGAAATTTATGAACAGAAGAGAAATAATTAACTTTGGAAGAGGGTAAATGAACAAACCACCTCAGTATGAACCTGCTGAAAATCCTGTATTTAGTCAGCCTAAATACAGAATAAGTTTAGATGAGCTTTGGTAAGTGATTATTCTCCTAATACTTAGTTGTAGGTGTCTGCCTGAGCCATGCTAAACCCTGTCTCTCCAGGGCACATCTCATAGTGAAATCTACTTCACTACAGGAGGAACCAATCTCTATCTCTCTCAGTCTGGGAAACTTTTCAGTGTTACAAACTTTAGAAGGCATCTACCTTTGCCTTGGGGTTTCAAAGTGTTGAGTTCTGCCTGAGCCTGGAAAAATATTCCTGTGAACAGTTCCATCAAAATATCTCAGCTCTGAGTGCTGAAAATTAATCACCTGGCTAAGTACTTCACTAGGTTCAAGTTTTGTATTTGTGAACTCATTAAAATACACAGCATGAATGAAAAACAAATATATATGATGTTCTGTAGAGAGTTCAGTTTCATGCAAATGTAAATGTTCAATGCACAGATAAGATGATTAAAAATGGAAAAGACAGCTTGAGCATAAATGTATATGGTAACTACACAGCAGTAACTGACAATAGTGCATCTATTTTGTAGAACATTTAAATCAGCAAAAAGCCAAGATACAATATTTAAATGAGTCTTTATCAGAAAACGTATCTTGAAAGTTCTGTGGAAGAGTAATATCAGCTAGGGTATACTTTAAAGATTGTAATTGGACTTTATCCCAGAAAAAGCTAAATAAATTGAAATATGTTTTATAGCATTATGCATATTCTTTTGTGATAAAAATAGTTTTATATTTCGTAGCAGTTCAAAAAAACTGTGCAACAAGAGAATAATAATAAAGGAAAAGAAGCAATCAAAATGAAAAGGGGGAGATTTCTTGTATCCCTCTGCAAAAGAAATAACAAATTACTTCTGTGAATAATTTCAAAGACTTGAATAAGCTGCATGCATCTCCCAGATGGCTCTTGGAAAAAAACTAAAGAATTGTCTGAAACACTTGTAGAAAGCATATAAGACTCCTTTTTTTTTAATCTCAAGCATAAAAATGTGCGAACTACAATATTTACTGACACATTTTTATCAGATAGCCCTCTAAGAGAATCCTGCAATAGCATAATATCAAAAGTCTGTAGTCCATGAAATTTCTTCAGTAAATTCAAGATCCTTTTCAACACGTGTATTCCTTCATAGAGTGCTCAACAAGAAAAATTTCTCAACTGGTTTTAAAGGATTTTGAACCGGGAAAAATTCAAACCATAAACCAGATATAATCTACCTTTATTCATTTCAAAATCACTTACACTGCTGTATGAGAGCAGTACTTTGTTTTGCATGAGAGCAATTTTTTTTTCATATATTGAGCATACACAAGAAAATGAAGAACTTAATCTCAGAAGTGTTTAAAATCATGTTAGCTATGAGTTGTTTAAATTCAGCATTAAAAATCAAAAGAAAAATACATATATGATATTTTAGAGACATATATTTAGATTATTTATTTATTTATAAACATCTAGAGGTGTTTCATAAAGCACTTGGAAGTATGTTTTATATGCAGGCCCACAGACACACACTCTGCATCTTCCATGTATTCTTTGAATGTTGTCTTTGGTGGAGAAAGGCAAAAGCTTTTGAATTTTGCTATGTTATTTTGCATTAAAAAGTTATTTCAGTGCAGAAAACAGACTTCTCAAAGGCCACTGGAACAGGATTTCCGTCTTCAATCTGGACTGGAAGTCACTTCTAAAACTGTTTCTGAGCAGATGATCAGTTCAAGCAAAAGGCAGGCTGCTATAAATTGTACTGGGATGAGACGAAAGCTGACATTTAAGGACCTGAAATGTTCATTAGGAATGGAAGTCAATTGTTTTTTTTTAACGTGGTCCAAAGTATCTGGGTCACCTGCAGGCAGAAGCGAGCACGAAGGCGTCTCTGTGCACCAGTCATGGGGAAAGGCATGGGCAGTGGTACCAGGAAGGGTGGCAGAACTGCCAGTTATTGAGTTGTGCTAGATTTTGATTCTAGCACTTTTTCCCTTCTTGTTATGCTAGCGCTTTACAAAAAAGGCTTTTTATCTTTGCTCATATATGTTCTTAAGAATGTAAAATCAAGGATTTGCATCACAAACATTCCTAAAACTACAGGTATAGATGCATAACTTTACTTTTCCATGTGCCTTTCTTTTTCTCCCCTTTCTTTTCCATCCTGTCCTCAAAACATAAACACAACACACCAAAGCATTCATATAAATAGCACACACAAATGCACTTGAGTACTCATTTGTTACTCACACACCTCTTTCAATAGGTGATGTGATGATTACTTATATAGCAGCCTGTACTGTCTCGTCTTTTTGGCCCCCTCTGATGTGTGTGCACCCATACATAAAGCAATGGCACAGCTGCTGGATACTTGGAATAGCATGGCTGCTGGATACTTGCTTTTCCATTGTATATCGCCCTAAATCAAAAGTTGTGTGAAATAAATAGCTGAGTGCTATCCCCACGAGGATGCATTTTTTTCAGATAACATGATCTTGAACATTTCCATGCCAGCATGAGGGTGAAACAGAGTCTTTCGCATGGGGAAGGCAACACCTTTTATTTTTCAAAATGTCCATTTTTACAGGACTTACGATATGCGATTACGTTATTCAAGGGGTTAATAAGCCTCAGAATCGCTTGCCTTGTCTACAGTGAAGGCATAATGACTGCTCCTGCATTTTTCTCCTATAAAGGGGGACCTTAGAAAACACACTGGAGAGGAATGAATGGATGCCCTAAGCCCCTAAGCAGCACTTTCGATGTCTTTATAGGGTACATGAGAATGTATTAGGAAAATAAAGAGGAATCTTCAACTTACTGACTTAAAATGATTTTTCCCTATTCTCTATTGACTTCAAAACTGAATCCTGAGGACTTTAAATTATATTTTACATGCAAAGCTTATGACCTAATTACCATATTCCTATCAGCCAGCTGATAAAGTCTATAGCACAGCGGTAGATAGCAGTTTCCAAGGGCAATACCAATGCCCAAAGCTTTCAAAAGCTGTAACATGGAGGATACAATAGAAAAGGTGATACACATCAGGCTACTTGTCCCTGGACCCTTTCCTTTCAGCTTCAGGCCAGCTATGTATCTGGCTAATCTGAAATCCTCTCATCTCCCTTGAGAGTGTCACAGGCACTAACACATATGGATTGCTTCAACCTCCTTTCTGTGCCAGTGCCACAGTTATCTCAGCTCAGGGACTCTGAAAGAATCACAGAGGAGACAGATAACTATATTTAAGCCTTAAGAATTGCCATCTTTGTGAGGGGTAGCCTCACTTTCCCATAAGAGATAAAAGGGACATGGCAACCTGTTCTGAGACAAGCAAAATTGCAAGGACCATAAGGCAAAAGCTGGAATAGCACAAAAAATGTACAGAGATGTCTTAGAAAAGCACAACAGTATTGAGAGCATCGATAACTTCCTGAAGCTGGCAACTCTAGTTCAATGGAGCCATGCCAACCTCCTCCAGCTGAGCATCAGGCCTGCACTCTTTGAAAACAAAGATAAACATTTTATTAAATCAAACCTTCTCCTTGCTGTGCTTTTACATGTAAGAACTTTTCTCAGCAGTCGATGGCCTGCTAATGCTGAATATAGCATTTTAGACACGTGCTTCCTAGGTACTTTTTCCCCTGTCTCTCATCACTCTAGGCTGGTGCCTTTGCCACAAACACCTCATGCTTTGTATTTCTCTGTTTCCCGGTGTATTATTTTTATTACCTCTATCACTTGTGTGCCTTAACTTCTTCCCAACAGTAAATAATCAAAGGGCTTGACCTTTTTTAAATTCATTAAAATTCATGCTATGAAAATAAATTAATTCCTCTTTACAACTTTTGAATAGCAACATGTTGACAAATGACTGAGCTCATGTTTTTAAGCTTTCAGGGTGGCCATCCTCTTTGTGAAGTTTACTTGCTAGTCCTTGTACAATCTGTCATGCTTTCATCCATCATAAAAAGTATGACAACACTATGAGGTGTCCCTTTACATCTCAGCTGTAATTGCTTAGAATTTTGCTTAATCAGGAAATCCTCAGAACCTGTCAGGCCAAAGTCAGGGCAGGATGCTGTGACAAGGGTCATCTGTTTCTCTCTGACTGCTTGATATTAACACAGTAGACAGTCTCATATTACTAGATGTGCTGCACTGGCAGAGACATAATAAAGCTTTCTATAGACTCTGGAATTCCCTTTGGGTTTCAAGTAGCAGGCTTTCCAGAAGTGGTTCACCTTATTTTTAAATATTTTATAGCTGCATAAAAAAAAGTGCCAGATGCTGTTTAGAAACTGGACTTACAGCTAACCACTCAATAAGCAGAAAAAGGAAATTGAAACAACCTGGTTTTGTTTGTTTGTTTTTGTTTTTGTTTTTTTTAGCAGCTGCAATTATAAAGGAAAAACCCTAAATGAAACATCTATGCATATGATGCAGTTTGGGTATAGAGCCACAGTTAAAGTGACACACTCAGAACATTTTCCATTCAATTTGAGATGGCAGGTATTGTATTTTACATACAACAAACATTTTCTAGTCAAGACAGCTTTTTCCTTGTGCCACCTGTTCTCAAAATGTCACCTGACCACCTGTTCTCAAAATTGAAATGTTTCATTAAAGAAACATGCTCATTATCTGTTGTGCAGAAGATATGCCATATTAGATGCAAACTCGGAAGAGAAAGATGATGGGAAGAGAGAGAGTAAAGTAATTAGTAACAAGGTGAAGACAGGAAATGTAATATTTCTGGATTTTGCTAAACATTTGATATGGTTCCCCAGAAAAATTTATTTGAAGGAAATTAATTCAATATTAACTCAGGGAAAAAGTATTGCCACATTAATGAAAATCTGGCTAAATTGTCCTAAAATGGGTAATAATAAATTACTATCTATTGACTGAGCTGAAGGACAGATGCTTTTGGTGTACTACAGGCTTTAGTGATTTGCTTTCATGCACTGGAAGATATTAGATAAAGTAAATAATTTAGTCTTCAGTTATGAAAGATATTACATTGCAATAACAATATTATTAGGAAAACATGACAGGATGGTGACTCTAAACATGTGGGTGAAAGAAAGTTAAAATTTAATTTCAAAAGCATGCATGAGATGATTACATGACTGATAGTATTATATGCAGGTTTTTATGTGTTAGCATGAAAGAATAATTTCACCTAAACTCAGGTATAATAGGTATGGTATGGAATAAGAATACTGGCAGTTAGATGTGGAGCTTCTAATTAGATGTTAAAGTGTTTCAAAAACAAAACCAAGCAAATAAAAAAATTCATTATTCTCTGAACAAGATTTAAGGTACCTAAACCCAGCGGGACTGGGAGAAAGGAGAGGGAAGTTGAGGACTGCAGGAGCTTAGACATCATAAAGCTCATAGAAAATCATTAAGAATTATTAAGACTTGATAAAAGTATTCAAAAAATTATAGATAGGCACTTCTATAAAAAAAAAGCAGAAATTACATCCTTTGCAATGAGACACATTCCCTTGTCAAAAAAAAAGGCAAAAAAAAAAAAAGGCAATAAAAGCTTTTCACTAAGAAATTCTTATTCAGGGTGAACAGATTTCTATAGTGAAAGCACAGAAGCCAGTGGAGTTATTATAGTTATACTGGGACTCGATCCAACAGGTAAGGAATATTGCAATATTGTTTTGGTAGCTACAGTTCAGCTAGGGAGAACTGGGAAGAAACTCAGAGCATTTAAGAATCCACAGGAAATATAAAGAACAAACTGCAATAACTTCTGTAGTTTATTTCAAACTCCCAAGGAGCATATAACTGTTGAATAACAGTCTAAAGTATTGCTACCGACTATCTAAAATGGAGAAGTCTCTTCAAAAGTATCAAAGACTTTCTAGATGAAGAGAAATTTGCTCTGACTGAGTCATGAAGTCTGGATCAAGCAATGATCTACTCTCCCATATGTTGAGGATAGGTTCTGGATACGTTCACTGACTGTTTCTGCGAGGCAAATGGCATCCAAAATTCATATGAAAAATACAGTCATAACCTTAATTATACTTAGTTATATTATACTTAGTTATAATTATAACTAACTGTTAGAGTGGCCCAAATCTAATGATGTCCAAACTGATTAAATCCCAGCATATACATATGACATACACTACAATATATACTCTGGCGAGGCCACAATAGAAATACTGGGCCTGTGCTTAAAAACTTGTCAAGTACATATGGTTTCTTATAGCAAGAATGTATATTTTAGGTCATAGTTACAGCCTAAAAGTCAACACAACCAAAGAATATACCAACTCTAATGCCAGAGTGCAGCAGGAATCAAGACTGTATTCCTTGATTGGCCCACTGTAAAGCTATTTGCCAATTTGTTAATATTGACAGAAATGGCTGGAAATCATTCCCACGTTCTAATCTTTACCCTCAGCTGGGAAGAATGGGCTTGTCTCATTCAAAGTCTATGATGATCCACATCTGCACGCAGGTGAGGGATGTATATGCAAGCCAGAGCTCATTCCCTAGCTTTGTAAGGTCTTACCCAGTGTAAGGAATAAGCATCAGCCTACGGAGTTCACTGACCCTACTAGTTCACAAGAGTAGCTGAAGACTGTATGGTAGCCCCCAGAAACTATACATTCAGAGTGTGCACAAGTGAGACATAAAAGCATTTAAAAAAAGTTGTCATTAAAAAAAGCCAATTATTTTAATGAAACTCCCATCGTTTATCATTGTTTGGGTGACTGCCTTGGAGCATCAGAAGCCTAAATCTGAGCTAAGCCATTCCATCTTCTTTGAACATCTGATTGTCCTGCCAGACATCACTGTCAGCAAAAGTGCAAAAGTAAAACACAAGTCTCAAAAGTATTTAAAAAAATTACTGATGAAGAAAAATTGTGTTCATTTGTTGGGGTTTTCTTGTTTGGTTTGGCTTGTTTTTCTTACAATTTCTTCCTTTCTTGTTCATTCCCACTTGAGAGCTGAACCCATTTGTTACCTCAAGTGTACACCCCCCCCCACTTTAATACCTACAGTGGGAAGTTCACATGAATTTCTGAGGCCTTAATTTTGAATAAATTTTATTTATTTTATTTTGTTAAATGAATAAAGGAGCCTTCTGTAGTCTTTCCTCCTAGGAAGAAAACCCAGTAGAGATCTAATGCCAGTACACTAGGGCAACTTTGCAGTGATATTATTTAAGAAAAGAGATCAAAAGTTAATAACCTTTCTAGCTTGGCAAGAGCTTCCAAATGATTGCCTTCTAGACAATTTATCCAGAGAACTGCTGGTACATTGTCCTGATGGAGAAGAAACCAGCAGTTGGTCTTTGCAACAAAGAAAGCCTTTTAAGCTCCTACTACCAATCTTGTACAGAAGAAATGATTAAGGAAAAGTCACCTCCAGGCATTAAAAAAAAAAAAAAAAGAAGTCCTCACAATAAACCAGATGGGATATAATTAGAATCTGTTATCAAGCCTGAAAAGCTCAATGATAATGCTGTAATGGCAGCACTGAGGACTGCTGTAGAAGGAATTAATACAGCTGCTTTGAATTAAAAATGGTCAAGGAGTAAACCATTTGGAAGATTTTAGGAAAATTAGTCTCTCCATAAGAGGAAACAAACTGTATCATTTAACCTGATGTATTAAGCAACTCATCTAATGCATATATCATTATTCAACTAATAAAATGAAATGAGTGCAGAGAAGATTGAAACAGTGACTTCTGTCACTGCTTTAACTTCAGCCTTGCAGCAGTTTCAGGACTAAATCCTGCATTTCAAGCTACACATCCCAAAAGCAAATCTGATAATATGGGCATGATCGTTGCCAGAGTTTAAAGTGTTAAGTGGCAGATTACACACCCATTACACAGACGGAGTGGGATGCAGCAGTCAGATTCTCATGGACATTTGCAAAAAGGATTGGGAATGTGACTGATGGTGCCTCCTGCTTGAGCCAAGACAGGCATTGCACTCCAGATTCTCCTGATACAGAGCTTGACGTGCTGACTTTTGAATTGGCAATGCCCAGTGGTTTTGCTCTGCAGGGCAAATGCAACCATTAATACAACCGTTCCCAGGACCCAGAATTTCCAGCTGCATGAACTGAATGTGCTCTGCTCAAAAACCAACTCAGCTGAAAAGAGAGATCTCCTATGGATGTCTTACCAAAGCCAGACATTTTGAAATATTGGAGTGTTTCATGAGCAAAATATCTTAAATTGACCTAAAATTGTTCTGAGACCTTGTGAGCTTAAGCTAACTTTCTATGAATCTGCATGCAAGTTCAAATTGTAATGCAATCTGCAACTACAACAGTTTCCAGGTAATCACATTGCACATAAGGGGTGTTAATTTCTTTATTTCCCCCACCCCCCCCAGGATGCCTCGTATCATTTGGTGGGTTTTCTCAGTGTATATTTTATTCAGACTTGGAAATGGTAATTTGACAGCAAGATATTTTGGCTGACATTATTCCAGGTTCTACTCCTTTACCATCAATGGAATTTAACAGGGCGTGACCTGGCCCTATGGTTCTAGTCCATCAAAACAGAAACCATATGTTATTTAAAACTGAAAGGTCAGTTATTTGATGGTAGATTTTGAGGCAGAGAAAAAAAATAATCTTGGAAGGATCAATATACTATGAAACATCTCTATAGAGAAAGGTATTTTTCTCTTGATGCAAGTATAGTCATTATCCACCTGAGACTATTCCACTGAGTCATATTCTACTGAGACTATTTATTTTTTCATATATCTATCTACCTTGTAAGTTACACTGTTGTTTCAAAGTTAGTAAAAGAGGTAAAATCCTGTGGTCTCAGAGACATTGCTCTTGGCTGAAGCTGTAGATTTAAAAAGAAAAAAAAAAACACAAAAAAATCAAAATAAAAACCAAACAACCAACAGAAAAGGAAAATAAAACCAAACAAAAAAACCCCAAAACAACAACAACAAAACCCACAAAAAAAATAAAAAACAAAACAAAACAAAACAAACCCCAAAACCAAAAAAAACACAACCAACAAAAAAAACCCCAGACAAAATCACAATGCTACTTACATGATGGAGGTGACCTGGGTCTCTTGCTGAAAGATACCTGCTAAATCTTTTGGAACATCCTGTGGAAAAGATCAATTTTCAATTGACAGGAACATTCACTGTTGCAAACCTTCCTGCTGGGATACAAAACTGAGGTCATTTATTAAAAGTAATATAATGAATGGCATGGATGATCCCTGTAGTTTCATGGATACATACCAAAAAAATCTATCTAATCAAAGACTGCAAATTAACAGTATGTTAAAATGGTCTGGTTTAGTGTCTGTGGTTACTGACAAGTCACCAGATGCTCAAGATCAATAGATGTTTTGCACATTTTAATTATTCTTCTGGGTTTAGAAGTTAATTACTCTTATGAACTTCAGGTAGTTTTGGCAGACACAGTTTACCTTGAAGCTGTGAGTTTTCCTGTTGTTTCATCAGCTAAAACAAGGTGCCAGCATG
Source organism: Dendrocincla tyrannina (assembly GCA_035047865.1). NCBI lineage: Eukaryota > Metazoa > Chordata > Aves > Passeriformes > Dendrocolaptidae > Dendrocincla > Dendrocincla tyrannina. Next base: position 7,698,108 of record JAWWMP010000001.1, on the reverse strand, counting down.
CTGATGTAGAGCCATGCTTTTATTTCCAGTTGCTCATCCAAGTGCTGAAAGATTCCAGTGTGTCTCCTACAATACAAAGTTATGTTTAATTTACTGGCAAATATGGGAAATCTCTCAAACAGAGAATGTTATTTTATAATCTTACATTAACGTCCAGGAGCAATACTTCCAGTCTTGTGGATACTGACAGGGCCTATAAAGAAAATTTAATGAAAACATTAAATGTCAGGCAGACTCAACAAGAGGGGAGGAAACAAAAAAAAAAAACCCTGCATCAACTGTACTTGAATTTAGGGAAGGATTAAACTGTATGAATGTCAATAGAAATAAAGGAATCTGCTTTCCAGTTAAATAAAGTGTTTACTTAATAAGTGTCATATCAATCTGCCAAATCACAGGCCTCTCCTTGTGACCCACTCCCTGGAAGTGAGTCATTCCACAGACTGCTGCTGGAGAGGTGTCATCCCAGGCAAACCCTCACATCTGCTGAAGCCGCGTTTGCTTCCAAATGAAGACAGCAAGTGATGCTTTAAGATCCTTAAGATTTATAGCATATAGATTTTTAACAATATAGTTGTGTAGTTTCTAATACTTTGAAATAGCAGTTAAGTTACTAAACACCCTTTTCCATGATTTGTATTAAACTGTCAAAATTCTTCAATTTTTGTTTAATGTTCTTCACAAGGAAAAAGATTTTAGCAAGTGCATCCTGTTTGTGAAGTATACCTGGAATGACGTAATAAGATATCGTTGTAGTCAAAACAACAGAAGGCCCAGAAACCTTGGAGAAGCTCCAAAGAAGGCATGGGATGTGAAGATGATGATGATGAAGAAGGAAGGGGTGTTGAGACCTCTGACTCAGTTCCAGAGGGGAACCTCAAGGGGCAGACCTGAGGGAAGTTCTGGTCTTGACAGTTCTCTGGTTGGATGTATCCATTAGATATGATAACTAATTAGTGTTATAAATTTGTAGGAGCCTTATAATGTATCATGCACTTACATATTCAGTGTTCCTTAAAGCACTCTAATTAAAGACCTTCTCTTTATTTTATCTATACTAAAATTGTCTGGAAAGTTCTTCCATTTTAGGCATCAAAAGTAGCAAGCATAACTCTGTGCTGCAGCCTGGCACTGCTTTGCCTTCCCTGACCTTGTGTTTCCCATCCTGATTAAGAAACCTTGGTTCTGCCATCTTCTGATCTGTTCTCTGTGGGGACCAGTGACAGAACCCGAGGGAATGGCCTGAAGTTGTGTCAGGAGAGGTTTAGGTTGGGTATTAGGAAAAAGGTTCTTCCTTCAGAGGGTGGTTGGGTGCAGGAACAGGGCTTCCAGGGCAGTGGGCACAGCACCAAGCCTGACAGAGCTCAAGAAGCATTTGGATGATACTTTTGGGCACAGGGTGTGACTCTTGGGGAGTCACACTCTTGGTCCTGTGCAGGGCCAGGAGTTGGACTCGATGATCCTTGTGGGTCCCTTCCAACTCTGCATATTCTGTGATTCTACACTTGCTCTGGTACCAAAACCTCCAAGTTTCGGTCTGCTCCAGTTTCATTCTTCCTCCTCCAAATATTTTGTTGTCAAAGGAGCAAACCTTTACTTACCTCAGTAATGAGCTAACAAAAACTTGCTTTGTTCTTTTTAATGTCTGATGCTGAACTAAGTCAGATGGGAGCATACATGAAATACAGGTTTTTAGCAGCGAACATGAAGAAGAAAATTTACTCCTTACAAAACTGTGTACACAACAGTAAATCCAAACAGAACAGGCTGATTTGTTAAACAGCCACAACCAATAATACATAACATCAATCTTATGAATTCTTTTCATAATTATATTGCACTATAAATTACTGGAAATAAGGATTTAGAATTGGGAGAAAAGATGCTAGAGGAAATAAATCAGATCAAAGATGGTAAGAAAGAAAAACATGCAAAAAAGTCATAGCAACATAGTCTTAAAATACATTTTTATGTATCTGTGCACTTTCCAATAAACACTTTAAAATGATTGATGGGGATGGACATTCTATCAACACCAAAAATACTTAAAATTCATAATAAATCAGTCAATCCAGAATGTGAGCAGGACTCCTGTGACATTAACACTGCTGGTGGGTTTTTCTCCCCCATTCACCTTCATTTCTCTAGAAATTTGGTCTTATTTACACATTTTTGCATACTATGAACATTCATTTTTCATTCCATATTATTATTTGTGCCTAATTCCTGCCGCAGTCAGCATTTTCCTTCAGCTTAAACATGACATTAAGTTCTGTCTAGGTGGATTTCAGAGCTCTTTTTGTCAGAGATTTTTGCTGTTAATAAACCCTACAGCCTTTTGCATGTCCTATTTTTTCTGGGTATTTTTTAAGCATTCCCTTTATTCTAGGTATTCTGTCATCATGATGTTTATAATGAGCTAAAAATCAGTTGAGCTTTATCTTTTTTTTTTTTTTTCCCATATTGAATGCTAAAAACCCGCAATAATTAAAATAAAAAGTTTATGCATCTGTTCTGAGCACATGGAAACAACATGGGAGCAGCAAAATGCAGGACAGGAGCAGGTCTTGATGTTTCACCTGCAAAGCTGTCTCAGCTCTCCAAGTATGTGTAAGTATGTGTTCAACTACAGACTGTCCTGCCAATTTTATGGCAAGAAAGAGCCACATGTGCCCTGTCAGAGCTTGCTTGCAGCACAGCCAGCCACTCACAGCTGTGGTGTTGTGCCAGGACCTGTGTCCAGAACACTCAGAACAACTCAACCCAGGGATAAGGGTTGCCAAAGTTTCATCTGTACCGCCTTACAGCTTTGTGTGAATGAAGAAGACCTTGAGAACCCTTATTTAAGAGACAGGACCATTCAGATTGGTATTGAGAAGTGGGGGTGTCAGGGTGACTGAATAGAACACAGGGAACCCTTTTCTTCCTTCTCAAATTTCCCCCACACATCTATAAAAATTTCCCCTCTTGTTAAAACAGAGATTCACTTCAAGTTCGAAGCTCATTTCAAACATCTCTTCACTGTAATCACCTATACAGAGGCCTTGTGACAAGGAACCCCACAGGGCCAGGGACAGAGTCAGATATGCTCCAAAACAGCTACAGAGGATGTGCTAATGATCTCAAAGTCAGTGGCTCACAATGTGTGGACCAGATTTGCAAATGCATGGGAGACATCTGAAGATACATCTTGGAGACTTCTGAAGATGCAGCTAGGCATGCCACAGGATTTACACAAATGCCTAATCCAGGTACTGGCTAGCTGCCGCTGTCTTTAAAAACGAGTTAAATGCCTTGCCTGCTGCTCATGCACTTCTGTTAATCCTGCTAAGTGCTTTTCTGCCTTTTTGGGCAGCTCAATCTGTTTTTATTCTGGTCCCGGGTTATTATGTTAATAAACAGTACTTTGATACATATCACAAAGTAATTTACATTAAGTATATGGAGTTCAGAAACCAGGGCCTTTTCAGCATTTCTTGATTTCAGTGGTGATTGCTAACTAATAGCTTTAGCATTCCTATAGCTGTGCCATCTGATGACTGCAAAAACCCCTCAAAATATTAATTAACAGAGCCACACAATGCACCTGTGAGCTAGATTTTTATCATTCATTGGCAGATGGGGAAACAAAGACAGAAAGGTTGAATGTCTTATCAAAGAGCCCAGAGGAGGCCTGTTGCAGAGCTGGAAACCAAACAATTAGGACCCAGATACACCACCATTTGGTGCTGCACCTTATTACTATTATTATTATTATTATTATAATTATGTGTTATGTCTCAGGCCTTCCTTTCAAGTCTCAGACCACAAACCTTCAGCAACTCAAAACTCTTCTACCACTACTCCTCTTCTTCCTCAAAGCGCTTTCATTGTTTTCTTTCTGTGGACAACACCAGGTCTGTCACTCAGTCACGGGTGATACTTCTGACTGCTCTAGATTCTCAAGGTCTGTTGAGGACTAGCAGACAGTTCTCTACCAGCTTTCCTATCTTGCCTTCACAGATAAAGCACTTGTCTAAAGTTTCATCATATATCAATAGCTGCAACCCTTTTCTTTTGGCCTTGACAAATGCAATCTCACACAATCAATATTCCTCCAGAAAACATTGCTCAGGAGATCATTTCCGTAAGCTTCGCACTTTGTCTTTGTCATCTTTTCACTGGTTCCCATTCGTTTTATTTTACAAACAAAAGCTCTTGCCTTCATTTTTTAAGTCCCTTATAGCCTATTCCTGCATTATATCACTCATTGTGTATAAAAAGGTTAAGTCCTACCACTGATGTCATGATAGTAAAAAGACTGAGAGAGAAAAGATTGGGATATTCCTCTGAACAGAAGACTCTGACACTGGGATTAAAAAAGCATCATGTTTACCACTGACATCACAACTGGTATCAACAAGAAATAAGGAAAATATTAGTATGATGATTACAGACTAATATCTAAGAAAGTAACTGTTAGCTAATAACATTTTCCTCCAAACATGAATGATACTTAATTTTAACACTCTTATAATTATAGTTGAAGCAGATTTCGAGGCCACAAAACTTTCTTGCTTGCATACTTGCTATCTGACTATGTAGGTAACTATCTATTGTGAAGGAAAAGTAATAACTCATCATCCAGGATAGGAATAGGAATAAAGAATTTCTCTACATCTTTGCAACAAATTAGGAATGGGCTTACAAAAAATTTTTCAGCTGAATAAAAAAGCTGCTTTTCTGAATCCAGAATTTTGATACCTAACCTGAAATAAGGCTCTGGACATTCAACTCGCAAGCATTGATAAATTAGAAAAGAATCATCTTATTTTGAAAACCAAGTGAGACCATACCAGAAAAATGATCATCAAAAACAAGCCACGAAACAATATCCCCCTTTATTTTACTGTGACACGACTGGGGCAAACAAGTCAAGACACACATGAACATAGCAGGAAGTGTTCTATGAAGCATATTTCAGGCTATGAAATAATCCTGTCAAGATGTAATTTCTAAAATAAATACAGCTATAATAATTTTAAGTTTTTAGAAATTCTTTTTATATAAATACTAAATGAAAAGCACTAGGTTTCAAACTGTTCTACTGGTTGAAGCAGGAGAACACACTTTGATTGGCACTATTCAGTTGAATTTAGATAACTTAATACAAGTCGAAAAGCTGTCTGAGAGAGCAGTGACAAGAGACTACATAGAAAGGTCTTTCCAAAGTTGAACATTTTCCCCTCTTTCATACTGCAAGATTCACCAATTTCAAGATATTGTCAGTTTAAGATGTTGTGAAGCTAGTGATGATGGGACAAAGGTGGCACTTCAAATGAGTTAAAAATGGAGAATGGATACAGTGATGAAAATACGTTCACATCAAAGACAACAACCTGCAGCAGAGGCATTTTGACAGCCATGTCCTAGGTTCTAATTCAGAAAAAAGAAAAAAAAGAAAAAAAAAGGGGGCACAAAATGATAGAAGGATTTGGTTGGTAAACAAATGAGTTAATAAACCATCCTTTTGCAAAAGCTGAGAAGGAATATTGGGCAAAAAGTTATATTTTTTGAAGCTGAGCTTGTGAAAAATAATAATTTTTAAAAAAAGGTTGCATTCAGACAACAATTTTCAATAGATGACAATATGAAGGTAAGATGCTCCTTCTCACAAATAATGGGAAAGGGCATGAAAGACTCGCAATTAATAATCAGTCACATAATACCTACAACAATCATCAGCATGCTCTGGTAGTACCTCTAGTAGGCAACAGTCTGCCTGCACTCCTGAAACAGAGTGGAGAACAGTGACAAGACAGTGAGGCAATGAAGTTTCCCCTACAGGAAACTTCCATGGACAACTTCCCCTACGGCCAACTTTCACGGGTAGTTGTCTTTCTCGTGTTGTTACATGTGTTGTTACTTGTGTTGTTGGTTTTGGTGTTTCTTTTTTTTAATTCTTAAAATTGTATTTGTACCAGGAATTCTGACTGGATGTTAGGTATTCCTATCAGATCTACAATGCCAGATAATAAAATGTATGTAAGGCAGAGCTCTTGTTTGGTTTTTATTCTGCTGTTCTTTTTTGTGAATTGTCCTTTTAAGGTGTAGTAGCTCCTTATTGGTGTTTACATTAACTACAAAGGTCATTTAAACAGTCATTATAATGGCAGGGAATCTCTCTTTTCTTACATCTCACCTTCACTATAAAGGGCCAACAAAATAGGGATAATATTCTGTATTCCACTTGGGAAATACATCCTACTCATCTGGGAGGATTTGGGCAGAGGACCGAGTCTTTTTTACTTTAATCTTTTTAGAACAGAGGTCTTTTTTAGAACAGAAGCCTTGTGGGTGTGGAACTAGACATGACCAGCAAAGGAAGTAAGATGTTAATACTGGAGTACATGTGGCAGCATCATCTGTGAGGAGAAATCAGTGACAGGCAGGGAACAGGGCCTAGGAATTATAGAGACCAGAAAAGCTTTGGATTGGAGAGCACAGTCCATGGTGTGTGAGATGATCAGACTAGAAGGATGGAGCACTGAATGAATTGTAGGGCAAGGATATGTGAATTGATTGGTGACAGTGGAGTGGATGGGAGAGGTTGGAACAGCCTGGGAAGAGACAGAGACGGAGGATGTGGTCACTTCTGGGGAGAAGACAACCTTAAAGGTGGGTGAGCAGAGACCATATATGGAGTAGATTCAGAAGAACTGAGGAACCTTGAGTATTAGGAATTGGTATGAAGGGGATGTGAAGTGATTCAAAGCTGGCTGAAATGGGACATTAAGTTTGTGTTTTGCTGAGGCACTTCAAACTGATGTGGTTAGAGGAACAAAGAAACATGAACGAAGTTCTTTCAGGAATAGAGATAATGTAGTCAGCCTCGATGTAAAAGGGTACGTACAAATGCCAGTAAACACTTGATAATAGGTACAATGATTAATTGAAGAGAATGTAATACAAGGGAAGAGTGATGGACAGAGATAATCCACGGAATAATATCTTAATACCAGCATTTTACCATCTCCTGAGACAGCAGAATCTAATTGAAGAAGTTAATAAGAATGAGTTGCAATAATTGAAGTCCTAAAAGCATGTGACATCAGGCAGTGTTAAAAACTTTAATATCCTAGCAGTATTTCTTATTTGGCAACTTAAAGGGTGAACACTATTATTAACTTTTTATCACAAAATTAGGTCTATTAAGATCTTCAGTGTTCTTGGTCATATTGGATCTGATTACTGCCTAAAAGAAGCTTTTAAGTTGGGGCTGATTTTAATAAATTCAAGCCAATTTCTAACATTTTTGTATTAAGAAGCATTAATTATTAACAACTTCTGTAACATCCACAGTTGTACTTTTGCTGAACCATCAAGATAAATGTTATGAACATTTAACAGCAATAATTGAGAGTTTTAAAGACAGCACTTGATGCCAAAAAGTTATGAAACTACAAGAGACAACAGTTCTTGAACCAAGTACTTTATGTGCCATACTACTTATTTTGAGCAGGAACAAATGATTTTGTTTTTAAAGACCCTGCCATTAGCAGAGCAAACAAGATCCAAAGCAAAAATGAAAAATTGCATGCAAGTTACCTGAGATGTGCTGTAAAGACCTTGTGATCTGAAGTCTCACAAGCTAATGACAAGTGCAATAGAAAATAACACTGAAAGGAATCCATTACAGACCCTTTGGCAAACTTCCATCATGTGGAACGTTATTAATGGGATTGAAGTCAAGGAAACATTTCCTATCCAACTGTGCTCACTGTAAGATGACTGCCACAGGCTTACCACTGGAGCTGTTCCAGCTTGACCCCCATGTAAAAATAGATTATTTTAATATGTCACAGTAGGTTTTACCGACCCTTTTAAGAAAAGTATCTCTCTTTTCATGAAGCATCTTTTTCTGAAGAACATTATCAAGCAGGCTCAGTTGTGAGGCACTGTGTTCATTAGTAGGTTCCACCTTGACTTCTGTAGGATATGAATCACTGACCTGCTCACAGGCATGGAATTTTCTTTAAGTCCGATGGACAATTATTTTGCTTCATCTCACAAAAAGGCTCTACCTTACACTGAAGAAACTAGAATAATGAAACATCCCTTTCCATTAGTTTGTGAGGAGATCTTGTATTGTTAAAATTAAATACATGGAGACAGAGCTCTATAATTTGTGGGCACAATATGGAGAAAACTGAAGTATAATTTATACTACTTCAGGATTGGAATTGGAAGGGGTCTTTTAGGTAAAACAGGTTGAGTCAGTTCCTCCCTACATGTGGAGGTTTGGGTTGGCTCCCTGCCAAGCCCAAGGGCCGGCCACACGGATCTCCCCCACAAGAGAGAAGGAAAAAAAAAGTACCCAAAAAGACAATTTTAGTAGAAGTATATATATATATACTTTTACACATATACACATATATTACGATTATATACATATATTACAATATACACATATATTACAATTATATACAATCAAACACTATGAATCAACAGAACAAAATCCCAGAACAAGCCCCAAAAGGGAAAAGGGGGAAAGGGAAATGGGACAAAATGGGTAAAACCAAACAAAACGAATACACACACTTGTAAACTCAGGGAAAAGCTCAGTAAGTAACTAATATAATCAATTCTCACCAAACTCCCCTTAAGAGAAAGCAGGTCCTTCCCCTCCGTACGGCTGGGACAGCAGCTTCTCCGAGAGGCCTCAGCTCACAGAGATAAGGGATAGGCCGGCACAGAGAGCTGATGTCCGAGCACCCGAGTGGGAGAGAAGAGAGCAAAAAAGAGAGAGAGAGAGGAAACCTTCCTCCTGTCTTTACATACACCTGATTATGTGAAGGAATGGTGTGGAATACTTCCTTAGTTACAACCTTGCTACCAAGGAAGGCCCAGACCAAAACCAAGAAAACTAAACCACCACACTACAGAAGATGAAATTCTTTCTTTGGGAAAAACAAAAGATTAAAGAATGGCTTAAGACCTAGGAAGTATCAAAAAAGTCTTCATGAAAGAGAGGTAGCAGGAAAAAATTGTCATTATTGTACTACATGAGACATGTACTGAAAAAGTGGATAAGTCTCAAATTTCCCTACCAGCTCCTATATTATTTCCAGAGAATAGCATGGGTAAAAATGTGAGGGGAGAGGCTGACACCTGCAACATCAAGAAAAAAACTTGCTACATATTTTGACCGTTTTGATTAGGGTTGATCAAAAGACAAAAAGTCAGAACTTTCTGTTCTGATTTCATGTTGGAGAAAATGTATATCAAAACAGAACTGGGACAAATTTGTATTTTTAAACCCAGAGTGATAGAAAGATGTTTCTTGCTTTCTTGGTAGCCAGGTGATAACTGAGTATGTGAGAAATCTCCATTAATCAGCAACCAGACCTTTAATAAAGGCTCATCTGTTTCTTGAAGCAGTAATTACAAACCATGACCACTGCTGATGGCTGCAAACATTCTCTGCTTTGGGGGTATATATTAATTACCTTTTATGATACATGTTAATTTATGCAGTTATCTGCTATCATTTAGTCTTGCATTTCATAGCTCTTCCTCCACTTTTTGTTTATCCTAAAATGCAGTACATGTCATGGTATTAGCTGGTGTTTCAGGAGTTGAGGGAACTTGTTACAGGAAGTTAATTGAAAATAAGTGTTTTTTAAAGGAAGGATATTATGTATGATGTTTTCCTTTTTTTATTTTTCACTACACCCTTTACTAGTCAGCCTTTACTAGTGTGAACACTAGTTTTATTACCCATTGTGGTTTTTTTTTGTTTGGTTGGGGTTTTTTTTGTTTGTTTGTTTTTGGGTTTTTTTTGTACAAGCAAAAAAACCCATTGGAACTCAGAGATTAGCTTGGGGAGCAGAAACTGATCACTAAAAAGTGCTTTAAAACTCCTCGTAGGAAAAGAAGAGTTCTGGTTACAGTCTCTTAGACAACAAATTGCTAAATTATGCTAAGACTGAATGAAGTTTGAGATCAGAGATCATCTGCATTAGCTAATTCTGCAGCCAAATCAGAAACAAACCATGACCTGCAGGAAACATACATAAAACATTTTGGTACAACATTCGTTCCTTTACAGAGAACATGAATTAGCCAGTTTAATTGAGACTTTAGGTCTAATTAATTTCAAGTGATAACACACAGGGCGCAGTAATCTCCTGGTTACTGCCTGTACACCAAGATCTGTTGTATTTAAAGAGTTGAAATACAGAATATTACATTTAAAAAAACTCCAAACCACTATTTAATTTACCAGATGTGATTAGGAAGGAAAAGTACTTCATGCACTGATCTTCTAAATTGGTGAAGATCCTTGGACACCTTCAATGTCTGTTCAGTGCATGCTATATCTCAAGATACAGCTGGTAGTAACAGGTCAGAGCGTGTAAAAAGTATGCAAAAAATATAATATCTGCTTCTCATTCAGCATGGTACTGTTTATGTGTGCAAAATACAATTATCCTTTTAAAATAGGTATTTAATTTTCAAGTTCCTTCAGAACATTCAGATGGTCTAACTTTTATAAGGGTGTCTCCCCCCAGTAAAATCACTGTCGGGTTTGTTGCCTCTTTTCACACTCTGCCCTCCTTGGGTTTACAGTACTGGAACATTATGAGATGCTCAGGAAATGCCTAATTAAAGCACATCAATTCCATGGAGATCTATGCTTTGGCTTCATTATGTAGAGACTCTCACTAAATATGCAAACACTATTAAAATTGGGACTTTTGTTCCTGTTTATTAGAAATAGCACTAAATATGCAGTAAAACAGTTCAGAATTCTATATCCCTAATAGAGGGGATGAGGATCTTAAACTTCCCATTTTCACTGCCCATGTAACCACATTTGCACAAATATAATGGCCTTACAGCTCAACAGAGAGATGGAAGATGATATACCCAGGCAGTCTGAGACTGTGTTAGATATTAAAAAATAAAAATTAACTGTAATAGTAAGGCCTCCTTCTGTGATATCTGTGCTCTCATAGTATGCTGTTCCTGTAGGAAAAGCGCAAGGAGTGCATGTTTTAAATGAATTTTGGTGAAGTTTGAGGACAGACAGAATTGGATGAAATGAAATGTCTTTACAAAGACTGCACAGTCCATGGGAAATAAAGAACAGTGTTTCAGTGATCCCTTGGATTCTTGTTAGCCTGAAGTTTATATCCTTTTCACTATTACTCCCAGGAGACCTCTAAAGATATACTAATTAAAGCTGAATCCCCAGATTACTGTTTTACTTCCAAATATATTTTCTCCAAACAGAGTGAATCAAGGAAACAACTCATCTATTCTTCTTCATCTTCACAGATGGGAAAAGGGTCTTTATTCTGATCAGGTAAATAGCCTCCCAGCACTGTCCAGAAACTATACTATGTGGAAATTATAGAAACATTCTTATTTTCATTGATACACTGTGGTGAGGATCTCCCCTGTTCTGTCTTCTTGGCATTCCTCCTGATGTTTCCATTATCCCTTTGAACCTCCAGGCCTGGAGAACAGACTGTCAGGAATTTATGTGAACATAGAACAGCATGAACTGTTTTAGCAACTTCCTCCTTTTTCTACCACTCCCACAAAAATTCAAGTTAAAATAAAGCAACTCAACAGGGTTTTTCTCCGACAGAGTTTGGGCTCTGTTTCCTTCCTAGTTTTATATCAAATTTACAGGTCCTGCAGGGAAGAAGGTAAACAGAGAGGTAAAGCAAACAGATGCAGTGGCTATGCCAGTCTAACAGTGCAAAGACATGAACCAAACCTGTGTAGCAGCGAAGACAGCATTTTCCAACTTGTTACCCTAGTGATCAAATAATAACACACTGCAGCTTGGTCCTGTGACTGACAGCTGGGAAAACAAGATTCCCAGCTCTACCAGACACTGCTAAGGAGCTCTGCTGCACCGCCACACAGAGTCACTTCAGCCCTCTGTCTTTGAATGCCATTTCACATGAAGGAGAGATTTTGCTTTTGAAAGATTCTGTAGGGGGCTTTTTGGTGGTATTTTTGTTTGTTTGTTTGTTTTTGGTTTTGTTTCATTGGTTGGTTTGTGGGTTTTTTGGGGGGTATAGAGGTTGTTGGGGGTATTTTTGTTATTTTGTTTTTGCTTTATTTTATAAATGTACAGCTCTATCAAGCAAATTTGGCACACCTTGAAATGAAGTGTATTAGCAAGATAGCTCCCCTGAAGGGAAATACTATTTTCACATAGCAGCAGCAGGTATCTCAGGGATCTCTAATAACCTATTCTCTCTCTATATATATATATATATATTTATAACATGTAGGACTCTATATATCAGTGCAGGAGAAGCAGAGCAAGCTACAAGTTGAACCATGTTATGTGTGTCTAAAAGCATTTTGAAAGCATTGAAACAACAGCAAAGACAGCTTGAGTTTCAAAACTGAAATGAGACAAAATTTTATGCAGGTGAAAGGGTGGTATAATGCTTGAGAACAATTCTGTTCCTCGTGCTTACCTGAATTCTGCCTTTGTTTAGCTGTTCTGGAGAAGTTCACAATGACTGCTGAGCCTTTGAGCTTGCCTGGTCACCTACAGCTTTTCTCTTCCTTATCAGTGTGAGTGTAATTGCTGCACCTCACACTGGAACCCACTGGGCACCTCAGCTCTTACCAACAGGACTCAGGACAGAGAGGATTAGAGAAAATGAGGAATTTCTTAGGTTTCCTCTCTGAGCTAAGGTGCTTATGGAGCAGATAAGTACAGAGCATGCACACATGATGCCAGTGGGGTGTAGAGGGGGAAGTCAGGACTTTGTAGAACACCACAGCTGCCTGTGGCTTTCATCTCTTCATTTTCAGAGTGGTGTTTGGTTTGGTTTGGCTGGATTGTTTTATTTTTTTACTGAATTATGCTTATGAGGGGAAGAAGTGTTATGGAGGAAGAACAGAAAGGGGCAACTAGACTTCCAATCAACTAGACTAAATGACAAGTTTCTATTTGTGTGGCTTTGGATGAAAGAAAAGGAATAGTTTCTCAAAAGAATAAATATTTGCCTCTGTAGTAAGCCCCAGTGTCAACAAGAAAGCTGAGAGGCATGTCTTGACCCTAAACCAACCAACTGAAATATCTTGAATAATGCTAACAGATTTTACTACCGATCATTTTTCACGATCCTCATCACTGCTCCTATAACAAGACAATAAAATAATCCATGTAGTCATTTCACAGAAAGCTGCACTCTAGTTCTTGTGAAAGATACTGAGCCAGTACACTCACATGCCTTACTGATACTCAGGTAACATATTTCCTAGGCAATAGACTCACCAAGCTCTTATCTTTGTTATCATTTCAGCATGTTGATTGGGAACAATTACTGATCTAAGCACAGCTTTTACACTGATATAAGACAATCTGCTGAACCAGATTGTAGAAAATTTATTACATCCCCTCATTGAGGAAATCAGGGAAATTAACTGGGTATGCCTCATGATAGCTTTTTATTTAGTATCAATCAGTAATGTTAAATTGAAATTCACATATGTTGGAGTCCAGACAGTCTTTATTTTCTAAAAAGCAGAACAAGTGTCTCACCTTTTCTTTTTCTTGGCTTACTGTTAAACCCTTCTATATCTCTAGCTATTCTCATCCTTCAGTTACCAGAGAATTAAGAACAAGAACATAGATGACAGTGGGGACAATCTTTGGGCAGTAAAAGGAAAAACACACATACTTGATGAAGAACTGCTAAAATTCTAAGTTTGGCCTGGTTTGCCCGTTTCTGCCATCTGCTAGAAAACAGAATGACTCTGTCAATACTCCTTTCCTGCCTCTCTGGAGAGCAGAATGTGCATGTATAGAGCTATTGGTCAAAAAGAAGGTATGTGGGAGCAGAGATTTGTCTACTTATACTCAGCAGCTTCGACAGAGATGGGATAGGTGCATATTGTAACTTTAGAATGAGAGGACTCCAACATTTACAATATTTACCTTTAAGAGTTACAGACTTGTCTCTGATCATAAAAATAGAGTACAGAGCTTGACCTCAGCTTGATTAATGACTGATATGGATAAATATTTCAAATGATTGTTTTGAACATGAAAAATAACATCAATATTTTCAATTACTGTAAGTTAAACTCAGGCAACTAAAGGTAACTGATCCATTTACTCATCTTGAGGCTCAGGAGAGCAAATTTTTTTCTCTTAAAATAAGTTATTAAGTACTTCAAAACAATTCAAGAGACAAAAATGAAAAAAAAGTTGTTTAGGTGCCTTCAAGAACAGAACACTATTATAATCCAAAAGTGAGGTGAAGACTCTTACTGTGCAAGATTTAGGAATGAAATCACAGTTCTAGGAAACCAGGAGAAATCACATGACTAAGGTGATTTGTAGAACAGGTACCTGAGGGTATACAAAAAGACATGGATCAAGTTTACCAATATCTTCCCCTTATTTGTACTTTTGAATGAATGGTCTAACTGGGTCTAACTCATAAATTATGAGTAAAATAGAACTGAAAATCCAAATCCAGCCTGGAAATACCTAAAATTAATCTGAAGCTTCAGAAATTGTTACTTTAATACTTGTAAAGCAACAGATTTCCCTGTAGTTGCCCGGTAACCCTGCCATATTAGAATCTCAGGACTATTAAGTCATACTTCAGTTTTACAGGTTTTAATGCATCTAATAAGACAGCACATCATTATACATCATTATGGATAATGTATACTATGAAACTATGAAGGGCAGTACGTATTTATGAAAAAAAAATGTATGTATTTGATTTAAAGTGATTAAATCCTTTCAAATATACTATATGTGTCAATTAGGAAATTATTTGTCCCTTATTTCCTACCTTCAGAAGGCATTTATCAATGTGTCTTCAAACTTTGGTTACTGTGAGTGCGCCTTCAAACTCTCATTACTACCAAAGCTCATAGTTCTGCTATTCCATTTTAAAAGCCTGAGAAAACAGAGAAAAATCTGAGAGTTAAAAATTGAAAATGATGGGTGGAAGGAGTGACAAGAAACAGAAGATTTCACATCTACCATGAAATTGCCACTGAATTTACAGTTTAAAAATGTTCTACTATATACTGGGAGAAATTATTTTGTACTTGAGATATTTTCTGAAGTTTTATCAAAGGTGAAAAGCAATTGTTAGTGAAATACATGAAGCTGCTGTAGCAGTGATTGAGAAAATAATTTTTATCATAGAATTCATGCACTAGAGAAAACATGAAAAAGTACTTCAAAAACAGTTCATTGATTTATTTCCTTTTTAGATACGGTTGCAAAGGAAATATAAGATATCACTATTATAACACACTCTGCAAACCTTTATCAGTCTTAATTCAGTCTTACATTCCCACTTAATTTACAAACACCAAGGAAGGCTTCCATCTCATTTTAATTTCATTTTAAATATAGATGTAAGGTATATCAAACATTTCAACTTCATATTTATAGTAATTTTGTATTAAAATATAGCACCTCAAACCTTAAACTTCCCTTCTTTATGTACAAAAATATCCATGTAACATATAAAAACTCCCATGAATCAACATAAAATTTAACTTCAGTAAGATCAAGTTCATGATAATGGCACACTTACTTACTTAGAAAATAATTTGGTAAGCAAGTTCCATTAGAGAGCTCCAAGGAGTTGCACTTCTGTCTGCATGGGCTGTGCAGACAGTTGTGCATTTAATTTGCTGCCCTCCAAGCAAGCTGGATGTGAGCTACATGCTGCAGATTTGTGCTGCAAAACTCAGACTCTTCTCCAGTCACTCCCAGTGTACTAGACAATATATTACTTACCTTAATGCATAGAAAAATATGCATTTACATGTGTGAAGTGAGTTTGCAACTGCCATCTCCATCCCACCATTTGCTTAATATGTGAGGAAAAGAGAGGCAGAATAATAATTCAGATTCCCAGCTGAACCTCACACTGATCCTCACAGATTAGAAATACAAACACTTTGCCGAAGTCCATTACCTGGCAGGCATGAAATGAAAGAAAAACCTTGCAAGGTGATGGACTGATGGACTGGACAAAGAGAAGTAGTTCACAGATACCGTGGGGAGAGCAGGGCAACCTGATGATGAAGGGATAATATTATTCCACAGCTTTTAACTATGTGTCTAATATTATTATAGTTTAGATTTAGTGCTTTCTGTGGCTCTTGGATAACTGTGTTACCTTAAATGCATGCTCAAGTGTCTAGCTGTTTGGGACGCTGGAATGATCTCCTCTGCTCATGCTACAGAAAGTGGAAGATACCAGAGAAAGTCAGATCCAGTTCACAACTTACACCAATAACAATCATCGTTTGAGTAGGAAAAAAAATATATCAGTAAAAACACAAAGAAAAGCCTCACTTGAGACCCTGTATTACATTTGAGGAGTTCACTGTCTTTTCATCAAAAAGGTATCAGCAATACAATCTGATGTTTACACATGAAAAAAGGATTAGCAAGTCAAAGCTGTGTGTGTATATATATATATATGGAAGACACTTAAAAATAACCATGCAATAATGAAAGAAACATCTGCTTGATGCCTAGCAGATTCTTAGTAAAAGGGAAAGAGGTAATGTTGTTAAACAGATGTAAGAATTACATATTTTGCTGTATTATATTTCTATATTCCTTTAGACATATACTAACCTTTCTCATTAAAAAAAAAAAAATTAGATATAAATATTTTGAGAGAACGTGAAAGCTGTGATTAACATCTCTTATGCTACCTGTTGTAGCCACAACAGTAACACATTGTAATTACACTATGTAAAGAAATGACATGTTGAATTAAATGCGTTTTAAATATTTTGAATGGTCTAATAGTATATTAAAATAGTTTTTTACTAGTTATTATATAATAATTGTTTTCTTCCTTTTAATAGCCGTAATAATTTAATCAATAGTAAATGTTCAATACATTATAACTATTTTGAAAATACATTTAATTCCCAAAGTAGTATTGAAGCCTATTTCAAGCCTATTGAAAACAAAAATACCAGTTAGCATGCAAATAAAGAATAAAGGTAGAGTAAAACTCTATTATTTTATTGTGATTCACATTTAAATAATGTATTACTAAGAGATAGTTATCTTCAGAAAATAGTATCATGGCTGGTTAATGAAAGAACAGCATTAATTATAATAAATTTGGAGTAGTAATAGATTAAAACAGAATATTAAAACAGAGTGAAAAAATACTTCAGACCAACAAGATTCCACCTGAGCTGTAATGCAAGAATCTGGACTTTTAAAGTTCATACAAAAACTTAACTTATGCACTTAACTTCAAGTAATGCAATTCCTCCCTCAGCCACGTGGCATCTCTGTCCATGCTAAATCTCTTGAGGGCACACTCATTCCAGTCTATTCTAAGAAGACTTAAAACTTCTGTCACTGAGCAAATTTGGAGAAGGCAACACATCTAACAGAGTTACATGCTATACCTGGGTAATTCTAATCTAATCTCACCTAGCTTTCATGTAGGGAGTGTTGAAAACCAAACTGGGGACAGTCTGGTTCCCCACCATCAATGGAGAGATCACTCTCACCACTCCACGTTCCTCTGAAAAGCTCATCACAGCACTGTGGAGTGAGAGAGAAATGGCTGTTCCTATTGAGAGAAGCAGCAGATGTGCAGGGGAGCATACTAACCTTGTTTAAATACTCCTCAAGTTCTTTCCAAAGTCTAACAATTAGGGGAAACTGGTCTTCTAGTGCAAGAAATTCTCTTCTGTGAGGTCAACAATGGGAAATAAACTCCTAGATCAGTTTGTAAAACTGAGAATGTGCCACATCACCCTAGCAAAGTGCAGGTGGCTTCGGCAGGAACTGCTTAGGCAAGATTGTTTAATGGTTGAGGAATAGATATTGGAAGGGGAGGTGCTGCAAGCTGGGGACTGCGTCAGAGGAGAAATGGAGGTGTTCAAATGGTGGAAAAAAGGTGAATGATTTTGCATCATGCTACAACCAAATTTCACTTAGCAAAAATTCTGAAGTGTTTCTCCTTCATAGTTTGGACTACTGTGAGCATAACACACCTTTTTCATTGTCTGCTATACATGGAAGCTTGTCATTTCAGTTCTTATTATGTCAATCATAGTCTGATTTCAGCATATAAAGATGGAGATAAAGGTTTTAATACAGCTTGTGGTTACCCAAAACCATTCTTTTTGTGGAACATAAGACTTAACTACATCCCCATCAGGGAAAAAGTGCAGGTTCTTAGTCTTTCCTGACATAAAGGGAATGCAAGGGTGAAACAAGAAACAGATTTGTGAACTGCAGGCCCCATTCAAAAATCCCTAGAAAAAGAGAAATGTGAACTACACTTCCAGGGATTAATCATCTCTTTGCTGAAAGGGGTTTGGAAATCATTCCTCCTATAGCTAGCAGCACTTAGGACCAGCAGGACTCCATCAGTCTCTTTGGTATAGATTGGGCAGTCATATAAACACAGAAAATGAGTAGCATTATCTGGCCCAGAGGGGTGATATCACTCCTATTGAAGTTGCCCAGATTCAGAGGAAGAAGAAAACACACCAGAAATGCACAGACAAAATGACAGAGAACTAAAATTAGATCAGGTTTTCCAATTTTTTTTAAAGGGAACAGTAAAAGTAAATAATCTCTGAGTTACAATGTCAAGTTTTACACTTTTGATCAAGAAATTTTATATTTTCAGAACTTTGGTTACTTTGTTACACTTTTTTAAACTTAGGCATAGAGGGGATGTCTATTGTTTTACAGCACATGATGATATGGGATTTTTTTACTGAACAATGCACAATTAAAAATATTGTTGTAAAATGCCTCAGGAAACTTGAGTGATAGTCTGCCAAAACTCACTTCACCAAAATTCAATAAATATTTCTCTTGGCACTCCTTGAATTCACTCAAAGTAAAGCAGAATTATTAAATTGGTATTCAAAAGTACATTAAACCACTATCTATGTTATGCATGTGTTTTTACACATTAAAATGTCTTCCCTTACTTGAAAGGAATGTGCATTTCAATGGGCTAGTGAAAATTTTAACTAGTATTTAATATTAGTTGCAAGCCATTCAAGCTAAGTGTTTTCAAACTCTATTGTTTATAATTAAACACATATAGCAAACACACAAAAAAATCTAGAGATCATTCATAATGTGAGAAGATGAGTCTGACAGGAAGAGGGTCCTGCAGCAGCTTAAAGGCTATAAAAAGGAACTACCTATTGTAGGAACTCAGCTTCTGGGAGATACTGCTCATTACAGAGCACTGATGAAAGAGCTGAAACAAATACACGGATGGCTGAGAATGCTTTTTTTAGAGGCATGACTGGCAAAGCTCAGACACAACTGGGAGAGAAATTCATTCATCCTTCCCACAGAAAGACACCCCATGCATTGTCACCATCTTCTTCTCTGTTCATTTTCATATAAATGTCAAGAAATTCTGGCCCTTGAGATTAATTGCCTGGAAAGTGACCACAAGCCATCCAAAGACATACTTTTCAGCCTGCAGATCAGCAGATCAGCAGGAACAGTGGCTTGCATGTGTATTAGTAACAAAGTGCTCCCTTCTTTGCACAAGTGAAGGGGATGCACTCAAGTGGTATAGCAAAGCCACCTCTTTCATCTTTTAAGCCATATTGTTTTTCCAATAAAAATCTTTTTTGATTGTCTAAATGACAGAGACCTTGTAAGAAACATTTTATGCTAATAAAAGCACTAAAATTATTTCTCTTTTCTTCCACTCTCCCACAGGAATACTAATTTCTTCAGATTTAAACCCTGAATTTCATGTAGCAAAAAAAATTACAGCTCAGTGCAAGGTCACTGAGTCTAATCAACCTTAACCAAGAATAAAGATTTGTTCTTTTATTTGGGTTTTGATAGGTCAAATGTAATTAATCACTGTAACTCAAGCACGCAACTATTTCACAGGTACATTAAGGGCAACACCAAAAGAGTTAAGTATACATTATTTTGGGGTCTTTGTGGTTTTTCTTTTTCCTTGCCGAAAATTAATCAAGCAGCTCCGTCTGGTTTTCAATTCTGTCAATATGATTACTAATCTTAATACAATAAACCCCTCGTTTGTTTTCTAGCAAAATGCATAAATGCATTTCCATTCCATTGATGGAAATCTTGTATTTCCATTGGTACAGCAGGAAAGGATACCTTTCCACAGAGTAAGCTCCCACACTCAGTAAACTTTGTTTACATCATTTGCACTGTTGTTCTCAGCCTCACCCCTTCACAGTCCCTGTGGGTTATTTTGGGTCACCCTGCTTGACAGCTCCTGTCAATGGAGCTGTGCCAGTCCACCCTGAGACTGGCTCAGACTAAAAGTGTGCGTGCCTGATTCCAGCAAGGCTGCCTGGAACTGGAAAGGGAATAAAAATAGCGTGTTGGAGAGCAGAGTGGAATCACAGTTTCCAAGGCAGATGCAAAATCTGAAAAAACTATTCATATGGCACACTTGGGACAAGTGGTAAAGAAAAACCCAAACCACCAACCAGAGTTCATAAAAACAAAAGGATTAAGCTTGCTACAATTAAAGCTTCACACTAAATGAAATACAAGAGTTTTTAATTAAAAACTCCTGTCAGACACCCACTGTAACGTGGAACAAGAAAGAAAAAAATTTCTTTGAGACAGGTAATTCCCTTCAGATGGCCATAGCCACACAACCCCAAAGAACTGCAACAAAACTGGGCACCACTGCTCACAGAGTTGTGGGGTTACACCTTTAACCTCCTCCTATCAAACCTCAAATGGGCTGTATCCTTGAAACAAAACAAATTAGTCCAGAAAGCTGTCAGACTGACTGCTGCAGGGAAATTCAAACATCTCAAGAAATCGCACTCTGCCTTCTGCAGGGTACTGGCTCCTTGTCTAAAATTAAATGAATGAATGAATGAATGAATGAATGAATGAATGAATGAATGCATGAATGAATGAATATATGAACAGTCATCATTTGGGGTGTGCGAATACAATAAAATAGCTTAAAATGCTTTTCTGGAGAAGCTTAAAAACACCAGTTCTTCCACGGACTGAAGTGGCCTAAAAGTCATCAGTTAAAGAAACAAAGTCCAAGGGTGGCCACAAAATCCAAGAAGTGGTAAAGTCTTAAACCTCTTAAATGTGACCACAAGAGTATTTCGTGATTACGTCTGCAATGCCACATCGCAAATGCCTTGAGTTTTCAAAACTTTGTTTTCTTCAGAATCCTGTACTCCAACTGGAGTCAAACACATTAATAGAAATGCTTAGCTTTTGCTTAAATCTTCATGCTTTTAACAAATTAATCCTCTTAACGTCCCTGGTGGGTAGATAGGCAAAAACTTCTCTTGTCTGTAAAGCTGAGATAAATGCCTTGCTTAAGGACATGCAGCTAGGACTGGGCAAAATAGGGTTAAAACTCAGTAAACTGTCTCTCATTTGTGCTCCAGCAACTGTATTACATCATATAGATTGTGCCAACTATTAAAGAAATATAAACAGAAGTCAGGAAAAATCTAAGACAGATAAACCTTTCCTCATTAATATTCTCACTAATATTAGAGATGAAACACTTTACAAAGTATGTATTTTCCTGGATATTTCTTGCATTTTTGGGAAAATTATTTTGAGGCCAAACACCAAGGTTTTTAATAAAATCAGACACATTTTTAAATTATTCAAAGGCACACAGCAAGAATGTACCAAAAAAAATGCAAATGGGTAATGAAACTAATTAGGGATGTTTATGAATGGTTTTGTTCATTACATGTTTACTGTGATTCCTAATGAGAACATTCAATATGTAAAATGAAAAAAAAAAAGTTTGTAAATCTTTGTAATGCAACCTAATAATTTTCAAATATGTTCGTTTTATCCATATTTAAAAATATATTTTCTAAATAATTTATTTTAGCAAGCAAATATCGCTTACCATAATGCACATACAATCACCCTCTAGTTATTATGAGTTGAGACAAGGAGCCAGTGCCTTTGACACATAGTATGACCATTTTTTTAAAAGCCATTTGATTTTTGATCATCCCAAAATATCTTAAAATGTTGTACAAGTCAAATGTTATTTTCTTGATAATTGTAGTAAAATTACTTATCTGAGTTAGGTTTGCAAGATGGTCTTCTAAGCCTTGAAAAAGTGATGACAGAACAGAATTTATTATTCCTATCTCAGCCTGTCAAGTCTTGATAAAAGATTAAGAGAAGACATACTCAAGTCTTTGTGAATAAAAAAGTATTAACACTCATTGACACAAATTCCATTTTCATATAATCCCTAAAGACATTGAAAATAAATAAAAAAAAAAGAAAGAAAAAAACCCAATGTAATTTTTTCATACCATGAAAAATCTTGTACTTTGGTACAAGATTTCATGTCAGTAGAAACACATAACATTTTATATCTGTGGTCTTTCCATGTAAAGAAGATCTATACTAGCCAAGACATTGCAGCTTTCACAGATACCATTTCAGAACAAGGCCCCACTTTTTAATAGAGAGCAAGAAATTACTCTTTAGCCAGATTACTTGAATAAAATAAGAAATATCATATAATTAAAGGTATAGGAGCTGAGATTTGGACTACTAAAGAACTTTTCTAATCTATAGTTTGATAGATAGAGCAGACATTAAGACCTAAGAGGATATTCGTATTTCTACCAAGTATTTTCTGGCCAGTAAAGACAAAATCATCTGCCACGACTATGAGTAAAACAAGTCCCTACACATGCACAGTAAGCAAGATGCTTCCAGGACATGCTAGAAGTACCTTCAAAATGCTGCGCAGGTCATTTGTGGGTGTGGACACATGGGAATCTTGGTTTCAGACTCACTGCTTTTGTTTCTGTCAAGAGGATGCCCAGTAGCTCATTCAGAACCAGTTTTCCATCCAGACTGCCAAGCATCTGAGAGTCACAGGAGGTCGCCAAGGTAGAATTCTTCCATTTAGAGAAAAACTTTCTGGGAAGATAGAAGAGGACCAGGCATGAGGAAACCCAAACATATGGTAGCCCTGATAACTATTTATGGTTGTAAACATTTATGGTGCTTATCACATGGCTATCACTTCCATAAGAGAGTGCATCTAAGTATGTATAGTGCTGGATTCCTGCACAGTACAGTGTACTGAGCCTAAATAACTTAAATAGCTACGGAAGCTACTGCACTTGCTAAAAAGGCAGTCTAGCAGCATGCACAGTGTTTTCCCTAAGTGGCTGAACAGCAATTTCAGAGACTAAATCACCTTTGTTGATAATTGCTTTACATTGAATGTTTCTTCAAATAACTTCTAAATATTTAATAAGACTTTATTTTTCTACATAATTGCCTAAATGTCAGTTAATTCTCTACAAACATCTTTGAAATATTGTTCTCTCTCTTTATTAAGATAATTACTGCATCCTCAGTTTTGTACTTTATTTTTTTTTAGGATTACCTTGGCATACATTATTGTTGTAAAATGCAATAACACCTAGTATAAAACCTTGGAAACAACTTTTTTTTTTTTTTCATATACATGCAGCTCAAAGAAGCAACATTTGGGCTCACAGCAGAAATGTGGGACAGGGTTTTGCAACAGACTCACTTTGTGCTGTCCTTGTATGCTACAAAAATCCACCATCACATCGCTTAGGAAAAGCTGCAAAAGGGAAAGAGAATCCACAAAAAGAATTGAAACTGGGTAGTTTTCAAATGTCCCTTATGGATCAACATTAAATTATAGAATTGATATGGTTACAAAACTCAGTCCAAAAGGACCAAAGGTAAAAGATGACACCTTATCCTTGGAAGTTTACTGGATCAAGAAAAGAAAATAAGCTCAGATATACTGCTTTGGACAGAGTTATCTCTTTGTTATGCTTAGGCTTGCTTTTTTAAAAAGGTCTATCCATAATTCTAATAGATGGTGTGTGAAAATTTTCTGTAAATTATTTTTTGTATTGTAATTTTTAATTGAAATGTCAGATTTTCAGTGTCTGAAACTTGATGTAAAAAGCTGCTTCCCAGCACAGCTACCAAAGGGAGCGCCATCACTGCTGGGAGACCCTGTGCTCTACTGAGCTGATTTTGCAGAGAGTGACCCAAACAAGCACCATAACCATGAGGCTACAGAGTCAATAGGAGCCTTTTCCCCTTTCTGGCCTGTATTTCTTGCATTATTCTCTGCAAAACTACAGAATAGAGAACATTCTTCACCAAATAACTTTGTGAGTAATTGTAATTAGGCTACGCTATTCAGACAAAGGTGGGAAAACAAAGAAAAATCAGAGGGCAGATAAAATCCACAAACCTATTCTAAGATTTTCATGTTGGAGAAAAGAGCTGACATGAACCTTGTGAACTATAACAAGTAGAAGTGCAAAGTTCTGCACCTCTGAGGAAGAACTACCTTATGCTATACCAGCACATGCTGGAAAGCAGCTTGGCAGAAACAGTCCCAGTAGACACCAAGCTGGAGGTGAGCCAGAGATGTGCTAATGGCATCCAGGGCTTCATTAGGAGAACTGCAGCAGGTGAAAGGAGGTGATCCCTCCCCTCTGCTCATCACCAGCATGGACATGCCTGGCATGCTGGACCCACTTGGCTCTTTAGTGGAAGGGAGAGATGGCCATACTGGAGAGTCCAGTGAAGTGCCACTAAAATGACTGGACCACCTCAACTATGGTTAAAGGCTGAGAGATGTGGAGTAATCCCTACTGGTGAAGACAAAGAGAAAGGGGGCTCTCATCCAGGTCCATAAATGCCCAGTGGGAAGGTGCAATGGATCAGGAAACAGGCTTTGTCCAGTGGTGCCCAGTGACAGAACATGTGGCAATGGGCATATTCAAGTGCCCACTGAACATAAGGAAAAACTTCATTTCACTCTTCAGACCCTTAATGTTTAGAAGGATGAGGTGAGTTTGAACTGTCTTAAAGAAAGATGGGAATTCAGAATGGGCTGAACCTTTGACTGGAGTCCCAACTATGAAAAATAAAATATAAACTATGCAGTCTTTCAGGGTACTATGCTGAGTGGAAGGGGCTCTGCTAACTTAAATTCCCATGTGGAAAATTAATTTCTCTGGATATTGCTGCCAGAATAAATTCTGAGAGAAGATGTACACCTAAACACATGTTCTAAGGACCTAACTGAGTTTAGTGATGAAAGAGGTGGTGTGCTCTTGGGACCTGAAGTGATGCTTTTTCTGATCATGCTCTGAAATATTTCTTGGTAAAAGCAGTAGTAAAAAGTACTAAAGTGCATTTCCTAGGAGCCCTATTGACACACTCTTTGTTCTTTGAAAGAAAAAAGAAACCAAAAGACACTGCATAAAAGTCCTCTGAATCTCCATGTTATTCCACCTTGAGAGACATGTATGCTTTGCAGAATAAGGTTTCTATATTTACTGCTTTTGAATTTCTTTAGTGTGGACAACAGCACTATCACAGTATAAAACAGCAGAAAAAAGAAACTAATTTTTGGGTGGTGATTTTTGAAGTTTGGTTTGGTTTTGTAGCATTGGTCAGGTCAACTTCTGAGTTCTCATGCAGAAGAGTCTCTAAAAAGGTTTGTAAGAAGTACTTGCTTCTGCAAGCACAGCTGTGAAATCACTTAATATCTGAGCAAGATGTGCTTGTAATATAATGCAGCAAGGAAATATCAACAAAGATGTAAACGAGATTAGAGGACCAGATTAATTTCACAATTTCATAGAGTTGATTTTCAGCAGATAAGTTAAAAACTCTTCTTCTAAATTATTTGTATTGGCTGATAAACAAAACACATGAAAATAGAGGATTGATTACATTGATATATATAATATCTTGTAAACACAAAGGCGTCCTCTTCATAAATCTGCAATAGCATACAGATTACTTCTGTATGCAATGTTAGCAAGGAAATGAAATTCCACCCTTTGTAGTTAAAGGGTATTTTGGAAAGGATTATATGAAAATAGAAATGAAAAGAGAAATAATGCTGCAGACAAAATTTAGGAAATTAATCTGGGATCTCATTTTACTCTCCGTTCCCCACAGTTTTTATTAATTAAAAGCTATTTTCTATTTAAACAAATAAACACACACACAAACCCCCAACCAACACTGTGAAGGTGGGGAAGAAAAAGAGTTTTAGAAGTCTTCCTGTTCAGTAAAAATAATTAAGTAAGACTTGAAAGCTTATATCAAAAATATATATCATGAACAGATGATGACACTTGCAGAAAGAAAGAAAGAAAAAAATCTCCTTCCTTCCATTTCTCGTCCATAGAATGTGACTCCCACAAATGCAAGAATACAGTTAACCTCAGGAACCTACAAATGGCATTGGAGTTACAGACAGGATCTCTTCTATTTGTCAGCATTCTATATGAAAAGATGTATTTTCTCAACAATATTTTGCTGTACTTTCCTGGGAAGTGCTGAGGTTAGAAATTTTCTCAAAATAATCTGTACATCCTAACACTTCACCAGTGAAAATTTTCTTCTGATTAAACAGTTATCCTTTAAAGTAGACCTGACATCTCCCAAGCAAGGAAGCCTTAGAAGGTCACAGATTCTGTCTCCATAGGAGGCCAAGCTGTTTAGCAGAAAGTATGACCTACTGTGGAAACCAATGACCTAGTAAAAAAATAAACAGTACTGTGCTGTAAAGTGGTGGAACCAGCTGAGAAATAGAGAGCTCAATAATGAACTGCCTTCCTCCTACAGCGATCAAATCATGTTAAGTGATGCTATTAAAATAAATCGCATTTCAAAAGTCTTTACCTGAGACGCTAAGAACTTAAAATACAAAAATATCTGGTTTTCTCTTCCAACATATATGAACACAATTATTTGTTCTTTGCAACAGACTGAAGTCCAAACTCTCAGTTCAACACCCACTCAGGAAAATATTTTAAATATGTATATAAGCCAAAGGAACTTAAAAAGAATTTTAAGGTTTTTTCACACAAATTAAAAACTCAAAGAATTAGCTGCCCATTTCAATGAACTCTGAATCATGACCCCAACTTGATAACTTAATTTTTCATTAATATTGTCAAATAATACTAAATTTAAAAAGCTGAAAATAAAATGCCAATGCATTAATTGGGGGCTACTTTTTTGCATATAATACAAATAAGTGAGTTTAATCCTCAGAGCAGACCCTGACATCACCCTCACTATCAGTGGCACTATGACCATCTGCTCCACTAATAGCCCCTTAAAATACATAAACCATATAATACCTTGTTTAAACTTCTGAGAGATGGACAATGCTTGATGACATTATTTTAAAGATAAACCTGGTCATCATTCTCCAAAAGAAACCAGAAAGCTACTGGAAATAAAGGTAATTAAGTGTCACTGACTATGTTTCAGCAATGCTATGTTCTTTCATAAAAGATCTGACTGTGGGTTTAAAAAGAGCACTAAAAATAACACAGCAGCAAGGTACCGTAGTGATCAGCCATCTAGAAATTAGGATGCTTACACAACTGTTAGAGTCACATGTAATTACTGAGGAAGGGAGACATGCCAGTCAGCATAGCAGGTGCCACACCATGGGGTGCTGCAGGGAGCAGTGCTGAGATGCTGCGACAGAGTCAGATGTGATGGATTAAAAGAAAGGCCTTATAATGGCACTTAGCCCATGGAGCCAAATATAATTTAATCAAATTATTTTCAGAAGAATGAGTCTTCTGTGATAGGCTGAGTTCAGAACTCCCTTTAAAAATACAGTTTTAGAGCTTGAAGCCGAGGTCTTTCCCAGGAAATGTTGCAAATACACTATTTATTCAGTAACTAATCCTTTCTGTGTTGCTGGACTGACAATATAACTAAATAGAACAGCATCTTCAAGGCTATCATACTTTTGCAAAACACAAGAAAAAGACATCTTTGGATAGGTTTTTTGTAAGGATGGAAATAAGGTTCAAATAAACATTTTCGGCTACAAAGAAAATTCTGCATTTGTGCTTCATACTGATTTTTGGCTTCTAGGAAAACGTGTATGAGCTAAAAGAGCAGATGTCCCAAAGCTCAGGAAGAGGAGGAAGTTTTTGTCACACAGCTTTTTAACACATTCCAATAAGCCTTTTCACAGATTATATTTTACAATCATTTCTGACCACATCTACCTACAAAAAAAGTAGGCAGCCAGTGTTCTCCTACAAGACTAACCATCTGAGAGAAAAAGTTTTCTGATTATGTTATCATGTTTTATTTCAAAGTAATGACATAGATACACAGTTCAAGCTGTGACATCTTTTGTCTTCTAGTCAGAGAAAGTACTGTATGTTCTTACTGTTACTGATGTTACAAGAAGATTTTTATAAGGCTTTGTGTCTGATACTTTCTGCTCAGTTATTTGATTTGTTGCTACACAATCTAATCCTCCTATGGCTTGAGGTAACATAAATTTCCCAGCCAAAATCAAGAATTATGCTTACACAAAAGAGTAAGACCTACTAATGAATTAAACCTCACAGCAACCCAGTAGTATATCTAATCATTATTATCACCAAACCTGTCATATCTAATACTTTCTTCAGAAAAATCAACTCAATCAGGTTTGCTACCTGCTCCTTTCAGATGTTTTCAGTACAGTGCCTCTGCAAAGCTGCTCTTGGTGTGTACAAAGACATCCACTGACCAGCTACCCTTGACACGTGAGAACCTGAAGGATTGACGTGTCCTTGTGAAGACAAGACCTATTAGAAGTCACAGTCCCCAGCTACAAATTTACATGGCAAGTTACAAATACTGTCAATCAAATAAATCAGCTGTCTGGCAAAAAAAAAAAAAAAAAGTGTCCAAGAAAGGGCAACTGAGTTGGTGAAGCATCTGGAGCAAAAGTCTTATGGCGAGTGGCTGTGGAAACTGGGGGTGTTTAGTCTGGAGAAAACAAGGCTCAGATGGGATCTTATGTGAAAGGAGGTTGCAGTGAGTTGATAGTAGGTCTCTTCTCTCAGCTAAAAAGTAACAAGACAACAAGAAATGGCCTCAAGTAGTGCCAGGTGATGTTTAGCTTAGATATCAGGAAAAATTCTTCACTGAAAGGGTTGTCAAGCATTGGAACAGCCTGTCCAGGGAAGTGGTGGAGTCACCACCCCTGGAGGGATTTAAAAGTCCCTCCGTGTGGCACTTAGGGATGTGGTTTAGTGATGGGCTCAGCAGTGCTGAGTTAACTGTTACACTCTATTATCTTAAAGAACTTTTCCAGCATAACTGACTCTACAATTATGTGATCCAAGCAGAGCTCAGTATCTTTATTTAGTGATTGTGATACACAATAAATACAGATGACTATCCAGTGGATAGAAGGAATGAAATTCTCAGTCATGGGCTAAGCATAAGACAATCTCCCTTAACTTACACAAAATCTACAATAAAAGGGAAAATAAATTGTGAGATGGCATAGAAAATACTCAAATGTTCCTTGAGTCATAGCTAGTAGGGGATTAGGTTATTTAATGACAAATTTACTATGCTTCCTTAAAACTACTTGTTAGGCCACATATTACAAGCTTAGAAAGGCAACTAGGAAAAAATAAAAAAATCAATTTCTAGTCCTTGTGGTGATGTGTTCTAAGTGTGAACTCTGTTATGCCTGGGGAGCACAGATTTCATCCTTAAATAGAAAAATTCTGGCTTGTCTTAGTTTTTTTGAAATGTCTTTTTAGTTCAGATTTTCATATGAGAATATGCCTTACTGTGAGAGTATCATGCTCCCATTTGTATTACCAGATATGAAGTACATCTCTCTCACAGAAAATTATTACTATTCCTCACAGAAGCAGATAGAAGTTCAAAACCTTGGAAGAAATAGAAAAACTCACTTAACTTTTCCTTCAAAACTTGTTCTATGTTTAAAAAAAACGAGGATGGTTAAGGGGGAGGATGGAGAGGAAGTCTGAGAAGGAACAGCTGAGGTCACTTGGTTTGTTCAGCCTGGAAAAGAGGAGGCTGAGAGGAAATCTCATTGCGGTCTTCAGTGTCCTCACAAGGGGAAATGGAGTGGCAGGCCACTGATCTCTTCTGTTTGGTGACCAGTGACAGGACTTGAGGAAGAGGCTGGACTTGAGTGGGGGGAGGTTTAGTTTGGATATCAGGAGAAAGGTTTTTTTCCCAGAGTAGCTGGGCACTGGAACCACTCCCCAGGGCAGTGGTCACAGCACCAAGGCTGACAGAGTTCAAGAAGTGTTTGGACAATGCTCTCTGGTGCATGGTGAGATCCTTGGGGTATCCTCTACAGGGCCAGAAGTTGGACTCAATGATCCTGATGTGTCCCTTCCAACTCAGTATATTCTGTGACACTATGACAAAAAGTAGCAAGGCCTGCAAACAATCTTTTTTTCACTATAACTAATGAAAAATCCAAATACAGTATTTCAAATGTTGAGATAGAGTAACAGAATCATAGAACCATTTCAGTTTGATAAAGACCTCTAAGGTCAAGTCCATTAACTGAGCACTGCCAAGTCCACCAAGGCTGTTCTACCTTACTTTTGGAAATCAATGAAAGAAAGGTTTAGGATTAGATGTGAGACATCTGCTATCAGCTTCTCTCCAAGTATTGTACAATATAAAGAAAGAGGAAGGAAGAAGAGAAACCTGTGCTGTTGTATTTTTGTGTCCAAGTGTCACACACTATTGATTTACTTCCTTGAGGACTACTAGGAAAACAAACCAAATCGTCAAGTATGAATAAGCAAAATCTATTTATAAATCTATTTATATACAGCTTAGTCACAGCCTTTGTAGGTATAGACCAATATTCCACCTACATATTAAGTATCCCTGCTGACAACATGTTTGAAGGTGACAGATGACATTCTCAGCTGCTAGAAAAGGGAAGGACTTTTGCCAGAGCTGTCAGAGCAGCTCAGAGCTGACAGCCAGCTCTGAGCGAGTCAGTCTGCCCTCCCCACCCCAGTGTAAGAGATACTGGGGGAAAGGTTTGACAAACCCACACTTTGCCACACAGTAAACACAAACAAACATCATGTTAGGGAATACACAGCATCTATAAGTTATCCCACAGATTAAGCAATTTCGAGTAAAAGGAACTATAATTAGCACATTACATTTCTAACAATAAGGTCAATCCTAGATTTTTTTAAAAAAAAAACACAACCAAACCAAGGCAACCAGAGGCAAAACACCCTCAATATTGACTAGTTAGAACTCCCCAAACCATCCTCTTACTTAAACAAAAACAAGTTATACAGGTAATAAAAACCAGAGTATGTTAATATTTGAGATTTTTGGACTGAAAGATGTCATTGTTGTGAGGTGAACAAGAAAGAAGCAAGATGATGACAAGCTCTCAAAAACTCTTTTCTTCTTCTTCCAGTTTTTGAAGATGGGAAACTGGCAGAATAATTGAGGAAAAGGGCTTTATTTGTTTCCAACTGGTAGAAACAATTTAGGTAGTTTGATATATATAAAAAAATTAATAGATGCTATTTCAGCAAGTTGAAAAAATTAAAAAGCCATGAAATCATCTTAAAAAAAGAGAAAAACTTTAAACATCTTTTATCTTTCAAAGGTGGTTTTATTTATCAGATTTGTGCTCACAATATGCTACTTTTACCATTTTTTCTGTATTTCTGTATAATTTTGATCTTTGAAAAGTACTCTGTTCAATGAAAGCTGATATCTTTATATTCTTATTTAACTTAAGGATCTAACAGAAGAATGAACTTCTCATTTATCATGAGATTAGGAAAAAAATAATCACAAGATCCTTTAATAGATAAAATAATGTCTATTTGGAACATAGGTTTAACGATAACATTAATCTTCTCTAAAACAACCTTGCATCTCTGAGGTCTTGAACCTCTCTTCAACCTGCTACCAAAAATGTAAATGTCTGTGTGACCTGTAACATTGATATGACTAATTAGCTGCCATCCTTCTGCAGCCCAGACAGAAATAATGATAATGAGAAGGTCAAGGACAGTGGCTGAAGAATTGGTATAACTTATGTTGACTCCACATAGGCAGGGCCATTGGAGACTTTGAAGATGATATGTGTCTCTAATACAATAAATATGCCAGAGTCAAGATTTCTGTCACTTTGACTGTTTTTCCATTCCCAGGGGATTAGAACAAGGGCTTGCAGAAAAGCTGTAAAGCTTATCATGTCCAACTAGGGTTGTAAAATCAAAGCCAAAAGAGTTCAGTGGATATTTATACAGAAGTTACCTACAATTATGTAAGTTCCCTTGTGTTAAATGCATAGCACAAGTGTCTCTGTTTTGTTCAGTAAAGTTCTGGGTCACTCATTAATGAACACATTAAAGGTAAAACATGGGGCATGTGGTTGTTCCAAATCACAACAATTATTAAGAAGATTTAGATTTTATTTCTCATTGTTACAGATGCCCGGTGTGACTATACATTCCACGTGTATCCTCTTCTGTGCCTCACAGAACCACTTATAACAAGGAAATTATAGTTACTTAAATCCCAAAGAAATTCCAATGATCATAGTGTAACTCCAAACTGTTATGATCAAAAGAAAACAAAAGAAATGCAAAATACTCCATACAAAGGTAAGTAGTAAGTTCTGATGTGTGCAATGATTGCAGCACATACTAACATCTTGCCTTACTTAATACATTGATAATACCTTATTGTTTAACATTAAGGACATATTTAGATAATTAATTGAGACTAAACCTGCATTTGTTAGTTATTCCCAAATCCTCAGGCTCATATGGTGCTCATTTTATATAGTCAAGTTGACCAGCTTTTCAGAGGTGCCTTGTCCCTGTGATAAATTATGTTCATCACAAAGAAACTTCAGCCTGCATAGCAAGGAACACCACCATAGTTTATGCTGGATCATAAAGTGGAAGCAAAGTTTTCAAATAAACCTTGAATGGACTATCAGTGAGAACTAGAAAAAGGTATTACCACTAGTTGTGCTGAAGACACAATGAGAAGAGCAGCAATTACGACATTCCACAGAGATTGCAAGTTATCACGGTTCCCACAGTAAAGTACAGGATACAATAGATACCACACAGGTAAATGGCTGTGGTAAATCTACAACAAAACCAGAAAAATGTGAAACTACTTTGGTTTCTTAAAGCTGAAAGAGCCTCACAGCTGAAAATGAGCCTCTGTTCCTGGCTTTTCGTACACAAGACAGCTGGAGCCATTTCTAATCGTCATGTTCCATTGTTTCACATAAACCCATTAAAAAAAAATAACAAACCAAACCACATAATTTATATGATGATGATGATTAAAGTCTGTAGGTCTGTTCTTTTTGAACCTTTTTTCCATTTTTCTACAAGGTACCAATGGAGCACTTACCTGAACAAGTCTTTTTAAATAGCACAAATAACTCATACTACCAGTGACATTTTTCAGAGGAGTTTCTTAAAGCACGCTGTGAATCTGGTATTAAACTATATGTTTGCCCCCAGTGCACTGCTAATTAAAACTAGTTTTCTTAGCACATTTTCCTCCCTATAATCCTTCCAAAAAAATGAGTTAAGGAAAAAAAAATCATGGAGTTCAGGGACCTATGTTTATTAAATATCCAGACTTTATGAACAAGACCGTTTAAGGGAGTGTTTCAGCCTCTCTTTCTCTTTTGTCCTCGCTAGTAGCTATGCCAATATGATGTCCAACACAATACTTGTTTCACCACCTTACAAACTTCTGCATGTATCTAATTACATGGACTCTTCTGGAACAGAACTTAACGTGAAAATACTCTTTTTAATAAAGTATATTTTCCAAAAGTTTTATTGATAAAATAAATAATGAAATTAATATTACTCTTAATTTTAAAAGTATGACCTTGGAATTTGTATTTCTTTTCAATGCATTATACACATATTTTCAACTATTCATCTCAGATAAACTTAGTTAAATTTATATTGTCTCTGTAAAATCTACATACATTCATGAATACTCTAATAGAATTAGCATTTAAGAATGCTCTGTATCAAATCTTCATTAAAGGCTAAAAAGTGTTCTATTGCTACTGACATATCACAATAACTCATAAATATTGGCACTTTGTTTTAAAAAATCCTTAGGGATGGAATTTCCTTCTACTGAGCTTTTTTTTAGTTCAAAACATCTTGTTAGGTGTCAGGAAAAGTTCGAAATTCTCAATTTGAAAAAAATAGCAGAAGTGATAAACACTGCTCTGTTCCAACTCAGATTTATCAAAAAAAGATATCTTTAAAATACTCTATGGTTTTTTAAACCATGATCAAACACATTTTTGAAAATTACACTTTATATAGCACAACGAAGTAAAATTGTGAAATATCCCTGCAACAGAGGAATTGCATGTTTCAGCAGGATCCTTTACTCTCCGGCAGAATTATGGAGCATGCAGCAGGAGCTAAATGCAGCATTAGCTGTGATCGTTGTAATGGGAAGTGCTGATAGAAATTTGCAATGATTCATTCAACTCCAACCCTCTCTTACCCTTGTTAAAAAGTGTGACAAATGAGAAGCCCAGACTTTCTCCTGAAGAGGTAATGATGGCTACATGCAGATGAGAATTTATTATCCTACCCTTGGTTTTCCTTTATCAGACATCTTTAATGTATTTTTTTTCCTGGGCATCCCACTGACATTTAATCTGTAGTTTTAACAGTCTAAATAAGCAACTACTTTATTAATACTAACAAGACATTTCAGTATAGCAAGACTGAGGGCAAATGAAATCATGGGTAGCTCAGAATCCAGATGCAAAATCTAAGTGACTTATAAAATACATTATAAATGAGTACAGAGAGATGATGAAGCTCAAAGAAATCCAGAAGAGAGAGGTGGAAGGATGTCTTAGTTCAGGAGAGAACTAAGATATTATACTAGCCAAGAAATAATCCCCCTCCTTTGAATTTAGAAAAAAAACTTTAATTAGGGAGAAAATATATATATAGGATAACAGTTCTTAACCACTATATATATATATATATATATATCCAGAGACAGAACCAGACCACAACAGTTTGTAATAAACCCCTCCACCCCCCAAATAACTAGACAAAA
>JAWWMP010000001.1:7632176-7663009 GCA_035047865.1 Dendrocincla tyrannina | reverse complement strand
CCCCTGCTGGGGAAGATCGAAACAAAGACCTGGCCAAGGCTGATAATCTCAGCCTATGCATGTCTTTTGTCTCTTTTTTTAAACATCTTTACCAAGGTTGGGCATTGGCTCCAAGCTGTTTGGAAGGAATTCCACCTATGTTTGAAACTCTGACAAAGGAATGTCTTTTGACTGCTACAGAGCATCCTGCTTTCTAGATATGCTCAGGTCTGCTCTAGAACTTGGTGAGAACTGTATTTCAATTGTACTTTTACCATACATACTCACATAATTTTATTTTTTTATTAATAAGTTGACATGCAGGAGTTTGTAACATTTTTCAGCTATTATATCAATAAATGTCACTAGTCTGGAACCACACTTGCCTATTCACGTATGCTAACGCTCAATACAGAACTGAGAGTCAAAGCAGATCAAAACCCAATGTCAAATTTCCTTACATAAACACAAAAATTTTCACCTAATCATGCTAAGTTGTCTTACATTAATAAAAGAAACTGATTTTCCAAGTTTCATCATAGGAGACCAAGAATAGTTCCAAGGCTACCCCAAGAACACTGAACAAATCTCAATAGGATGTGATAAATATTTTGACCTGAAAGGACATGGCTGAATTCCATTTACCAGGCATATGATGAAACCCAGTCATAACCATAGCAATGACAAAACAAATTTCTATATTCCACACTGAAAATACTTGTGCTGCTTTACTTATCTTGTGTGTGCAGTTCAGTCTCTTCCATGCATAAGTCTCTGCTCATTCTGACCACAGCCCAAAGCCCAAATGTTACATCCTAGGAGTCAGTGAGCTGGTTATGGCTTAAAGTCCAGGAACTTGGCACCGCCTCTCCTGTATCAAAAGGCTGGACTTATCTGCCTGAACCCACAGTGCCTCCTTCTCCTTTTGCATTCCCAGAGGACAGAGCAATCTCCCATTTGAGGAATTATGACAAATAAGTCAGATGTTCTCACCCTTTGTACTCTATGGAGAAGGTGAACAGCTGGATGTAGCATAAGCCAGGCAGCCTTTCTTCACAGCTGCTTGGAAGTAAATTCCTTAGGATATATATTCCCTGTCTATATTTAACCTTGTCTTAAACTTGGAAAGAAAGTCTTTGTTTCTTCTCTTAACATTTTACATCACTTTGAAAACTCTCTCTTTGGACCCCATCATCAGGGAAACCACTGTTTCCAGCTCTTTATTTAATTTGTATTAACATTACTTGTCTAATGCATGAAGAAAATTGCTGCCCTGCATTTTTGTTTCTTAAAGCCATAGGTACTTTTCTAATAAGTGAAAATACAAAGCAAACACTTTATCATCATCTTGTTTGTTTTTCTTTTTCTTTTATATTTTTGAGAAGAATGTAAACATGACCCTTTTTCAGATAAATCAATTAATCCTTTTGCTATAAAGAGCTGGATAGCATACCCTGAGGTTTTGAGTGTGCAGTTCCTTTGTTAACACCTACCACAACACTGGAACTGGATCCCTTTCTATTTTGTGACAGATTTTAATACTGCACAAGAAAGGAAAATAATTGTGTTCAGTTTAGAATGATTGCCAGTTTTTTAGCACAAAATCAATCATTACAGGAACAAACAAATATATTGAATAAGCAACAAATGAAAATTGAATTACATCTTCAGGGAGTATCTACAGGTACACAGCCAAGTCACTGTGGCTAAACCTGCTATTTTAGTAGGATAACTTTTATTCTTTCAATGTTATTATGTTACAGTCTTCACATACCAGTTAAACAACTCTAATTGCAGCATGTTTCTGAACCCCTTGCTTTTAGACAGATCAGAGAGAACAAGTAAATACTGGCCAAAGCTCCTCTGCTCAAACCTGTTCTGCTTCAGAGGACATGTATGCATATTAGGGTGATACTGAACTTGAGTTAGTAGGATCAGTATTTCAGTCAGTATGAACTATACCCACAGAGCTTCTGAACCAAAGCTTCCTCTCAACCTTTCAGTCAGACACTGGGCAAAGGAGCTTATTCCACTGTGCAGACATGCCTCATCTCACTGGTTGTTTTGTTTTTGTTTTTTTTTCTTTCCTTCCTTTCTGTCCTTCAGCTGTTTTTTCAAAGACATTCATCACCAAACCCTCTTGTACATTTCTACTTACTACTATTATTTCCTTCCTTGCTGCTGTGCTATTCAAAGGCCTGATTATGTATCAGTTTCTGCTATTCTCATGTAGGAAATATAGCCACTTGCAATATCTCAATGACTGTACTAAGCTAATTTTGAAGGTGCATCTAGTAATTATTATCAAACAGTGATATCACCTCTATAAAAAAAATTAACCTGAGAAGAAATTGGGTAGCTCTGAAATGGCAATGAGCTACAGAACCACACATATCTAATTAACTAGTTTAAATCTAGTGAAACATATTACTGATTGAAGCTAACAAGCATGTGGAGACCATATACAAAGCGGTGGTTGGGGCTCTGCTGAGCTCTGTAGGCAGTCAGAAGTTGGTGCCCATACCCTCTTTAGATGGCCAGGCCAAGAGTCACCATGGAGGTCAATGATGGAAGATGTTTTGGCACTCCCTGAGCACCTAATGGGAGTGGATCAGTCAGTAAAACTTCTTCCCTCTCCTCAAAGCTGTAAGCCCACCTCCAGCCGTTTTTCTTCACTCATACTTGTCCCATGTAGGGACAAGTGTGTCCATGACCAGCTTCCATCCTGCACTAGTTATTTCATTCTCTGGTGGGCAGTGGACAGGTCACCCTTTTTGGACGGCTGAAAGAGACTTGTCAGATCACTGGAAGAGATTGCTATTTTCTGCTTCCCCTACAAGAGCTTAGGGGTTGTTATCAAGAGGTGGCAAAGTCTGTGCATGATGTTCAATGTGGAAAGTCTTTCCACAGATAACAGCTTAGCATTTTTCATCCCAACACTCACAATAAACCTACTTAGCCAGTGTCACCCCACATTGAAATGTCAGACTTGACCTGACAAAAGAACAGGTTGCCCACAATAAATTAGGAAGTACTGATGTCAGTGGGAGAGTAATGACTGAGAAACATTGTCACAGCAGGGCAACATGCTGGACTAAGGTTAGAATAAAATATCCTGTAACAATCCGTAAGTCCTTTTCCCGGGCAGTTAAAAGACAAATGACCAAAATTTGCCTCTAGAGCAACAGTTTACAAAGAAGAGAAACATTTATTGATCTTTGCTAGGGATTAACATAAGAAAGGACCAAGCACTTGATAGTTGCAATGCTAGATAATTGCTTGATAAATTATGCTAATAAAACCCTATCCTTTATTTCTTGCTTTCTTTCACTGCCCATTCACAAAATGGACAGGGCAGTACTGGTATGATGAAGAATGAATTTTTGCTCTATAGCTATCTTTATTGTAGCTTTATTGTAAACAAACAGATGTCTTCAGTTTTCAAAACTACCATTTTGTCTTCTTTCACAAACAGCAGATCAAATGGAATTGCTTTTAACAATGCTTATTTGTATTGCAGAATGAGGCATTTATTACTTCCAGTAAATAAAACTGAATCAGCCATTCTGCAACATTTTCTGTAACACATTTATTTTTTCAGAAGAGGGATATTCAAACCTCATTTTAGAAAACCCAGCCATGTACCACAAACCCAGACTTGCTAAAGGGAAAAGGTGAAGGTCAGCTCTCAGTAATTGTTATGGGAAGGATTAGCATCATGCTAAAAAACCCTAGTTTGCTGTTTTGCTGCAAAGACTGCTTGCAGCTCTAGGCATCATTTTGAATGAACTGTCTTGTCGTTGGCACAGAAGATAATTATCCCAGTCCCACCCAAAGAACTGAGTTTGAGCCAGCAAGGACAGTGGAGCTAAAAATGAAACAAATGCTGTATTGAAACTGAAGATACTGTACCATGTTTCCAGTGAGATGTTATTGAGTTTTCAGCCACATTTAAATGTTATAGAGGGTGCCGTGTGCCAACGATGTGAGAAGGGGAATACCAGGCACTATTGGCCAGTTATCAGTATAAACATGACCTTGACAGAAGTCTCATTCGGAGAGGCCAGATTGAATGTCCTACCTATAATCAATATACT
Source organism: Dendrocincla tyrannina (assembly GCA_035047865.1). NCBI lineage: Eukaryota > Metazoa > Chordata > Aves > Passeriformes > Dendrocolaptidae > Dendrocincla > Dendrocincla tyrannina. The sequence goes on along the minus strand of JAWWMP010000001.1, from coordinate 7,658,933 downwards.
CCATGCCTATAGAATCTGTCAAGCCCACAAATTATTTAGATAATGGCTTTTTAAGAAAGGTCATGGTCAGAAGCAAAAAGTAAATTACAGTAAAAATAGAGTTATAACCAGAATTAACAGTTTTAAAATAACTGCATCATTATGCAACTTGATTCTTACATAAAATTTTGTCCTAGCCTGATGCAGTAGAGTTTTAGAGTTGAGTTGGTGCAGAAGCAGAGGAAAACAGTATGTCAAACTCTAATGATTACTTAGACTAATCCCCGTTTTAAAAGAAGCGATTTTTTTTTATTTTTAATTTTGGGGTTTTTAGCTAACTCATTTTCAAACTAACAACCTTTATTAAGGAATCATTTAAAATTGAATAATTGTGAGGAGTAATTTAGAAACTCATCAAAAGTCAAGCCTGAACATGAAAACTAAATTCACACATCCAACACTTAGTATTTGCAGAGATAACATCATTTCTTTTCCAATAATCATTTGTATGCAAGAAGTCTTTTCAAAGCTCAAAGAGAGTATTAAGCTCAGTAATCAACAGGTCCTCAAAATTTATCTTTTAGATGGTCAACTGTATATAAACACCATATGCTTATATCATGCAAATTAAAAGAGGGTCTCTGAACTCCCAACACACTGGAGATACTGGGAGATGCACACATCTTTTTTACTGAACTGGGTCTTTCAATTACCTCAAGCCTACATATCCTAGAAGATAACACTGAATTTAAAATATACTCTTGCCCAATGAGCACAGTGAAAAAGAATGTTAAATATTTAGAAGGTCATTTGACACGCTCAGGGAAGCTGCAAGAGTGGTAACTGCAATAGGTGTAGAAGACTAGCTGTACCTTGAATCTGAGAAATGCATTAATACTTGCATTAGAGCATAAGATTAAATTCAAATTTTTAGGCATGTTAAATGATTGTTTTATGGAGGCCCTAGTCAGGAAATAAAAGAAGAAACTCCTAATCAGGTTCTGACTAGTAGTAATGTGTGGCTTAGAGATTCCAGCTAAAGAGCTGCTCTGCATAAATCAAGCAGACAAAAAGGTATCCAGGTTGAGCACCCATATAGAACCAAACATATTTGCAAAGTCTGCTTATGTTGGGCACTACAAATTGTGAAATGCAGAATAACAAAGAGTAAAGAAGTTGTTAAAATGTGTGAAGGGCAGTCAAAACAGTAATTTATTGCAGTAGACGCAAAACTGTTTTAATATTGGAGGCACAAGTCATATGCATAACATTTCTAAGAAAATTTTATAAAGTTGGGAAAATCGGGATAAATATCCAAGAAGGAGAAGGTACTGAAATCAGGAAGTCAGCTTTTAAATAGTGATGATATGTGCAAATGAGGAAGATAAAAATGATCATAATTTTACCAGGTTTTAGCAGGCCAAACATGAGCTTGAAAAACAACTTTCAAAACAACTAAAGCCAGACAATACATATTAAAAGACTTTTAAATTTTCAAACACATAAAAAGAAAGATGCCTGTAAAAAGACCACAGAAAAAGTAAAATGTTTAAGTGTAGCAGGAGTATGTGAAATAGATAGTGCCAAAGCAATTACTTTTTTAAACTGTGCATCCACTTAGGTACCTCTTCTGAAAAATCTTCCTTCGCAAGGAAAGTGTCAGTGATCCATCTCAACCTGAAACACTTGTAGAAAAGTTTATCAATTAAGTTGACAAAATAATGGTTTTCCAATGACAGATACTTGCCATATAGTCCAAAGGGAAGCCAGGGGTTAAACAGCAGATCAGATGTTCATAATAAATAATTGAATTAATGAGCATTGGAATAAAATACATTGTGATGTCTCAATACAGCTCTTATAAATAGAAATACTTCCTTCTAAATTATAGGGGTCTTCTGAAGGAATGAACAACTATAGCAATAAATCAGATTTCTATATCATCCACTTGGAATGCCAAATGCTGTCTCATAGGATCACAAAATGAACACTTAAGAATCCTATGCATAGGATGATGGCATGGTTGGCATACAGAAACATGAAGCTGAGGGGCTAGTTTTCACAGAGCCAGAAATGGCAAATGGAGAGTTGCAAACAACTGTGATGGTGTCTCAATATACTCATAAATGATACAAAAAGCTGGATGAACAGTGAAGGAAATAGTGATGGAACTAACTTATTCACAGTAGCAAAATTCATGTCTGCTTTCAAAGAACAGAGAAACTCCAGAAGACTCTGTATGGGCTGATGAAATTCATCAGCGATAAATAAAAAGTTAATCTGACCTGATCTGGTCTCTCTCATGTTCCTTAAGTAACTCTGAGAGAATTCACTCCTGCTAGAGTGAATGCAACCTTTGACTGTAGTTTCCATGATTGCATTTTATTTTATTTTTTTTTTTGTACACTTAATGTACTCAGAAGAAAGGCAGCACTAGATATGGTACTGACATATTTGAGCAAATACATAAGAAGTGGCTGAAACAGCACTTCATGTCAGTTTGTAAAATGAGCAAAATGTATTTAATAAAACTCGCCTTCTGTAGCTTTTTCTTTCTAATCATCCAGGTATTGCCCAATCACTTCAAAAGAGCTGATAACATCAGACAGATTTCCAGCTGTGCCTTATCTGAAACCAGGAGATAATGTGTAAGCTTGCTCATGGAATAATGAGCAAGCAATTAATAGAATCAGGATACTTTCCAAACAGATCCTGTCTCTCCCCACACGTCAAAGGTGCATTTCAAAAAATTCATAGCTATTTTCATCTACCCTCCAGTCTCTTTAGGGCTGGTTTTAGTGCACGTTGCATTATGTCACTGTCTTACCTTTGAACACACCAGCATCATTTTGCCCAACAGCCATAGGATGAAAAAGGCAGATCTGCGGGTCCTCTACTGACCATAGGTGCTCTGGGATATATTTCAGCCTAAGAAATCTCCTTCTCAAGGAAACATGGTTGGGCTGGTTTGCTGGAGTAAATACTCCACGGGTTTGAAGGTGCCTGAAGAACCAGCTGTTGGTTCAGAATTCCTATGCTCCTGCTGGGGCTGTGGAGCATCTGGGAGCACAGCTCCTAACTTTGTCTCCTCCTAAGGAGACTTAGCTCACCCAAAGTATGAGAGTCATCTAATTCACAGTACATAGAAAAATTCAGATCATTCACTATGCAACATCTGTGTCACACAGTGCTACAAACAAAAATTTTAATGTTTCCATATATATGAATACTTCTGTAGAGGCAGGCTACATATCAGTGTCAATACTGCTTAGAAAGGGTATCATAATGCTCTAGATAAAATGGAAAATAGAAGTTCTAATAGAATGTACTTAAGGTACACTTCAATATATCGAGTCAAAAAAAAAATCCTAAGAATTTTTTAGATTATTTTTTTTCCTTTAAAATTTCAATTATTATCCTGGGATACTGTAAAAGTAATTGCAACAGTTAAATAAAAACTAATTCTTTTAAGTATTATACAATTATATTTCTACATCAAGAAAAGATGTATTACAAATAATGAAGAAAGCATGCAGCCTTGGGAACTCATCTGTCAGTAATTTAGAAGTTAACTCCAACATCTCTGATTTCTTCTCTTCTCAATTGCACAGTTTTCGCACTGTAAATCTTACAGAATAGTAATTAAGAAAAAAAAAGAAAAAAAAGAAAAAAAGCAAAAAAAGAGATTTAACAGTCTAGTACTGTCTTAGAAATGTCAAACTTCCTTTGCAATATGAAATACTGGAAGGCTAAGGAACAAAATAACTGATTTAGCTAGGAGATTGTATCACTTACCTTGGGGTAACTGCTGATTGTGACTGTTTTCATGTGATTTAGTAGGTGTGCAGGAGGTCTCACAGGAGGGGAAGAAAACCCCAAAACAACAGGTTCACTGTATGAAATAGTTCTGAAAACATCACTTTTTCTACAATTTCCTCATAGCTTGTTTTGTATTCCTGTTGCATTTTATATTTTCACAACATTTTGGTTGATTTAACCCTTTTGACACCACGTTGCAATGCAAAACGATGCATTTTTTGGTGAGGGAATGATAAAACTGTGGCAGCTTCATATACCAGTTGTTAAAACATAGTTGATGAAACATTCTGTTTGTTGTTTGGTAGCTTAGCTACTTCATCAAGCATTCTGCTTATTTCCCCTCATTACTGGAATTATGCCTTTCAGCTATGGAGACCAAAAACATTAATATATGGTTTAGGCAACAAGAATATTAACTGTCTGTGTGAATGAAATACTGACTAGGCTAAAAAGAAAATGAGAAAATAGACTTTTAATGTTGAGTATTCTCATTCCCCTAGAACACCATAGAGATCTTACACCTGGTTCTAAGGGTACATGTTCAAAGCAAAAAAATAAGGCTCATTCATCTTTTTTCTTTCTATTTCAGTAGAAACAGTACATAGCCGTTCTGCCTGGAAAATTAATAAATAAATTTTCAAAAATCTGCATTTTTCAATCTCTTGAATGACACAAAGAAAAAAAATTATTTTAGAATTTCTTGATCTTTAGTTTGTGTTATACACCAGTTTGACAGTTACATTTTGGTGGGATTTTTTGCTGAGTTGCTGACAGCAACACCTTTGAACCTAAAACAACAACAGAAAAAAAAACACACACGTGCACCCCAAAAGCAATGAACACTCACATTTCAAAGCATCTGGGAGTATCATTCTGTGATGAACACAAAGATGACTGTATGTATATATAGGTATATACTGAAAATTATTAATGTAGGACTTCAACTGCAAGAATAAGAAAACTTAATATGACATAAAATAACCTTTTCATCCCAAGAAATCTAACAAAAAGCATGATTGACTTTAAAAAGTTGAAGCATTTCTTTAAAACTTTGAAACTGATACTTTTGCCATTTCCCAAAAGAAAAAGAGTAAATGAAATTATTTCTGTCTCATTGACTTTTGCATTTTATGTCAATAAACCAGTCTCAACAGTGCCAAGCAATAACCTAAAAGAATTTCGTAACCACTCAAATTTTCAAAGCTTGGATGAGTAAAATTGCTCAGAATTCATCATCAGCAGTCATCACTGCTCCTGCTAAAGGTAATGGTAAACAAAACTCCCACGATCCATAATGAGAGAAAATTAGGTCAATGCTGGGAGCTTCCACTCCTAAGAAGCAAGAAAGCACACACTGCCAATAGTTTTGAGGTAAATCTAAAGCAGATAAAAGGAACCTGCTATGTTTTCCTGGTATGTTCAGGAATAGAAAAGCAAATGTGTTGGGGCCAGAAAAAATACCACCTTTTTCACTAGGAGCAGGGAGAAATTGTGGAATGACTGTGCTCCAAGAATCCAAGGAAAGCACAGATTCCCTAGCCACTTCAGACCTTAGTGAAAGAAAATTATACAAGCTTGGCAAAGTCACAAAATATATGGGGCACATAGTTTTAAGCATTTTGTTTTCCAGCTATTCCTTGTGCATAGTTGTGATTAAATATATGAATGGAGAACATAATCTTAACACACAATGAGTGAAGATAGGTTTTAACTGGGGTTAAGAAATGGAGACTGTCTGGCAAGTGTACAATATTACAAGAGTATCCATTTAATTAGTTTGTTGTTGCACTCAGAAGGCTGTAATTGCTCTAAATAGAACTCTCCAATAAATATATATATGGGAGTATGTCTATAGATACATGTGCAGATATGTGTTAATGTGTAAATTATTTCCTTTTTTCTTCTAGGTAATAATAGCATTCTCTCTAGTTACTGTGAACTCTGAATTTCTTACAGGCCTCATAAAAGAAATTTGCCTGGAAAACAGACTCAGAAAACATAAATTTTGAAGTTTAACTTCTGTTTAGGAATGGTATGAAGAAAGCAGTGATGGAGATGGACAGACAGCAAACGATGTTACAATGGCAGAGAGGAAGTTGAGGCTGAGGAAATAGAGCATAAAGCAGATAAGCAGGGAGCATCATAGCTGTGGAGGACCTTAAAAAAAGGAAAAGTGATCTGAATTGGAACTGCTGTGAAAATGGGAGCCAAACGATGGATTTGAGGAATACAGGTGATATTATTGAAGAGGCAGTAAAAGTAAATGAGATTAGTACTGTAAGTTGTAGCACTGTGCGGGCTTTGATTGACAGGTAAAGATGGTGCTATCCTATCACTGTAAGAAAAAATATAGAATTTGGAAGGGAAAAGGAGAAAATTAAATTTTGGATGGATAGACAGACTAGGAAATCAGATGCCACAAAGGTTATGGGTGGGGAAAACTTGAAAGGATGAGGATAAATTGCTTCTGGTAGTATAATTTTCAGATTACTACATAGATTGTAAATGTATCCAGTAACCAGACCTAGTGTTATATAGATAGATTACTTGGGTAAGGTTTACTGTGTTGTTATATATTCCTTGATTTTTCTGGGGAGCAGCAGATGTCTAAAATCTATCCCAGAAAAATATCCTTCTTTCAAACTGTACCTGGATATCCTAAGAAACAAAGCTTATTCAGGCATGCTGCTTACCTTCCCTCTTAAAACCTTTACAATAAATCACCTAATTCCAACCATATAAGTCTGGAGACATCAGAAACATTAAGCCTGAGAAAATCAGCTTCTCAGTAGAAATAAAGAGATCAAATTTGCATCCCTACAGAATGAGCAACTACTGGAGTTCTCATTCATCAGCTGGTCAACCAAACAGCATACATATTCATTTCAATAAATTACCTCAGTAGTAGCCTGAAAGAAATCACAAAGTATACTTTTTTATCCATCTGGGAATTTGGAGACCTGAAAAGGTCAAGGTACTGTGGAAAAACATGGGGAGTACAGTCTGGAACTAGAAGAAATTGCTTTGGGGAGGAAACAAAAAGGAAACAAAGAAAAATATCTGTTGCACTCTCTATGAGTTGTTTTGCATTTTCCAGTGATGATGACTTAGATCAATTACAAATAAATTTGAGCTCAGGTTAACTCTCTCTACATACATATATTGTGCACTTCTACTGCTTAAAACTTCCCTTTGCCTGGAATGTTTCGTGTACTACAAGAGACAAGATTTCATCCAGATAAATTCTGGATGAAAAAAAATTTTCTAAAATTTTCTAAAAATTCTGTCTCCCACTGTCCTCAGTCCTCCCCTATCACGTTGCTGCTCTTTTGTCACCTGTTAAAATATCTTATTAGTGGTTAGGCATAAATGAAGGCAACTCTTGGAAGCTAAGAAAGGTGTTACTCTATGAGCTGGGGTGGCATTGCCAAAGCACCCAGATGTGCTGACTGAGTTCTGTAAAAGACCTCTGTAAAGTTCAGTAACCTATCTGACTTGTTATATTGACAAACATGAGTTTATATTGTAGAGAGCAATTTTGACAAACATGACTTTTGTATTGTACAGAAGCTAAAGAAGCTTCAAGTTCCTATTCCAGAAAAAGAAACAGCAAAATCCATATAACTCTACATTTTTTTTTTAATTTATGAAATCCAGTCTCTCTATAACAAATTGAATTTTAATTTACTTGCAACTTTAATTGATGCTTCATGATAATGGTTTAAATACAAAATATGTACACTATCACACATTTATGTGCCCAATTCTCAGTACATACATTATTCAGTGACTAGGAGCAAAATCCACTGCAGAGTAATGAATTAGCAATACAAAGATAAGGAATCAATGCAGATAAAATGACTGAACATATACCTAATGACATTCTCGTGATCCAGATCTGGTGGTTGGAGAAATAGAAAAATTCTATAAATTCCTTAATAAAGTCTAAGATATTTACAGATCAGTAAATGATGAGTGCACTTCCATTTCAGCTAAGCAGATACTTATTTCCAGTTAGAAACAAAGACTAGTGTCCTGGAATGTACTTTTTTTCAGTCCAACAGCTGCATATTTACACTTTAACAAGCAATCTGTGACCTCACTGATTTTATTGAGACTTGGCAAAATAAGCTCTGATTTATACTTAGATTCTACTGAAGTTAACTAGATATTGTTATTCCTGTGGCAGCAATGCAGTTGCCTCCCACCCCATGTACCAATACACCACTTGTTATTTCAGAGGTATTGCTGGGGGGGGGGGGAAGTATTTCTAGGAGGAAGAAGGATAATGAAGATAAGGCTGGAATTCTTTTAGCCCTCTTGTGTTACATACTTTTATGGGGTTTTATGTGTTATGGAGGGAATAGGATTAACATTCACATCACTGCAGGCTTCAGGAATCAGATAACATCTTTAAAGGTTTTATGACATCTCTTGGGCTTTCCAGTTATCACGTAAAATTTCTATGCAGATATGTCCTGCATCAATCTTGAAAGAATAAAGTAAATTTATTTCTTATTCTAGGTAAAGGATCTGGATCAACAATTTGCACCCATTTTCTAGCAATTTGCTTGCTCAATATTTATATTACTCCTGTTTTATTCTATCAGCTGGGCTGTAGAACAAGTCTGTTTCCTCTACACAGTCACTTTTCAATAATACTTCACAATTTATAATTTTGGTGTTCATCTTTTCAAATAAATCCCAGTGGCTGAAGCTTGCAGTTTCCATCCTAAGTTAACTCAGACTCTGCAGCCATTCTTAAATCCACCTAATTCTGAAATATATTCCCTGTCATAAAGCTGCAGCTGAGAAAAAATAATCCTGTATAGTCAGATCATGCTATACATGAGGACTGAGGGCTGGGATTTTTGGGAAGCTTTTAGCAGCCTCTAAACCACAGAAAACACAAATCACTTTCCACTCATTACATCTTGTGTCTGACTGTTACGAGATGATAATGTGGTGATGCCCAGTGATATGGTTTTATAGTTTCTGGCTGACACCTAGATTTGCAGGGACATGAGCTAAGTAAGATTTAGTTAATGTCAGCTATAGCTGATAAGAGTGATAATGCCCTTGCTAGCACTTCTGGGCAAGACACGGGGCCTTGTCATAAAAACTGGTGCCTTGTTACACATTTAAAATTATATAGAACTACAACCAAACTAGCACTTAGTGCTCCTTTCAGTTCTCTGCCATGCTGTTCTCTTAGTCCATGCAGTGCACCAGACTCACCTCCTTCTGGTGCCTTCTTGTATTAGCAAGAACACTGAGTACACAGGGGTAAATATTTTGATGTCTGAAAACCCGGTTCAGAGGTTCAGGGTCTAATCAAATCCTTGCTCCAGGAGAATGGCTCACATCTGACAGAGCTTTATCTAGCCCAGGGGGTGTGAAGGATGGCACATTTTTGCTCATGAAACAGCTTCATTGTTCTTAAATATCTGTTGTTAAATATTGTTAAATATTTCATTATTGAATCAAAACTGAAATTATTACATGGAAGTTTTAAGTGATTCCTCATTTCACATTGTCTGGCCAGCAATTCACATTTATTTAAACCTGTGATGCATCACATGCAAATGGCTGTTAAAATTTTTACCCTAAGGGCAGAATTTTGCCGCTAACAAAATCAGGATTTTCTCTATTTTTTTTTTAAACTGTGTTACAACAATTTATTCCACTGCTATGAAGACCAAAGGTGTCACCCAGTACTACAACCAGACTTATGTATACAATGTTATAGAAATACATCATTCACTGAATTAGTCCCCAGTTATCCAACATTTCAATTTCAAGATTCCACTTATAGTACAGAAGGCAGTACAGCTTGAACCCTTCTCACATTGTTGGTACTTTGGATTTGTATCCTCTTCCTCATATACTGCATAAATTTAATGCAAGATTTCTCTGTTATGATCAACAGTCTAAACACGAGTCTTTTGAGGTAAAGAATCTACATTTTTCTCTCTAAGAGAATTTAGCTGCAAGGATTCATTGATGTTACAGAATAAGGCCAAGAGCAGAATTTGTCCTTTTGTCTAAGAACTTTTAAAAGTTAAAACTCTTTGTGATTTTAATCAAAGAGTAAAAGTATTGACCAAGGTCTTACCCATTTTATTTTTTATTTAAGTCTTAAGTGTCTGAAACTACAGAAGCTCCACTGAAATTAAACTACTGTGAAAAAACATGGTGAAAAGAGTTTTCTCTGAGGTTTTTGGGGTGATTTTTTCCTCTTTTTTTTTTTCTTGCCCCAAAAAAGTGTCTACTGATTAAAAGAGTTTTCTGAACATTTACCAGCTTAATCTTGGCTTATAAGAGGAAAATTAGTATTAGACTCCAAGGGTCAGCTTCCACATTCAGTTACACTATTTCACCCCAATTTAACTCAGAGATTGTTCATAATCCTCTGAAACTAAAAAGAAGTCAGACTTATACATGGGGTTTCAAAGAATGGGTATAATACCCAATGGATGGAGGACAGGATTTAGGAAATGGTAAAAGAATTAATTAATTAAAAACAATAAAAAGCTAAATTAACTTATCCATTAAGTGAATAAAACTCTGTACTGGGAGATACAAATATGAAAGCTGATGTGACACCTCTACATCCTCCTCCTTCTGCACTCTTATGCAAAACCAGAAATTACTCAGATCACCTACCTGTTCCTTTTTAAAGAACTGCATTATTATAGTTATAACAAAATAACATCACAGACTGAAATCTATCAGGAAATATAAGTAATTAATCCTTCCTACAGTGCATGGTCAACAGGGACCTCTTTGGGAAGGGATGGAAAGTAAAGAAAAAGAGGAATAGAGGAATGAATTCCTATCTGCTGCAATGTAAAAAGTTTAAAATCCAAGTGCTCAACCCTTGTTCTCAAAAAAAAAAAAAAAAAAGGCAATGGGCAAGTAAAAAGTTCCCACAGAGTAGCACCTACATATTTTTTTAACATTCATGTTCAACACATTGTGGTGAAAACCAATCCATACACCAAATATGGATTGGAGGCACAGAAACACCCTAAAATCTTTATTGCCATTAACAAACAGCCTGGGGATTGTGAAGGGAAACAGTTGTACTAGCAAGGACTATTGTCTGCCCTGGTAGATAGAAAAGACAGCAGAGAAAAAATTCAGGTTTTTTAAGAATCATTGTATAGCACCCCATATTTTTTACCTGATGTTCCCAATGGCAACTAAGTACCCACTGGCCTATCCTGGATAAACTCCACCCCATCAGACTGAGCCCTCAGATCAAAATGACTTGATTTTAATTACTGTCTAAATGTTTTTATACAAAAAAATGAGTGTTTTGAAATTGGTAGCCAAATATGTATGTAAACATTTCTAACAGACAATTTGTTTTAAAAATACCACTGATATTTTGCCTTATACCTGCCTTATGCCCCTTGTTTCAAAAGTAACCAGAGTCACAGATGCAAATGCCTCTTTTTTTTTCCTCTCACCCTTTCATTTTTGTGTTCAGTAAGGTAATGACAGATACACATAGGGCTGATTTGTAATTAAATTAAAATCAGCAACAAAAGGTGTGTAAAATGCATTTATTCCAAAACAATAAACAAATACATGATTAATTGCTTGCAATATGCCTACCTTTGATGTGTGAAAATAAAGATGATGCAGCAGCTGATCACCTCTGAATCAATTCAACATCCACCTGGTAGAAAAGCACATCATTTACTGCTGATTTAGACAGGCTCCAGGAAAGATTTTCTACATCTCTGGTGGAAATTCACCAGAACATAAAAATTATATCCATTTAATTCTTCTTCTTCTACTACCATGACTTAGACCAATTCCCAGAGGGAAAAAAAAAACAACTAAACCCCTCAAATATCTATAAATCACACTCTGTGGTGGGACAAAAACAAGAATACATAACTACACATTTTTAGACACCCTGATAACAGAGAAATATAATCACTATGTATATCTTTTGTATATATTTTGTCATAATTTCCTATGTATTCACAGATTATACTCATACAAACCACAAAGAAATAAAATATAGAAGAGTGTCTTAGTAGTCGCATCTAATTTCACTCATAGTCATTGTGTTTTGAGTCTCTGAGTACTCTGCTGTGTTACACTGAAGCACAGTAATACTTATTAGTACGCCAATACACTGGGTATACAATTATATGCACAATGAAAGTAAAGAGGAAGAGATGTGGTAATAACAAATACCATTCCTCTGGTGTGCAAAATTCTATTTCTCTGCTTGTAAGTTCAAAAGTCTAAGAGTTCCTCTACTTACTCTTTTTTTTCTTTTTTTTTTCCCCCCCCTTTGGTAACTATAATATTTCTGGAGGAAACTTGGATTACTGCTGATCTCCTTTGTTTTACTGGAGAAGCAGTTCCATTTCAGTGGTGAGTGATGATAATACAGATTATCTGAAAGCTTGTTTAGGGTTAATTCTTTACAGTATTCATCTAAAGTGTGTTGCTGTCAAAGCAATAGTTTACACTGGATTTCAGCAGGGTGTGAAGTCTGAATCTATATTTGATAGATTTGGGAAAATGCTTTTTCCCACCCAAATCTTACAGATATATCAAGAATGCCAGCCACTTGAGATTTTGAGATGTGAGCAACTGAATGTGAAGCAATGTAACAGTTCAATTCTCTGTAAATTGAATAAACAAGGTTTTGCAGCAGTGCTAAAATATTTACACCTACATCCCCACATGCATCAATATTCTTTATATCTCACATCCAGAGATGTCACCCTTTTTTAAGAGGATGTAGAGAATAAAGAAAAAAGACAAAGTCGAGTCAATAGTTTCTAATTCTCTTTTCTTCTAGTAGCTATTAACAGTTCTAGTGGGCTATTAACAGTTTAATAACAAAAAGAGAAATCTGCAAATATTCATATAATAGGATTTCACCTTCAATCCTGAATAATGCCAACTGATTCAGGAACTACCTGTATTTGTAGCTTTTACCATGATTTCCCAAATTCAGGAAGAAAGTACATTTGTATAAACAGACCTAATACTAAGAAAAAAAATCCCAAAAAACAACCATCACATTTTCCTAAATATGAAAATACTCAAGAGGTGAAGACCAGCAAAAGCAGCAATCTTTTCATTCCTAAGCAGAACATGAGCAACTCAGTCAAATGCAGGGAGATAACTTACAGTGTGACTACAGGCAACCGGTGTTGTTAAAATCTGCTTAGCTCCTTAGAGACTGGTTGCATTTATTTCCTATCAGATGACCACTTGAGTTTCACAGGATGCTCTATAGCTCTTTTTTACAATAGGAAGCATTTTGCCCATGCCCTGGCAAGTTGTCATTGATTGTTTCAAACGTTCTGTATTCAGCTATTCACAGACTGGTTCACTGGCTTTTCAAACTGTAAGCCAGCCTAGTGTGTCAAATATGCTTCTGAAGATAAAGGCATTTGTAAATGTAAAGGCATCTGTAAATGCTAAAGGTGCTTAACTATGTATGCAGCCTTTACAAAGCACAGGCAGCAAGCGTGAGACTGTTCCCAGCAAGAAAGAAAATGATTCAGCATCATTTTTCCCCTTTCTGAATTCAGATTGCAAAATAAAGATTTAGTAGACTCCCACGTAATGAAGTTAGGAATTTTAACAATATATCAGCTCTAGCCTACCACTACTTCTCTATTTTCTGCACCACAGAAATGTTAGCACTGCATCTCCCAAGGAGCTATGATCCCTTTACAGTGTGAAAAGTATATAAATACAGGGGCTGGGAGGCCTCAGCGGGCAAACCAATTGGCAACAAAACAATAGGCACTCTGGCATATATTCACAGACACAAAGCCCCAGCTTGCATTTGCATACATTTACTCAGAAAAAAAAAAAAAGAAAAAAAGAAAAAGAAAAAAAAAACAACAAAACAACAAGAGTTTGAGGAGAAGAAGAGGACAAGGAGACTCTAACATTTCAATACTTAATTATTCCCTATGCTTTCCCTTAAATCATGATTCCATTATTATCTCACTTCCTTATATTTCTAGATCTCTTTCCCACTACTCTACTCCTTTTAGAAACGAGAAAGAAAACCACAAAATAAGAAAATTGTAAAGGTTGTAAAAGACCTTTAAGATTATTGAGTTCCAACCATTAACCCAACACAACCATGTTTACTACTAATCCAAGTGTTACATCCACACTTTGAACACTTCTAGGGATAATGACTCCACTTGGGCAGCTTGTTCCAACGCCTGACCACCCTCTCAGTGAGAAATTTTTCCCAATATCCAATCTAAAGCTCCCCTGGTGCAACCTGAGGCCATTTCCTCTTGTCCTGTCACTTGTTACCTGGAAGAAAAGATTGACCCTCACCTTAGTCATAGAATCCATTTACATTTATGACCATCGAGTCCAGCTGTTAATCCAGCACTGCCAAGTCCACCACTAAACCGTGTCCCTCAGTTTCACATCTACACATCTTTTCAATACATCCAGGGCTGGTGACTCCACCACTTTCCTGGGAAGCCTTCTGAAATACTTCACAATCCTTTTGGTGACAAATTTTATTTTTTTTTTCTAAAAAAATCAACCTAAACCTCTCATAGGCACAACTTGAGGCCATTTCCACTCATCCTATTGCTGGCTACCTGGAAGAAGAGACTGACCCCACCTGGTACAACCTCCATTCAGGTAGTTGTAGAGAGCAACAAGGTCCCCACAGCTGTTTGTCCCTGTCCTGTTTAACTTCAGTCATCTAAAACTTTGGCTTTTGATACAGATAGCTATTTACTATAGTCATTTACATAGACAGCTATAGAGGGAAACCTTTTCCACATTTTTTAGTCATCTACCACAGGAGAGAATGGAAAACATATTTCATTATAAAGGGAGCCTAGAATAAATACCTAAAATAGAAAAGTTAAGTTCAAGTTGTCAAATTTAGCAAAAAAGTGGAGGACAATTTTTTTTTTCCCAAGTAGTTCAACTTAAAAAAAAATTGGTTCATCTTCCTTTAAAATTAATGAAGGTAAAGTGAGTGTGCACTGTGGGAGGTCTCTTAGTGAAGAAGGAGCACAAATATTCCCAAAGCAACTCTAAGTTTAAATAAAACATGGTGTTAGCATGCTAGCTGCTTTTCTCACTGACTTGTGAAGTTGTGTGCTGTACTGTAACTCAAAAAACCACAGTGATCCTTCACAGTTTTATGAATCTCCTTGAATTTTATAAGTTATGTGTGAAATAGCAGATCTGATGGAGATGAGAAAAATGAGTGCAACAGGGAAGGGACCAAAAGATATACAATGCATATTTTAAGCTTGGTAGTACCTCTTGTGGAAAAAATAAATAATAATAAAAAAAAGATATGTGGTAGTGGGAAGACATATAAAACATATATAGATGTTATACATGTATAACATGTGTAAGTGCACCCAAAAATAATCTCACAAAGTAGAAGAAGTTGTAGAATTCCAAGAAAAGACAGAAACCCATTTATATAGGAAATCATTAAACTGAAAGATCAAGAAACAGCACAGGCACAAAACACTCCATAGAGAGAATTTAAGGCAAGTAGTAGTCAATGTGTACACATTATGTGGCACAATGGATTCTGCCTAGAGTGAAGAACTTTGTTATACCTATGCCTACTTTGTAACTACTCCAGAAAAAAATCAATGCATTCCTGCAGCATGTGATTGGATTATATAGAGATCACAATTACTTGCTGAGTCAAATGGGTAATGCCAATGAGACTCCAGTTTATTTTGACACACCACCCAATTACACCATTGAAGAAACAGGCATAAAATTTGTCATCATAAAAAACTTTAGGGGATGAAAAAGTGCACATTACAGTCATGTTGGCAGTGCTAGCAGATGGCATGAAATTGCCACCATATGTGATTCCAAAGCGTAAAACAATGCTGAAGGAACAGCTGCCTACTGGAATAATTGCTAGGTGTCAAAACCAGGATGGATGTCTAAAGACTTAATGAAGGATTGGCTGAGCACTGTTTGCAATGGGCGACCAGGTGTGCCATTAACCAAAAGGAGAAATGCTTGTCCTAGATGCATTCAAGGGGCTCCTACCACTATCAAAGAGCATAATCAGAGAAGTTAATACTGTTTAATCATAATGGGAGGAGGACATTCACAGCTGCAGGGCAAACAAGCCCTTTGAAGACCATGTGAAGTCTATATATTCAAAACAGCTCTAAAATGGTGATCCTGCTATAATTCCTACAGAAAATGATGTAGTCTAGGCACAAAAGTGGATTTAGACATAATGGTGCCAGGTAAATCCAGAAGATGAAGTTCAATGGTTTAAGAAACTCCATATTTCATTTTTCATGTTGGAATCAAAGACAATTTGTTAGAGTTCAAAGCTGAGAGCAGGGGAGACAATGAAAATGGCCAAGAAAGCATAAGTGAGCAGGAGAGGAAATGAAGAGGGATGAGATATGTAGTAAACACTTTTTGTGTATAACCTTTATTTTGGGAGGGAGAGAGAGGTTTTGTTTTCTCCTATTCAAACTTGTCATCTTTCCTGGTCAATATAGTAGAAGACTCTGATGTTCACTCTCAGCTCAGCATCGCAACTGCACAAAAGGGGAGGTCAGAGGTGCTTTGCAGAACCACTGTGTGTCATGGCTGGAGAAGGTAATTGGCTAGACAACTGCGCATCTTATCACCAGCTCCAGTTTTGCAGGAAGTGGTGAAATTCAGTGGAAAAAAACCTGCATTGCCAGAGGACCTCTCTGACTGAAGACAACAGCAAGACCAATAAAAAGGCAATTAATCTACAGATCACACAACAGCTCACATTGTCACAACATGGTTTCCCTTGTTGTTGTTCCTAAACAAAAAAGTGCAAACAACAAACAACCAATCCCAGTCATATAAAGTGGCTCTGCACACAGGGAAAGATACACATTCCATCAGAAAACACTTTTATGAGTTTGTTGTGTGTCCTCTGGGACTTTTTCACACCATTCATGTCCATTTGTCTCCCTGAATACAGGATTGCACTAGTCACTAGGTGACTTTCAAGTGTCTTGGGTTTTAAATTAGCAGCAGGATGCACATAGGAATACATTTTAGTACCACTTCTGCATAAATATATCTAGACAGGTAGTTATAAACACACAGGAGTCCTTAAAAAACTTCAAAGCCTACTCACATTATTGAGCTGCTTTTTCCTATTGCAAGATTCAGAGGCATATCAGTTTAAACATGCTCTTATGATAGTAGGCATTTCTGCATGAAAAAGCTTTAGCATAAGTGCCTAACAAGAATATAATCCAGTCTGTACAAAGGGATCAACTGCTCCCTGCCATGCTTAATGTAGTCTACATTTTGTTAATGATAGTTTCTCCCAGAAGCATCCAAAATTTTCTGAATTTAAACACAATTGCATTGGAAATTTTAGGACCTGAGGAGATTGACTCAGTTCTTGCTCATTTCTATTGAAACAGCACTGGGAGCTGGTTCCTCGCTGCTGTTTACAGAGCACCCATTTTCAAGAGTGTCATTTAAAAGACTCCAGAGATGGAAGAGTTTTAAATATTTGTGGGTATTTGTGCCTTTCCTACTTCCTAGTAGCGGCACTAATTTAAGATTAAATCTTTCTTAAACTGTTTTACTTCATCCTCAGCTGCATCATTCATCCTCCTTCATCAGCCCTGAGACTTCTCTTGGTAATTACAGGAGCAGAGTCACTGCCCAGACAACTGTCTGAGTAAAGTGATACAAAGGCACCTTAATGTCACCTTTATTCACACAAGCTTTTGCTGTGATTCTTATTTCTTGACATCGCAGCCCAAACTCAGTCTGCATTATTTTAAAAGTAGTTAAGTCTAAAATTTAAAATGAAATTAAGTGGCACAATCATTTAGTCTGTGGTGAAGCTTTTGCACATCTTGAAAAAGATGAGGTTCCTTTATTGAAGTTAATTTAAACCTATCCTCAATATGGCTCATATTTATCACTTTTCATGACATATCTTTGTGAAGGAATGGTACCATGGCTTCTTAAATATTGCAAAGACAGGATGTTTAAATTTACAGCTCCCATAGAAGCTTTAATTCTATCCCCCTGTGTGCATACTGTTTAACAGGACCTTTCACTACACGATCACATGCAGTACTTATGGGGAAAACAAACTGCAAGCTTCTGTACATTGTTAGATTTATTGGGAGTGGGCTGGGAATAAGTGTTGCTTAGAAGGTGGTATGCACCATTTGTTTTAACAGGGAAAGCAACACCATTTCTGGCTTCCTGAGAAATTATCTCCCATTTAGGATAATTTTTCAATTAAAAAAAAATAATTCTACTGATATAAAACTTCAGACAAGATAAACAGGTTCCTGGCTTGCCTTCTATATCTGTGGAATACACGAAGAATATAAACATTACTTCTTCAAAGCAAAAGATGTTTCAGCACACTAGCAAGACAAAGAGCAGTGCTGCCCAACATCTGAAGGTTACTTCCACAAATATTGTTAGCCCTAGCCCTAACTCTGTAACTTTTCTGACCCAAAAGATAAACTCTATTCATTATAAAGAAATTAATTTGTCTCTGACAGAATCGACAGCACAAATACCTAATAGAAAGGTTCCTTAAGATCTATGTGGGATCACCATGAGATGTTTGTGTCTTACAAAAGAACTGACAGACAGTGGGATAATAGAAGTATTTCTAATTTACTTATTCATGTTTTTATGTGCAGCTAGTTTTCTGAGCCCAAAGTTTCATTTTTCTTATATTAAAATACTTCCAAACGGGAAAAACATTCACCTCTCCGAAACCATATTCACCATTAGACCTCTACCTCCCTTACAGTGGTTTATGCAAAATGAGATGTGGGTCTCAGTCTGGTTTCCAGTCTATGTAAAATCCATTACAACGGACTGTCACTGTGCCAGCTAAATAGCCAAGAAGTGAATTAGTGTAGAGACAAAGGATGTCTCTGAGCATTAAGTCAGTAGCAGATTTTTTTCAGAAAAAATAAGCATATGGTAGATCAAAATAGCGGAGGCTTCAGTGTTGTATCACAGTAGACACCAGGCAACTCAAGGAGATTCCTAACAGACTTAGCAATGAATGAAGACATCCTCAGAGAAAATAAAATAGTCAAGATCCCAGTGTTCTTTCAGAAAGAAATCATTTATGCCAATGAAAAACATTAATCAGAATCCACATGTCTTTGTTGTTTCAAAACTAAACATCAAAACATTTCATCTGAGCATGATGAAACAAAATGTTCCACTTCCTAGGGAAAAAAAATAAATGACTTTTTTTTTCAGCTTGAACATTTTAACAGATTCAGGACAAATTATTTTCCTTAACATTTTTTTTAGCAATTATTTGTCCCCAAATCCTGCTTAATTTTAGCCATAAGCATTACACACACTACTCGTCACTCCAGTTTGGTTGGTGAGGAGTATCAGAAACAGGAGCTGTTGCTACAGGGGTTTGTTGAGACACAGTTTATTCCAAACCACAAGCCAGCCACAAAGCCGGGGTAAAACTATTCAGATGGTGGTTCCTGTGCTGCCACTGTGGGAGCTGCAACCTGCAGCCTTCACAATTTCCCCATAATCCAGTCATTCCCTGAACAGCACGGTCCAGTTCCCGAGCTTCTGCCCAGGGACCTGCTTGTTCTGAAGGAACAAGCCCTGAGTGTTGTGAAATAGGCAGTGTGTCCATGGGGAGGTGAAGCCTGTGTTGAAAGGCACAGTGTTGCAGCCCAGATTTAGAGGAACATGTATGTGTGGATTGAAAGCAGGGGGGAAAAAAATGCTTTATAATCCAAACTTGTGACCATAAAGGAGGCTAAAAGGTAGAAGGAAAATTGCAGAAAATGGTATTTGTGAAATTACTGTAGCAGCCTTGGGAAGGTAGCAGATCCCAGCTGAGGAGAATGTCTGTAGCCTGCAGGACTGAAGTGTGCAGCAGTCCTACCTTTCAGGAGCGAGGAATTGTTTTTGGGGAAGGGGGAGGAAGGTATTGAAGCAACAGCAGCAGCCATGCCAACTAAATTTGGAAAACTTTGTTGAAATGGGACAGTACCTTGAGTTCTATGCAGAGCTCTAAACTCTGGAAGTCAGTTCTGTATTTGCTGCAACAGAGCTTGGACTTTGTGACCTTGAAATTGAGCTGTAAGGCTCCCAGAAATATCAGAAGTAGAGAAATATATTACTTCTCAGTATTGCAGATGTTGTGTTTCTCTGTCAATTGTCACTGAGCTATTGCCTCAGAAAAGCACACTGAAGTGTCAGCACTGTCTGAAAACCTCAGTGAAAACATCAGTCATTCTAATTAAAGAGCATCCAGAAATTGTTTTCCTTATATACTGTTCACCATCTAAGAATATATTGTGAAAAGACCACGGCCTGTTGTTGGGATGATGCTGTTAAAAAACCAAAACCTGGCAGATATTGACATCTTACGCTTTTGGCAGAAGTTATTGTTCCAAATTCACCCACATATTAAATATTTATCCATACAGCTAAAGAAGAAACAAGAATCTCAGGATAGTATTAACAAGACCACATGGAAGTAAGAGCCCAGTTAAAAGGAAGCTACTCTTAAATAGAAGATTTTGCTGAGAATTCCTCTCAGAGGACATAATGCCAAGACATCCATAGTGGAAAAAGGCAATATTTGGACCACAACTAAATACTTACTCTCTCTGTTTTGCTCTCCATCTCCAGACTTTTAACACCTGATGACAGTGGCACTTGAATTTTGTCTCTTCCTCACTTACACTACTGGAGCAAATGCATGTTTAGTTTTTTTCACCATCTACTGTGTGTGTGTTGTCTAACAAAAGCAAGGTGATATCTGGGAATGGCAGTATTGAAATGATATTTATAAAGAACAGGAATTCTCCAGTTCTAGCAAAAAGACTCTATAACAACAACAATGAATTTAAATGGCTAATGGCCCAAGCTAAAGGGTCAGAATTTTAGAGAAAGCACAGATATAACATTATCCCATTTGACTAAAGTCTGCAAGTGTCAAAATATAAGGCAATGCCATTCCTGTTATAGCAAATCTAAATCCAACTCAGCAAGCTAAATGTCTTTCAAACCCCCAAATCAGTGGAACATATGAATGAGATAATTATGTTAGCTTTCCTTAATCCACTTGTTTGAAGGATGATTTATCTAAAATGCTTGCCATCAGCCATCTACCTTCCCTTCACATTTTTTTCCCAGACTAGGTAAATTATATGATGTAGAACAGGCAGACACACACAAATAAAAAGTATGAGAGAAGGTGAAAGGCCTTCTTCCTCAGCAGTATACAAGCAAATTACCAGTGAGCAACACTGGCAACATCAGTCACTGCTTACAACCCCCCATAAGTCACTCTACATGTATGTTGCTTCATTCAGGATGAAGAAGGTGGATGATGAAGAGAGATATAAACAGGTGAAAAGACGAAGTAATGCTTTAAGATTTCCTAACCTCTTGGTTTAGATTTCAGCCTTAGTTATCAGTAGTACTTCTGGATCATAAAATCAAATAGTTTAGAAATTAATGTCAAACAATTTTGCCTGCTTATCTAGGATTGTAAAAAATATATAGGTACCTCTATATGTCAGTTATTTTCATAGATAATAATTTTTATGTTGACTTGGTTTAAAAAAATCAGGCTCAGGAATGAGTTATAGCCCTCTATTAGAGGAAAAAAATGCAATGTAATACTCAATGATGCCCAAGAGTTTTTTCATTATCCTTTGTTCTTAAGTCATACAGAACCCTGGGCTAAATTGTTCCAGTAGGCCTCCATGAAGTTTTTTTCTGGTTATATTCACTTTTCCTTTCTTATGCTAGAAATTTTCACATAGACAAGGGTCATGCTACCTTTAAGTTAAAAGGAGAGAGAAAAAGATAAATATAACTTCTTCAGTATCTGTTCTTTGAATTACTTGAATCTCCATAGGCTTTTGGTCCTCAAACCTTGGGTTTTTTTACACAAAAATCTTCCCTTGGGCTTCTCTTTGACATTTAAGTCATCTCAAGTGTCACACCTCAGAGAAGAGAAATAAGCAGGTCTACTTTTGCAATTTATCTCCACCACTACCCAGCAAAGAAGGAGACAGACTTTAAATGCCAACAGCTTTTTATGGGATGACCATGCTTTTTAATTACGTTCCCTCCTTCTAGTAATGTTGGAGTTAATCTTACTGGATCATACTGCGTTATTTCCACAGATTGCAGTGGGCTTTGGATCGAATCAGCTGAGAAAAATAAGTAATGGGGTTTGACCAGCATGCTGAATTAGTGTGTTTTAGAATATTCTATGCAGAGAAAAAAAAAATCTCCAAATAGAAAATCATCACTTTTGCAACCTCACAGATTAGGAAAGGAGAGGACCCAAAGAAAGAGACTGGAAGCAAGAACAAGAAGGAAACAGTAACAGTGTGAGGGAGAAGATGAACAAAAGGAGAGAAGAATTTACACTCTGCAATGTTTCAAAGAACACAACAGGAAGGTGAATTTGTCTCATCTTTTTGTATGGTTGCCAGCTGATGCTCTGGTAGGGAAAGGAGGCCCTATCTTACTAAACTTAGTGAGGAAAGATATAAGACAAAAATAAACTATAAATACACCACCTTATAAACTTATAAAGTCAATGAGGATGATCTTAACAGAGAATGAAAGAAGTAAAAACCAGCCAAACTTTCTTAACATATACAGGTGTGTATGTATTGGCAAGGGTTACTCCAAATTTAAACCAGAGGAATATTTTCCAAGAAATATTCTTTTTAAATACTAACCTGCTTCAGCAAGTGCAATATTTAGAAAATGTTAACATTATCAAGATACACAAAATAAAGATTAAAATTAATGTGACCTTCCTACTTGAGGTAGTACAGTATTTTGGAGCTGTATTTCACAGCTTTGCATGTCTGTGAGAATCTTAGAACACATACAGCAGTGAGTTGCATATTCATCTTCTCCCGTGCATCAGAAATATTACAGCAAGGTTAGGAAACTATAACAAATATTAAGTGATATTACCTTGTATGGACAAAACAGTGAACAATTTGTACCTCAGAATGCCAGTGGAATTTGGAATGGTCACAGCTTTCTCTTTCTGTAAATCTAATGCAGGTGTGTCTGCTGCCATCTTACTCATAAGAGTCAAAGGGGGATTTTGCCATAGGAATGAGGAAGGGCAAAGGATGCTAATAATAATAATAAAAAAAAACAAAACAAAAAAGCAAACCAAAATAAAATAATACTACTGTGATTTAATACCAGCCACGACCAAGCCCCACACAGCCACTCACTCACCCTCCCTCAGCTCTGCCCCAAGTGATTCTCCCCAGGAGAGAGAAATAGAAGGGTAAAAGTGAGAAAAACTCATGGGTTGAGATGAAGGCTTGGGAAGACAAATATCATCACTCCAAACAACCTCCTTCTTCCTCCAGCTTTATACACTTGGCATGATACTGTATGGTATGGAATATCCTTGTGGTTGAGTGGGCCAACAGTCCCAGTTGTGTCTCCTCCTGCCTCTTGTGCACCCCCAGCCCACTCACTTGTGGGTTGCTAAAAGAAGCAGAAAAGTCCTTGTATCTACGCAAGTCCTGCTCGACAATAACAAAAACATATCTGTGTTATCCACACTTTTTCCAGCACACATCCAAAACACAGTCCCATACCAGCTGCTGGGAAGAACATTAACTTTACCCCATCCAAAACCAGCAGACTCCATTAAGGACACTGTGGCATCTATAATGAGATAAACAAAGTCATGGGATCTTCAGTTAATGAGATAAATTGGCCCTGGTCTGGATCCACTTGGGAATTTCCAGTGCTTGAGAAGGGGGTTGAAAGAAAATGCATTTTCCATCACAGCACAAGTGGGTGACCTGCCTTGTAACCCTGATCACCACGTTGCTGATTTGTATGCCTAATGGGCATCTCTGTCCAACATCAGGTCTGAAAGAACATTGCAAGCTTCCGATTAATTAGATAGAGCATAAAGTGCAGGTTCATTCGCTGCAGAAGCAGCTCCTTTTGAAGATTATCACCTTGATTCCTGAGGCTTTGACCTATGACCAGTATTTGCCTTTATTACCCACAAAGGATATTTATATCATGCAATTGCACAAGAATTCCTCTGAAGCAAGCCTATCCAGTCCTACATGCTATACAGGAGCACAGAATCTAGAAATAATCTCTTGGTACCTGAACTTGACAGCAAGCTGCTGAATATTATGTCAGATCTGCCTACCCAAACTGTTATCAGGTTACAGGTACATATATTCTTAACATTTCCTCCTTGTCATGTAAAGTTACCTTTTTGGGGATGTAAGGAAATGCTGACATTCTTTTTCAAAATTCATTTCCTATAACAACACCATGCAGTAGCCCAGTCACAGATATAAACTGCTCTGTCTGGATATATACAACACACAAAAAAAGAGTTCAATGTATACATTAATCTGGCTCTTCCAGGCCAGGAGACAAATAGGCTTTCAAACACTCTCTTCAGCACTGCTTCTTGACAAGTGTGATCATCAGCATGATGGCTATTGCGACTCAGCCACTGGCACCTACCTTACCTAATTCACCGTCTATGCACATGAGCTGACTGGTCTGGCTTGGTAAATTTATAGCCTGTGCCCTTGCATTGCTGTGCTTAGTCTAACAATGCCCAAGTTTCTTGTTACTCTGGATGTAAATAATTTCTTTCCCAACACGTAAATTGGAATACATTTAGAATCCATCCACCTTGAATAATGATTTAGTTAAGCAGAAAAGAAAATATCACTATGTAATTGGGCCAGTGAGGTGAATAAAGTCCCTCTACATGAGCAGAGAATAATGAAACTGTAACTAAAATTAAGTAGAGTGAAGATTTCTGTTCATACACAAAAGTGCCACTGCATCAGAAATTGAATATTAGAAATTCTCATAATAATTCATAAAGGGATTCTCTGCAGTAATAAGTAGATTTCCCTCAATGATATCTGTTTGTGTGGCCTTTCAAGCACACAAGTCTGAAGTGCTGAACCTTGAACCAATCCATGTAGGATCCCATCCTAGTCCCAAGTGTTCAACAGTGGATGCCCCATGTGGAATATGAGATTGTAAAGGAAAAACACAGTAGGATGTGGACATATGGACAAGCACATAACAGTACTTTCTCAGAATACTTCTTCAGCCTCCAATGACCCATGAATCTGATACTTAAGGACCAGTCAGCTAAGTCACTGTACCAACCAAACTAGCAGAAGCTACAATTAGGAATAGTCATAGCAAACAAAGATAGACGGAGAGATCTGTAGAGAATCTTATTTCTTACTAACATTTTGGAGGATAACTTAAGAGTAACTGTGGATACTTCTCTAACAACACCACCTCAACATTCAGCTGTGGTCAGGTGGGATGTTAGAATTACTAGGAACACACAAAGCCAGCAGATGTAACTATGTTTTATGAACAGTGTGCACTCACCATTTTGAGTGATAGATACTAGTTTAGTCAGCCCATTTCCAAAAGGATCTGATAGAATTAAAAAATTAATAAATAGGATTATAAGAAGTGCTGAATGGCCTCTGTAATTACTGCAAATATAAACGAACTTTAGCTCTTGAAGGAGACAGCAGGTGGAAATAAGACATAGTTAAAACAGAGAAAATGTGCATACCCAAAAGGGATCACTTTATTCTTACATTGTTTCTTTTATTCATGTACAACTTCTCTTCATTCCTAAGAATCCAGTATTAGTCACTGTCAGGAAGAAACCATAATGTTAGGTGGGCTTCAGGTATAAATGGCATAGTTTTACATTAAGAAAAAAAAACACAACCAAAAAAAACAAAGATTAATTTAATTTCTGGTTTACTCCAAAGTAACTTATAAGGCAATTAGAAACTTCACAGCAAGTTGCACACATCTTACATTTATTTGTAACCTAAGTGGCACAATGCTGATAGGGATATGGATTTTTCCTAATACATTTGTTTCCTTCATGAGGCAACTTTGCGAAACAAAGCATAAGCTGAGTTTTCCTGTTGAACTCCTATCACTTTTCAATCAGTCTGAAGCCCAGGACTGCAGGAACCTCCACTGATGAAGCAGAGAGCTGCGGGAGAAATGTGCTTTTGGTCCATTTTTAGGATAAAAGATGAAATACAGACAAAAAGTACTCAGTAATATCTTGTGCTTCACAGTTCTCATAGAAACTTGATCTTCTGAGTGATTTATATTGCTGTGAGATTCAGCCAAAGGAAGGTTAATGGTTGGGTATACAAGCAATGGAGTCATAGCGAAAGGCAGCTGGGTAGGTGGTATTTGTTATCTCATTACGAGATGGGTGATGCCCCAGAATATTGGCCTTGCTTAAATAACGAAACTAAAGGTATGAAACTGGAACGCCTCTTTGGAAGATAGGCTGATAGAATTGGGGTCCTTCAACCTGGAGAAGTCTGCAGAGAGACCTCACTGCAACTTTTCAATATAAAAGGAGGTTTATCAGAAAACAAGAGGGAAAATTTCTACCAATATTTGTAGTGACAGGACAAAGGGCAACAATTTGAAACTGAAACAAGGTAGGTACAGACAGGACACAAAAATTAATTTTTCTTATGATAAGGGTGACAAGACACTGGAACAGTTTGCCCACAGAAGCTGCAGATAATCCATCATTGGATCTGTTCAAGATTAGGTTGGATGAGGCTTTGAGCAAATTGATTTAGTGAAAAATATCGCCGTCTATGGTAGGAGGTTAGATTAGATGATCTTTAAAAGTCCCTTCCAACCAAAACCATTCTATGATTCTGTGATTCTAAACTAATTTCAGCACAAACAAATATTCAGCAATTCACAGACGCCTGGGCACCTGTAAAAAATTGTCACTAAAAAAAAAAAAAAAAAAACAAAACCCTGAAAGAGAATCATTATTTTCCCTAGTACCTCCACACTAGGAGACCTTGTTTGTGCATGGGGAAATCTAAT
>JAWWMP010000001.1:7517148-7632128 GCA_035047865.1 Dendrocincla tyrannina | reverse complement strand
AGCTTTGTGGCGCTCTGTGAATCAGGATGGAAATGTTGAAGTTCTTAATTTAAACATTGTTTCTCTTTTGATTATAGAGAAACAATGATGACATTAAAAGTAATGTGCATTTTATCCTGTCTGATGACAAACAAGAGAGAAAAATAACATCTTTGTTTTCGACATTACCTATTAGCATGGGGAAGTAAAATGGAAATTGAACAGATGCCTTCATTCTGCTGTAAGTTCTTTTTCAAACAGCAATTTCTATAATTTTGTAGGAAGAACATGACAATACAGATTTCTGAATTAGAAAAAAAATAAAATCAGGTTTACTTAAGAGATTGGTCACTGTGTAATTTTATTTGTGATACCAGCTTTAAGATGCTGCATTGCAAACAAAGCACTAGTAGCACAGAACAGTTACTTCAAATCTCTTAGGATTGTCAATTAAGTCTGACAAAATCCCACAGTAAATGCATTTTATCCAAAGGAACAAAGTGGGGTTATCAAAAGATATTATTATGATACCTCAGAGAGAGAGTGGCATATGATTTCTCTCAATACTACTGTTAGTTACATGCACAACCAGGTACGTAAACATCACAGCCTCAGGGAACAGCAAGAGGAGGATGTAAAAGGCCTCAGATCACCATTTGACTTTAGATGCTTGAAACCAAGAAGCCAAGCTTTCACTAGCTTAACTGTAGCTGAATGACCAATATTTAGGAAAGAAAATGAGACCTAGGTGCCAAAGTCCAGCGGTTTTTAGGCTGTAACATACACAATTGAGCCCCTCACTCCCTGTACAGTCAGTCGAGAAAGTGTCAGAAGGTAATTCAGTCCAAGTGGTTGAATATGGTTGTTTCTCCACTCACTATAGAAGTAAGAGTAGACAACTAGAAAGGATGAGAAAAGCTCACTGAGCTCAGTCTCTCATGATTGAGCATAGCTCTGCAATGGCAGACTCTGCCATAAAGACTGCAGAACACCTGCACCACCCTACCCAATTCAGCATGAGTGTATTAACAGCTTATGATACCTTGACACGCACTTTAAAATTTTAATAAAGGTCACAAGTTCATAGTTCTAATTTGTCATAGAAGGGCAGCAAAAGTCAACTGCACTGTCAGAGAACGTGCTCTTTTCACTAATTGGGATTTTTTGCATAAGAGTTCCAGAACACCCTAAGCACCCATGCTACTGCAGAGGTCAGCCTATCCTTGTCCCAGTCCCCACAGACCTGATGCAACAGGTAGACCCACAGTCCTGAATTAGGCCACTCTGCTCAGATAACATGAATTTGACCACACAGCATTTTCAGAAAGGCCAGTATTAAAAAAAAAAGAACAAAAAAAAAAAAAAACCCACATGCACAAAAAAAAAAAAAAAAACAAAACCAAAACATTTTGCAGTACAGTAGAATAAATTTTTCATAATAAAACAGCATCTAGAACACAGGCTCACAAAATTTTCTAATAGTCATGTAGAAAATTACCCTGTCACAATCTACTCCCTCTGTGTCACTCCAACAGCAGGAAGACCTGGATACCTAACAGAAATTTTTCTGGCATGGCAAGCCTAGCACCAGCTGACAGAAAGGACATACATAACACCAACATACAAGCTTTGCCAAGGGACAAACAGGGTCTAATCAGAGCATGCTGCTCTCCAAAACTCTTGGCTGTGGAGCATCCCCCTTGGTTCCACCACAGTTAAGCACAATTTAGAGATGTGATTGAGCTGTTATAACTTTTCCAGGAACCTTCAGTGAGGGATTAACACAACAACAAAAAAAAAAAAAGAAAAGGCACCCTAAAGTCACTCCTCCCAGACATAATGCAGGGGTGATGTAAAAATTACTGATTTGAACCATAGCCAGGTTAAAGAATTGGTAAGTAGAAATTTTTTGACCTTCCAAAGACACAAATGAGAATGGATTGGTTATACTGGAATGATTAAGAAAAAAATAAAATTGCAGAAACTTTGAGATGAGCCAGATACTTGAATTTATTTGATTCACCTTTAATTAAAATTATTTTAAAAAAGAAATGTTTTCATTCACACATCCCAGTGCACAGGAATTTACATGTTTTTCAAGTTACACACACAAATTCCCACATCTCACAGGGATACTGTTCCCCATAAATTCAAATGGATTATTATCCTCAGCTGATACATCAGAACAAGCATTTCAAACCATATCAGACAAGTGTAAAAACTCACAGACATTAATGAATTTAAGATTCAAAACAAGCAGTGTACCTTTGAATAAAATATATTTGCAGTTTTCTCTGTAAAGATTGGTTAATTTATTAGGCATATGTATGAGCTGATACATTTTCTAAAAAATTCATTGCCATTTCCATCTAGCAGAGCCTCTCCTTTTTAATCAGCTCTTCTCCACTCACATTGAATCAAGGCTGGAAAGAAAACTGCTCTTTAACAAGGGTGTGATACCTGATGTCACAGCATACTAGTCCGTGGACATACTTTGTTCTGGTTAGGCCTGATGGATACATAATTCAAGTTCTTTTCTAATTTTAAAGAAGCAGGTGGCTATTTTAGAGTAGCATAATTTTCTGTTTCTCTGAAGCCTGCTACCAGATCTTGGTAATAAATATACAGAAGCCAGCAGTAGGCATTTCTGTGCTCAAACTTTATTGCAACTTTTTGTTTTTGACACAATGCTTTATCCTAATAGGCTTTTATCCCCTGCATACATTTTAATTAAACAATAAATAACCATCAGCAGAACATGTATAATTACTGTAGGTACATTAGAAATGAATATCTCATGCTATAACTGTCTCCAAGTCAATGAAAACATTTGTTATTATAAAATCTCCTTATTGGAGATTTCAATTGCTTACACTTATACTTTTAATCAGTGGCAATGCAACAGTTACTAATAGACAGAATCTCTCTATATAAAGAACTTAAGCCACAAAGAATTTAAAGACTTCAGGGTACATGAAAATTTACTCTTTTTTAATATAAAGACTTCTGGTCTTTTTCAATTTTTACTGTCTTTTTAGAGAGAATGTTGCTGCTTCAAATGCATTTACCATTGCTGAAGCAAACAAAACTATCCACTATTCCTCTTACCACACAGCAGAGACAAAGATGCAAAACATCTCCCACCCCAGCCTCTTCCCTCAATAGTGAGGGAAGAGGATTTTGCAGTTTGTGGATCGTTTTAACTTTACCCAACAATACAAAAAGAAGTGGTTTGGGGTCTATCTGTTTGGGAATTTTGATCTTCACAGTTCAACACAATGTTCTTTGGCACCAACCACTACAATTTTTTATGGAGTCTTTCCTCTTTTAATAAAAAAGGAACATCTAACTAATCTCTTGGCTGTTTTTCTCAGAATTGC
Source organism: Dendrocincla tyrannina (assembly GCA_035047865.1). Classification (NCBI taxonomy): domain Eukaryota; kingdom Metazoa; phylum Chordata; class Aves; order Passeriformes; family Dendrocolaptidae; genus Dendrocincla; species Dendrocincla tyrannina. The sequence continues at coordinate 7,628,769 of JAWWMP010000001.1, read as the reverse complement.
CTACATCTAGAAACCTATTTCTTCCCTTCTGCTGTTCCTTTTCCTGACTACAGAGCATGCAGCTGATACTAACCTATGGTTTCTTCCCTCTCCAAATACCATGGCATTTGACACTGCTAACCCAGCTCTCCCTGGACCCTCGCAGAAAGTGTTCTGAGGCAAGTCTTTAGACCCTCATCTTTTGGAGGGCAGCACCTTGCCATGCTGTCTGAGAATGCATTTTTTGATGCCATGAAATTGTGGGTCAAAGTTCTTCACTGCTGAGCAAATGTTTCTAGCCTAGTTCATTCAATATAGAGCAATGAAATGCATATGAGACACATGGGTGACAAGAAAATTCTTCCGTCTCTATTAGCTATTCTACCAGGAACAGATCTGGTCTTTGAAAATATAATGGAGGTGAATATCATGATCTATGTCGAAGGCTTTTAAATTCATCTTTGTGTGAAGATCCCAAGATCCCACTAATATTCCCCTAGTAGCAATAGAAAGGACCCTTCCTTGTTAGCATTCTTCAAGCATTTTCAGCCTGGGTGAGTAACACAAATATGTGCAACACAGACTTAAAGCCTTCTTGTGTTTGGAAAGGCTTTTATTTGGAGGAATTGATTCTCAGTGTGGATGTAGAATATAATTCAACTTCCATCTGACACTAGTAGAATTTAATTTCAAAGGAAACACAACTATGTAAGAGTTCCAGGAAGCACATAACACTTAGGAAACAAACAAACAAACAAACAAAAAGAACCAAAAGATAAAAGAAAACCAACCAAACAAAAAAGAAAATGACATAGTCAAACCTCAGAATTTTCTCTGAATAATAGACTTCATGGAAAGTTTTCAACCAAATTAAGACATAGGATGGTAAGTTTTCCACAGAATGTCTCACTTATTCTTCTCTGCACAATCTGTTTCCCTTCAGTGCAATATCTTTGCCACAAATAGAAGCAAGTATATCTTAGTTCACCTTCAGCAATTAAATTCAGCTTTCACAGTCCCTGGCACCTATTCATCCTGTTGAAATCACTCCTGAAGTCTTAGGTTAAAATGTCTAAAAATTCTCAATATTTCTTTTAGTTCTTTTCCTTTCAACAACCTCAACCAGACACAGAATAGAAATACTGAAACTATATTTCACGTAGTGGAAATCAGGCAAAGCATTGAGAGCATATTTCTGAGCGGGTAGTAATGGATTCCCATCACAGCTCTCAAAATTAGTCATCAAGTCACAATCTGAGGTCAAATAAAGAGCTTTTCAAAGAAAATGAGCATGAACTGGCAATTAATACATTTAGACTGGAAATCTGAGGGTTTCTAGTTATAAGAATAGCGAGAATTTGAAGCAATTTCCTGAGCAATAATAATGAAGTCAACAATGCTGAGGTGAAAATTGATTTTTGTAATCAGATTGGCCATAATAGCAAGAATTGATTTACTGGATTTGGTGATCTAGAGGATCACTTTCAATGCTTACTCTTCTGAAAGCTCAGTTTATTTTTATGATTCTAGGTATCTTCCCAAAATATCCCAGCAAGGCTGCTGAGATGGGAAGGCAGATGAATCACACTTTAAAATATATAGAAAAAGAAACTAATAAGGTCATTATAAACCTTTTTTAGATGACATTTTTGACTGCTGCATAAAGCTTTATATGAAAAGAGAACCCATGCTTTTCCAAACACTGCTCAATACTTTTTTATGAAAGATTAGATTTCCAAATTCTTATGCAGAATTAATTATAGCCTCTTATTATTTATAGAATATAATTTCTAAAATCAACATGAGCCTAATATTGAACACCAAATGGTATTTTTGTAAAGCAGTCCAACTACGCTGCCAGTAACCAGTTGCATGTCTTTTAATTAGTTCTCATAATCAATTTTAATTAAAATGAATAATTCAAATATTATGCATTACAATCTCAAACATTAATCTTCTCAAGAAAGGTAAAGAAACTTAGAAGGCACATAGAACATAGTCTCCAAATTTGAGTTTATAAGCTTGTGGGTGTAAGACAAAGGACCCACAATTTGGATTGCCCTCTTATGTGACCTTTTCCTTTGCAGAAGTTATTTGGACAAGCAAAGGTCCCAGTAGGGGGACTAGAGGAAACTAAGTGCTCAAAAATTCTTCTTCAGGTTTCTATAACCATAATACCAGATACAATAATTGAAGAGTAGATAAAAGCCACTTTGAAAACTCAGTTTAAGCAAATATTTTATATTGTTGTAACCTCCAGGAGGCATGGAGGTGCTGTGTTTTACAGAAAAAGCTTCAAATAAGATTTCAATTAACAAGAATTAGAGGACTGTGATTTAATAAAACCCGAACAGGGGAAAAAAAAGCCAAAAAAACCCATGCCACCCCACTTTATCCTGAAAACTGAGATACTGAAAGCAGTTCACCTAGAAATAATACAGGTGAAGTTACAGCCATAATACATAATAATCCAGCATATTAAAAGACTGTCATATTTATTCCCTGAAAATAAAATATAGGAAATGACAGAAGAATTTTCTTGGGTTTCTTTCAGTGAAGATGTCATATTTTGGGTTTAAAATACACTGTGACTGTATTCAATAACACAGTACATCTAAATCTATTTAAAACAGTTCACCATGTATTTTACCCATAGCTTTTCTTCTGTTTTCTGTTACAATGATTTCTTTCACTTGGGACATTCGTTCGGTATCCATGAGGTGCAAGGGTAAACACAGATAAACTTAGAAAAAGAAATGTATCAGATTGATCTTCAGCTTCTCTAAACTGGCGAACTTGTATTGACTCAGCGAAATGACTATCAGCTCTGCTCTATAGAAGCTGCTCACAGCAATTGCTCCCACATTCAGAGATGAAGATGCTGTATTTCAGACACTTTAGCCATATTCGCTTTGACCCCAAGTGCTTTCACCTCATGGCAATCTCCAACCTCATGTAATAGCTACAGAAGTTTCTGCAAGCAGAAATGGACATTATTGACATACTAGTCTGGCCTCAAGTTATGAAGCAAGTCTTTTTTGTGCTAGCCTTGCACAAGCTGAGAAGTGAAAAACTTGTTTAGCAAAAGGAGGGTAAAAGAGTTTAAAGTATTTACCCAAACAAAATGAAGAGCCAGAAGGCCTAGAGTTTCTATCCCTAAATATGAAGGAGGAAAATGAGCTATTCCACCCTGGCAAAGGTATTAACAACACTGGCATTGAAACAAATGCATGTGAACAGAACGAAAATAGAATCAGGCTGGATATCGAAAGAAGGATTCAGACCATCAGGGAAGCAAGACTCTAAAACTGCTTTCTGTTAGCAATAGTAGGAACAAAAGGAAAAAAAAAAAAGATAATTTTCAAGTTTTGGCAAACTTATGATTAAAATGTGACATGACAGATCTGGGACTGACAGCCCAAGATGTCCTAGGCTATCATATCCTGTAGTCCTATAAGGGGGAAAAAGAAAAAAAAAAAATATATTAATCACTCCTGCTTTCCAACTGGAATCAATTTTACCTTGGGCAGAAAATTACAAATAACATTTTTAAGTATGAGTAATGCTCGGTTCATGCTACTCCAGCTGTTTACCACAGCTGATTCTGCTGCCTTCTCACCTCCTTTCCTCTGACCACCCCCAGTTTTATCTGTGTAGCTCTCAAACTCCAGCATGTAAAAGAGGGATAACAAAATTTCCTAACTCATAGTTTTAAGGGGATTAGGATTTGCAATACCCAGACAGGGTGAAAGCCAAAGAAATTTAGCATTTAAAGTTTATAAATGTAAGACTGTTACTACTGCAGCTATTTTTGTATGCTAGGGGGACATAATATTGTTAATAAGAAAAAAAAATAGTCAAATGTATAGCAAATATTAATTAATTGACTAGCAAACAATCAGCATTCCTTTTTGGCTGATGAATACTGTTGTTTGCCCAAGAAAATGAGTATCAGTATGAGCACCAGTGTTCCTTGAAATTCAGAAAAAGATGGTTCATATCCTCATTAAAAAAAAATTAAAAGACATACTTATGCATAATTCTAATGAGTAATTAAATTTTGAAATTGTGTTCACAAGTATTTGCCAATTATTCAAACAAACTACATCCTAAATACAGTGCTTCATTAAAAAGACCATTAAGACAGCAAATTCAAGGACTAAAATATGACAAAACCACCAAATGTAGATTGCTGATGTAATTTCATTTGTAACTCCTTGACCACAGTCAAGTTGGGCAATGTGATAACATATTCTAAAATCTACACAGTTTTTGTCATATATTTTTTCTGTTTCTTTATTTTTTTTATTTTTTTCTAACTAGTCTGTTCGGCATGGTGTGGCCTCATTCCTTATATACCCCACTTTGTTGAAGCATGGTTTCAACAGCATTTTATATCTCTATATAGAATATTTTATCACCTTAAAGGGCTTCTCTTACTATTTTCTAAAAATCTACAGCATGTCTTTGAAGTGAGGAAGCTCTCTGTGAACATTTCACAGATGGGAAACTGAGTCATTTATAAATATAACATTTAGGAAATCTAATTTGGGGTGTTAGCTTGATGACAAGACATATATTTTTCATATCAGAGAAGCTCCCATATATGAACAAAATTTTAAGTTGTCAGCGTTTCTAACAATTAGGATTCAGGATGGGTTTCTCTCCACTTAAATACATCTAAGCTAGAGAGGACTACATGAAAGGAAACAAACACTTAGAGGTCAAATATCTCAAAAATCAAGACAGATATATCTCAGGCTGGAAAAGTACCTAGCAAAAGTTTGGCAAAAAAAGGGAGCCAAAATACCAGAACTCACATGCAAACATCCAGAATTAGGTGGACAAGCCCAGCCCATAATTCCCATGTTCTTAACCCTTGATATTAAGCATCTGAAAATTTCTATTGAATAGTGAAGCAAGAATGATAAAGGGAGTTGTTCTCATAGATCTTTGTCCTCTGTCATGACTGAGACAACTTCAGGGGCACCAGCCACTAAAAAGAACTGGTACATTTAAAAGTCATGGTAACGTCCCTTATCATTCAGCAACTTAAACTCTTCTGTTCAGTGGGAAATGAAAGAAAAGTTAAACACTTCTCCAAAAGCATAGATTTGCTCAGTGAGTTATTAAGCCCTCTTATCTTCATGATGCAACTGATGGGACACCCATTTCAGTGAGAGAAAGCTCTTCCTGAAAGCTCTGAAACATCTTCTTCTCCTTTTTTCGCCTTACTGAAGACAAAATTGTGCAAACCTTGGCTGCCAAACTTGCTCAGAAGACAAGCAGAACACACACTCACACTGAGACTGCAATTTGTTACCAGTGAAAACCTTGTGGGGATGGTGGGGAAGTAAAGGAAAATAAAAGCCTTTTCAGCTTAAAAAAATAGAAAAGCAATGTTTCATAAAAATCTCCAGCAACATCCACCTGCCACTCGTAATTTTACAAGCCAAGTAGACGATTGTTGCATTGGCTGCAAGTGAAGCCCAGGCCTCCCATATGGCAGTGCTCATTCAGCCACCAAATGACCAGTGGTGCAGGGAAAGGTCCTCTACCCCACAGAAGCACTACCAGAAAGGATCCGTTTTCCACCCAAGATATTCTGCTTGCAGGATTGGACATCCTATGATTTATATTTTGAGTTTGTGTTCCAAATGTACTGAGACACCAATAAAAAAGTTTGAGGTTTTGCAACATAGGAGTCCAAACAACTAGATAACAGAGTATTTTCCCTCCAGAGCTTACAAACTTAAACAAGAAAGTCAAACATACAACAGTGAAAAATCCAAGATGAAGAGAACTTTTTAGGTATGTACTTTAAATAATTTGCTAATATTGCTGTTTTGCCAGTTGTTTATATGAATAAGCTCTTTGATTCTTTTGGTCTTTAGACAATTATAAAGACAGTGGCTCTGGTAAGTACAACTCTCTCATTACAGACATAATGGAAAATAAAGTTCCTTTTTCTGCAAGATAGCAGGAATCAACTAAAGCTGTACAGTATAAAGCCAGGTAAGGCCATCTCAGAAGTGCCAGGTGAGAAGGGCTTGATGGTTGCAGAGAGATTAAAAGATTTTTGGGAGCGCTCTGAATGTTTCAGCCATGTACTCAGTCAGAACTGATCCCACTCCTCTATTCTTCTCACAGCTGATTTTACATTTTATAGCCTCTCCTGTCACACAGTTTAGCAACAGTGTGTTCTGCTTTCCACAGTGCCTAATGTGTCACTCTTCCTTGCATCTGCATTCTAATTTAATTTCTGTGCATAACCTCCCTTCTCCCCCCAACCCTGTCTTTCTTACATCTTCACCAATCGTTCCTTTTAAGGAGTGTCAGCTATTGAGGGAAAATTAGGAAAGAAGCGGGAGTCCTTTGTACGAGCAAGCTTCTCTTCATCTCTCCTACCAGCTCTGTTTCCTCAGAGGCACAGTAACACTACGGGGTCCTCTTGATGGAGGAAGCTGGTGGCCTCTTATTCTCACATTGGGGTGGAGAGAGCTCAATCACTTGTGACTGGCATAAATGTTTAACACTCATGCAAGCAGAACCATCTCATGGTAGCTTGCTAATTATCCACTGTAACAAGCTCTGGATCAGATGCCCTTAGATTATTCTCCTTATTGGCTATGCTTTAAAAAATAATTACTCATCATATTTTCAGAAAAATCCAGCAGTATGTTTTCACAGCAAAGGCACTACAAGCAATGGGGAGGATACTAAAAATAGAATAAAAGAGGCCAGCGGTTTCTTTGATTCATTGGCACCGATTCCAGTTCTGCAGTGTGAGACCAGAGTTTGTACAGAGAGCAGAAATCCACTGAAGATGAGATCTTCCTCATATACAAAGCTGTGTGTATTACTACTGTTGAATGAGCAATTAGGTGCCATTTGCAGAAAATTAGCAGATATTTTTAATGAGAAAAGTCATTTGTGTCTAGGATTTCTGTTTCACATACTGCAGATTTGGAGGTATAGAATTCCAAAATAAAACTCAGCACTACAATTACAGCATTCACTGAGCATTGATGTGTGTCCCTAAAACACCGAATTTAAATAAGAATGACTGTATAATTCAATATCAGACAAGTTGAAACAGACAATTATCCGCAAGGATAACAGAATTTTCTCATATCTCAAGGTTTTGCTTTACCAAAGCTGCCGAAACATCTGGAATTTCTGATATTTCACTTTATCAATGTCAAAGTGCATAGACAACCAGAGGAAAGAGACAGTTTTGACTGATCAGTTTATAAATCATTGAAATTTAAAGCTACAATATGAATATCAGAATATGAGAAAATTTACTAAGAGTGCAAGAAGAAAGGGACTTGGACACCAACTTTACTATGTGTTTATGTAAGAAGAAATGTGGAGGCCAAAAGCAGAAGCTGCTGGTATGAAAGAGGCTGTCAAACCTGCCTTCAGTTTAGAATCTCAAAAATTAAACCCAGCAACAAAATAGAAAGGACAGGATGTGAATGAATTCATATTAACATGTGATATATGATTTGAAAATCGACTTTATAGAATAACAACTAACAGATATTAATTTATTGGGGCACTGGAGTATAGTATGTGGAGGCTTTGCCCTAAGAAATGCTTTTCGGAGCCATACAAATATGCTTTCAGCAGCTCTGCATTAAAAGGATTCAAAAGTGTAAGTTCAGCTCATATTCCTACAAGAGCATTACAGATCATACAAACAAAAAATGTTTGTCGATACTATGAATAAACACTCATTTACTCTTATCATTTGAATTAGTCATCACACTTCCATAAGTAAAACTCATCCTATTAAGAGGTTCCACAGTTTCCACTATTAAACTGCAGCAGACTATTACTTTCAAGTTTACTCTTTTTCAAAATCCCACAAACTAGACATTTTAAGTGAATAGTTTAACATTTAATAGTGTTAACATTTTCAACTTATCTTAAAAAAAAGAAAACTGAAACTGAAATTATTTTTTGCTTTCAAACCACGATCAGCCCAAAACAAGATTAAATAAACCCCAAACACACAAACAAAAAAAAGGCCAGGTGATGACCTCTCTTTCTTGTACCCAGGCAGGATGCAGAAGGGATAAGGGATCCTTGGTGCTCAGTAAGTGAAAACAAACTACCTTTCTCCTTGTCCCTTTTACTTCAAAATCAGATGGAGATAGAAACATGAGCTTATGCATTCAAGAAAGTGGAATCAATGAAACCATGACATATCATAAAGAACTACAATTCTGCATCTAGGGTGAATTCAGAACCAAGTAGATCTTCCATCTTGGCAAAACTCTTCTGCTATATTTTTGTATCACTCTTGGCTACACTACGTCGTAAAGCATGCAAAGACTAAGTATTGTTCTGGGAAGGATATAACATATTTTTCATTTACAGGAAAAACTGCAAGTCCTTGTTTTAAATGCAGAATTTAGGTGTCAATTGAATACGCAGCCAAATTCAGGTTATTAGCCATTGATATACTGATGAGTTTAATCATGAAATCATGAATCATATCAGCTAAAGCACTGTTAGCAGTTACCACATAGGCATCAAATCTGCAGATGTGGAACAGAGGAGATGTGAAGAGCTGTATCCATATCTGTATCCATACATGTATATTTTTGCATGAATACATACACATACTTTCTGTGAAAAATAAAAAATTAAAACTACAGAGTCCATTTAGATTTCAGTAAAACTGATTTTTGCCCCAAAGCTGTGGGGCACTTGTGGTACTTTTGCCTGGCTCTTCAATCACTAAGCCTGTAGACTTTCCAGTGACAGGAAGCAGATCATATAGAACTCCCTTCTACACTGTTATGTTGAATAGTCATTTGAACATGCCCATCAGATGAAGCCTCCCACTGGTACGAACAGCTTGAGAGAAACTGCAACCATGGTAGCCATGCCTGAAACTACTTAATGCCCCAGACTCTCAGGGTAAATTGTTCAACAGCTTAGTAAATTAAGTTTTTATCATAGTAAAAACGTCATCAACTCTCTGAATTTCTCCCTCTTGAAAAGACTTTTGTTGTCTTTTCCTCATGTATGAGTAATTTCTGTGCTGTTCTATCACAAGTCAAGTACCTTATGACAAGTCATAAACTTTCTTAATACTTTCAGACTCGTTCCCTATTATATTTTCTCCAGCTTGAACAATCTTACAGAATAGAAAATTAATATAAGGTATAACTGATGTACATGTGACCTGAATTTCTAGGGGAAATTACTAACCTGGGCTACCTATGGGAGACAAATATACTTACACATCCAAGGGCAGTTTAGATCAGGTAATTTTACCTATTTTTCCAAAAAGTCTTCATTTGGAGCATATGTTGATTATGTAGACCTGTTTATACAGTGGCAAATGCAAGTTTTTGACAAGCTAGGATACTATTATAATCAACATTGCCTGCATTTTCCATTACTACTATTTCTTATGCAAGGTATAATGAAGGATAATGCACGTAGCTTTAGAGCTCATTTTGAGTTTCAAAACAAGTTACAATGCAATCACCTATTAACCTTTTCATCCCAAGGGTTTTTCTACAAAAAGTTAATATCCCTGACAGCTCCTTGTTTATTTTCAGATCCATGCACTGTTTGCCACTACTGACCTTGCAAGCAGATTCACACCTTACAAAGTCTCTGACCTTGAAGTCATTAAAATCCAATCACATACTGGGCAGGTTTCCATATTCATTAGGACAGCAAGAAGATAGATTTGAACATGCCTCTGAAGTGACCAATACATTCATCAGCCAATTTCCATCTTCTTCAACAATTTCAGCTTGCTTAGGGATATTACTAGATTAATTGATACAGAAAATCTTTTGCAACAAAACAGTAGCAATGTTAAACAGATGCAATATGTTTCTAATTAAAAAGGCTATGATCAAACATAAGTCATAAATTATAGGTTGTCCTATGAATACCCATATGAAGTTCCTACAACAGTTTTTTTTTTTCCTTTTGCTTTCGATGTAAGGGTCAGAGTATTTTTTCAAAGTGCATTAGAATGAAACTAGCATCTAAAAGTCAGGAAAGCCATGTCTAACACTAAAGAAATCTTTATGTAGGTTTTGGGGTTTTTTGTTGGTTGTTTTTTTTTTTTTCTAATTCAGTCTATCACTGGAACATGCTAATTAACTCTATTAAGTTCTTATGGATTTATTTCATGAACTCCTTTGAAAGGTAAAACTTCAACTCACAAAGATAGGATTAATGACAACCACAAAAAGAGGAAAGAAAGAAACACAGACCTAGGTGTAACACTTTCCCCATCCTATTTTGACATAAACTTGCCTTCATCTACACAGATCGTTCTTGTGGAAAAGTGAAATTTATGTGAATATATTCTGTTGGGGAAAAAGAGAAAGACTTTTTCACATTGGGAATATGTAGGCATGATCTCTTCTGAATTTAAAGCGAGAGAGATTTGAAAAAGGGTGGGATAGACAAAGAAGTTTCAAACACATAAATAGCAAGCATCAAATGAAACATCATCTGTCAAATAGGTAGCTCAGAAATCTGTGGTTGCCCTCATCACAAATCACTTTTACAGCAATATTGTTCAAAAGACTTTTATGTTTACCTGGCAAAGGCCATAGTTATATCAAAACATTTTCAAGGGGACTGAGCTTCAATCCGTTGGTCAAAGGTCTCTGCACAGAAAGCAGCTGAGGGCAGGTTCCAAGCTCCTCTTGAATTTTTAGGTTTGTTGCTTTATTGTGCATGGGGAACCCATCCATGTGAGCTTTCATCAAAGCAGAGACAAGAAGCTTTAAGAAACTCAGGTTTCTTACTCCTTGTCTTAAAGTTGTAAATAACATTGATGACTGGCTTTGCAGTTTTTCATTCTGGCAGCCATTTCAGGGTTTTTTTTATTTCCCGGGCTCTGTCTGAGGTACATCAGTGGCAACAAATCAAATCAAGAACCCCTTGGAGAGTACTTTTGATTCAGAGGGGTTTTGCCTGATTAACAGCTTTTGAGCAACATCTGAAACAAATCACTTTTTATGGATTCCTCCAGCTGTCTGATGGCAGAAGCCAAAGATGGCACATGACCTGCAGGTGGCTGACCTGCAAAAAATACTGTCTTTTTGTGATCATAATCCAGCATACCACTGACACAGAAATTTACTTCTTACACATAACTTCAATGAATACAAGGTTCTTTAAAAAAAAAAAAAGAAAAAAAAAGACATATTCATGTACAGACAAACAAGCTTAAGGACCAAAGATAATTCTAAAATCAGGTTCTCAAGAAGAGAGGAGAGAAGAATGGAAGAAAAGTCAATATTGCTTTGAAAATGCATTTCCCTAGATAGGAGAAGGCCTGTTGTCTTGAGAATCTGCTATGTGACAGGAAACTGGTTATTTTGCCATGTTTGCTCAAGACCATGCCCCAAAATGTCCCAGAACAGCAACTGTAACCATAAAGCTAGTATAATAGACTTTCCATACACAGTAAACCTCCGGATAGAGCACAACAGTGTCACTATCCTTTGTGTAATTATCAGGTATTTTTCATTTATACTGTCCTTTCATAACCTGTATTGTGCTCACATTGAGCCAAAGCTCAAAGGCTTTGGCACCCAGTTACACCATAAATTGAAATAATGAGAATGATTTTATGCCGTTCTACAAAATGTATCTAAGGTGTTGTGTGTGCAGTATGTACAATTTTGCAGCCAAAACTCTTTTTGTGGAGAAAACTAAGACCTTGAGCTTTCCTCTGCTTCTGGAGAAAGCAGGAGTATTTACAGCAATAAATACACTGTTTTGAAAGCAACTAATTTTAATAGGCCCATTAGTCTTTTTTAAATTAATATAAATATATTTCTTTCAAGAAAATTAGGTTCATGAGCATAAAGTCAATTGTCTGGCATTACCTTTGCACACAAGAGAGACATTTTCAGTCATTACATCATACGTCCTACAAACTCAGCAAATTAAACACACCCCTGATATTTCAGGAACACAGCACCTGACATGGTGAGTGTCTAAAGCAGTATATAATAACTTACTAATACATTAAAGATAGGATTTTAAACCAATAATACTTTCTGAGCATAAATCATACATACTAGAGCTTCTTGAATACCTTTTTAAGAATCAAATGGAAAACTACAGCACTCTCCCATTGTTTACAAAGGAGATTTCTCTCTTCAATGTTTAGAATTTTCTTTTGCAAACTACTATCAGTATATCATGATGTACTTAACAGTAGCTATTACTTGAATGATGAAAATCAAATAAAACTTGAAAAAAAAGCGAACAAAAATAAAGAGCCATATATTCTGATTAAAAAAGAAAAGACAGAAATTTACATTAATATTTAGGAAAGGTATATATTTTATATTTGACACTCTGTGTTTATACAGGCTGCATTGTTTTCTACTGACATTAGCACTCTCACTTCATTTTTAAATACAGTTAAATTCACAAAGGAGTTGAGGATTATTAAGATTTTGGTTTCCTAAGTAGCTGAGGGTCTATATGGCCTGTTGCATTGAAATGACTGTGTGACCTCCTCTGTATCTTTGAAAAACTAAAACCAGTTTCTAAAACATTTGTGCACAACCAATCCTACAACCATGCAGTCTGTACACGTGAATGAGAAAACATCACGAAAATAAAAAAGAGAGAAAAATCAATAAACTGGTATGGAAATAGTCAAAACAAGTCTGGGAGAGTATGAGCCCACATCGCTCACCTGCAGGAAAGCAGCAGGTACAAGTGTTGCAGTGTGCACGCCAGTACAGGGTGCTATTTCATTTGAGTGGTGACAGCTCACCATGGATTGTACTCTCCATATTTGGGCCGTATTTATTATCTTTTAATGTCACCTCTAATATTTTAATGAACACCTCTACTTATTTTAATGAATTTTCCCTCATTCGCTTCAATTATATAATTATTTGACTATTTGATTTAAAACAGTTTCCTGTGTCACAGTCTCACTCCTACTTTTGTCTTGTTTTAGAAGAGCATTGCTACTCAGCTTCCAGATTTCTTCAACAGTTTCAGATTGCTTTCATCCCAAAGCTCTATTTGCTTAAGATACTGCTGTTCTCATGCTTGCAGTCTGTTTTAAGTAGGCATAACAATTACCTGAAAATATTTCAACAAATAACCTAGTTTCATGCTACAATATTATGTTAAGAACCAATTCCCCAAAACTCATTTTCTTTAAACAAGGATGAGAATGCAATTGGGCACGGATTTCCTGTTCATGGCCCCATCTGCAATTTCAGATTTAATATAATTATTATTTCTGTGTTTACAAAGCCTCCAAAATGCTTAGTACAGAGCTGGCAGGTGCTTGGAAAACTTGATAATAGAGCACAACTTAGGAAAGTAATAGCAGTTCCACTTAAAAAGCAGAACTTAACAAGGGTTCATTCCTGTGTCTTAAAAGTCACAGGAATAGAGGGATGCTTAAAATAACGACAAACTTCGGAAGAAAAAAAACCCAGAACACTGACTTGATGCAAAAAAAAAAAAAAAAAAAAAGAAAAAAAGTAAAGCAGCAAACCATGCATTTCAGGAAACAGAGGATCAACTCCAGGGGGAAAAAATAAAAATCACATCATCAGTAATTCTTTGTTATGGATACTTAATTTACTTGGTTGTAACGCTGCATTCTTAAGAGTGACAGAAAATGTGGACACTCCCAATGTCTTCTATCTGTGCATGGCCCCCAAGAGAGAAGAATCAAAGACCCAGCATAATGTATAAGTACTGTGTAAAAATAAAATGAAGACAGGGATTGTTTTGTTTGTTTATTTTGCTTTGGTAGGTTTTCTATATGTTGCTGGGGTTTTGGTTTTTTTTTTTAACTTTGTTTGTTTCCTTTAGGGAGTGGTAAGCAATCTTTCCTCCAATATTACCAGAAAAGACTTGGTTATAGGGGTTGCACACTGTCCTGTTTTGGTTTTTTCTCCTTTAGCATTCACAGTAATAGATTTTTTACCCTTCACAGAATATATGTATGTATGTATGTATGTATGTATGTATGTATGTATGTATGTATGTATGTATCTATCTATCTATCTACCTATCTATCTATCTACCTATCTATCTATCTATCTATCTTATATTTTTCTTCAGACTAAGCTTGGGAATTAAATCTTTGTTTTAAAGAAAGGGGCATATTCCCCAGCTGCTTCAGTATTATTCAGGCACAGAATTTACCACTCATTGACCAACAGCCATAAAGTCTTCCAGTCTCCTAGACCGCAGAGAAAATTGTTCATAAAATCATCATCTGGGTTGGAAAAAACCTTCCAGATCATCAAGTCAAACCATTAACTCATCACTGCCAAGTTCATCACCAAACCATGACCCTAAGAGCCATATCTACATATCCTTTAAATACCTCCATGGATGGTGAATCAGCCACTTCCCTGGGAAGTCTGTCAAGAGCTTGATAACCCTTTGGATGAAGACATTTTACTTAATATTCAGTCTATATCTCAGCTGGCACAACTTGAGGCTGTTTTCTCTTGTCCTGTCATCTGCTGCTTAGGAAAAGAAACCAACCCTCACCTTGCTAAAACCTTATTTTAGAAAGAGAAACAATCATAATCATATAAGAAAAGACTCTGCAGTAGAAAGAGAGCTAGCATTTTCAATTAAATTGAACACAAAATGATCCCAGGAGTTCACAATAGCAGGAGCTAAAATGCAGGTGGTGATTTTTTGGTGCAGCAGTGGGTAGTGATTTTTAGGGCACTTTATATTTAAATTAGTTCAAAGCATACTCCTAAACTACTTGGATGGGTAGAGATGGTATCTAACCATATCAAATAATCACAAAAAGGAATGTGATCTTCCATCTGACTAATGATTCCAAAATGGTTCATCAAGAAGGGAGCTGGTGTGACACTGAGTAGTGGACAAATGAAAAAAATGAGACCAATCAGAAAGTTACTGTTGCTTCAGTCATAAATAATGTGAAAAATCTGATGCAGCTGCTCCACAGGGACTCCTCTATAATGCCAAGACAGAGGATTTTGTTATTACTTTCCCACATCTCATGCTGCAACAAATGCTTGCCAAGATGTGTCAAATCAATATCAACATTTACAGATAAGCAACATATCATGGAAGTTTGAGATGAACCTTGAGAGTAATAACGTATGTAAAACACTTGCAAGATTTAAAATATCAAGTAATAGGGGGCGGGGGAAGAGAGAGAGATTACAGGGAGCAAGATGCCAAAACTAATGATAAGGCAGAATAGAGTATTGCTTGGAACTAAAAATATGTTGCCACAGCTAAAACCTGATGAAAATTTCCTGCAAAATGGCAACTAGATCTTTAGATTTTTAAGGGCACAGTATTCCAGTGGAATAAGAAATTAAGACCATTCATCCTGTATCTCAAGTTTATAGGCCAGGAAAACACTTCAACAGGAAGGAAATGTGATCCGAAAAACTGTTTCAGACTAGAACCATCAATATCTCATAAACAAAATTCAGTGGTTATAGAAACATAGTTAGATAGCAAAGGAGTAGGAATACAATTTTACAGACAAGCATCCAAATATATTGTATCTTGATCCTTCAAAGAGTCCACATCACTGGAATTGGAACTATGCTTCAAGTCCAATTTTCTATTTACTATTTAAAATGTTCATAGGACATCTCACTCTAGTACTTAAACATCAATTAAAATCTGCAGATGGCAAAATTTAAAGATACAATTAAGTGATTTTAGTTATTTCCCAAACTTAATTTACTGAAATTCAACACACAAAGCTCTCAGTACAAATACGTTCAAGGTAAAGTCAGATTCTGTCTCTTCTCCTTTCTTCTCACATAGGTTTAATCACACTTTTTGTCCCTTTTATGAAATGAGGCCACTTTTGCAGCCTTCCCCCACTGCTAGCAGACTTAAACTGTCCCCTAGTCTGACTGCATCATTTTAGCTCCTGTCCACTTGCTTCTGGGGTCTCACTTGCTTTTACTTTAATCCCTGGAGTTTCTACTTCCTTGTCAGGACCAAAAAGAACAGGGATCAGTCATGAAAGTGGGTAGATGACCACAAGAGAAAGACAAATTTAATACCTTATAAGAAGAAAAAACAGCATTCAAAGAAGACACTTTGACCATGTCCTGGTGGCCAGAAGACTTTAAAAATACAAACAAAAATCCACCATAAAGTAGCTGTATAGCAAACTCACAATGCTGGAACTAAGATAAGAGGAATGAATAGTAATATTTTTATAAAAGCTAACTCACAGCATAAAGAGGGATGCCTTTTTAGAGAAGCACTGAGCAACAGGATATAACTAAATAAAAGTTGAATTCATAATAAAATTACATTGCACAAGAAACTTCTTTCAGTGGCATGTTTATAGTGCTCTGTTTAGAGTGAATGTGTGGAATATTGTAGTGGCAGAAAAAGGCAAAGAAAGTTAAAACAGCAAACTACTAGTGGCTCTTGAACATATGGCTCAAAAAACAAAATTAAAAATACTTGTATTCTCCCCGAGGAAATCGAATTTAAAAGTGAACACAGCTCTGCATAAATACATGGGATCAGTGAGTAGTCAAGTTAAGAGTTTAATTGAATAGTAGCAACAAAGTGCAATGGATACAAGCTAACAAATATGGCACAGTCAACTTCAACATTTTCAGACTTACGCAGTTTAAAAGTTAGTCTGGCATATATATTCCAAAGGCCTTTGGCACTCACAGATAATAGTATAATAATGGTATATATGTATATATATATAACATGCAGGTATGTGTGTACATATAAACACTTATACACATACAGGTACCATACTTTACACATAAATCATTTCATACAAGCAATTTGAACCACAGATGGTGAAATACTAGGGAAAGAAAAACCCACATTCATTCTGATTTCTAACAGCCACTTGTGAGAACTCACATGAAGTAGCATTCCAAAAAATTATAAACAACACACTATATGCTCCGGTCTTGAAATATCCTACCTGAACTATCAGATAGCTTTTAGTACTTCTGAAGAAGGCAAAAAGTAATAGTTTATGGATCATTCAGAACACCACATACATTCACTAGAAATAAATTACACAGTAATACAAGGAACTAAAAATGTATTAGCAGTGATGTAAAATTGTAAACAATTGGGTCAACTTTATCAAACCAGAGAGAGTTGCACCCCGCTGCAGGAAAAGAGTCACTTGAAAAGCAGCGGAAGCTTTAGCTCCCTGGAGATCTACTTTGTGTATGCTTGAGGGCCTCTTGCAACAACAGAAAGTACTTTATAACTCCTAATTAGTTGGGAAACACAAGATTGGAAAATTCAATCCTTATTCAGTTCTACTTCCTGCATCTACTTCAAACAAGTTTTACATTCCCTAGGAGGGTTAGTTTAAAATAGCAAGTTTCTGATATTTTGCCAAGGTACTTCATATGACTGGTCCCAATTTCTTACTGGTCTAACTGCACCTGCGCATCTATTAAAGTCTCCAGAAACTTTCTTCCCTCTTTTGATGGCAATGCTGACCTTGGGTGCTCCGTGTGCCAGTCCACAGGCTGCAGTTCAATAAGGAGAGGTGTTCAATACTAATTCTGGCAGGCAGCACCCACCTCCTGCCCCTTGTCACTGTTGGCTCCCTCCTGCTCCTGCTGTGCT
The DNA here is from genome assembly GCA_035047865.1 of Dendrocincla tyrannina. NCBI lineage: Eukaryota > Metazoa > Chordata > Aves > Passeriformes > Dendrocolaptidae > Dendrocincla > Dendrocincla tyrannina. The sequence continues at coordinate 7,611,156 of JAWWMP010000001.1, read as the reverse complement.
AACACAGCCCCAGGCACAGCTGTCAGCCCAGGCCAGGGAATGAAATGGGATGGAAGAATAAAGGTGAGGATGAGGAGGCTTTATTTTTAATCTAAATCAGTTCTCTGATCTGATTTGATCCACTTCACACCCTCATAAGCAATTTTCAGGGACTTGGCAATAGAAGATATGGTCAGGGAAAGATACTAGTTAAACTGTCATTGTGGTATCAGGGAACTATATTCTCATTTTGTGCTTTAACCAGGTGACAGCTCGGCAAGAGAATAAGCATGATAGGAGATACAGAGATACAGACGGACAACTCACTCCAGCCCAGTATATTGCCACTTTGGTTAAATTCCCCTCAAAATGCACATTTGATTCTCTCACTTTTTACAATCCTAAACTTTCTGAGCTATCAGTGTCAGATGGTTTTAAAGTGAGAGACAACATTCAGCACATTCTTAACCACTCATTTAGGTAACACAGCTAGAAAAACATCCACTACACATTTTATTCAGTAAAACAAAGACTACATGAAATAAAATTAAACTAAGACACCATCTATTATTTCATCTTACATACATAAAGAAAAATTATTTGCTATCATCTGATCAATTTAATATTACTCTCATGATCTTAAAAAGCATCTCTCTCCCAATACATTAATTCATGGGGAAAAATGCACTCTCTCACATGCAGTCTGAAGGAAAGGTCCTTTCTCCTGGGTAAAACATATTTGGTTGCCTTTCTATAAGTGCTCAAAGCAAGGCAGATTATAAGTCCATGGATTAGCTTTAATTAACTTCCAAAGTAGCAGCAGTGTGGCCTGGCCTGAGGCAATTGGTTACTTGGGCTGACAGACTAAACACCTGCAAAAAAGGGTTTCTTGAGCAAGGCATTGGCAAAACTGTCCCCATGAGCTCTCTCCATGAATAAAAACATCTGCCATCACGAACCCTCTGTTTCAAAAACATCAGACTTTCAGGTCATCCCTAAAACTGGGATTTTAGGTCATCTCTAACCTTTTGAACATATATTGCTAACAATAATCTCTTTATATGTAATAATCCTTTACACTCCAATCTATTTTTACCCATAGATACAATGGAGTAGAATTTACACACATTATACTTTCAGCTAACCTTCATCACTATCAAGTGTAACACATTTCTTTCATTTTAAAGCCCCAAAAAATCTTTTATACCTACAAAATATTTGCTTAATGGCATCTGTGTGAATGCTAAGTCATCAAAATGTACTTGGTTATCACTTTTATTGCTGTTGTGTGTGGGCTAATGAAATATAAATGCAAAGTGAAGAAATCTTTCTGCTTTATTTTGACTTAGCAAGATCAAATGTAGTCCATAAAGCCTCTGTTTTAACTTTGCTGTAAGTACTTCTGCATTTCCTCACTTACGTAGAGTTTTCTGGTAACATTACTAAGAGAAATTATGCAATCTTAGCAGTAAGTAATTCTACTACACAGTTTATGCAGCTATAACAGTGCAGGCAATAGGGAGCCAGAGGTTTCTGGCTGCTTACATGTCAATGTTTAATTTCTGGCCAAAGCCTCCATTTAAAAACAATATCCTAAGAGCCGTCATTAAAATTAGAATTTTTAACAGGGGCAACTCAAAGAAAACCATTCTCAATTCTGAAAGCCACATCTTATTTTCACAGGACCTTAAATACTTTCTAGAAGAGAGAAAAGGAAATACTATATAAATTTTATACTTATCATCCACCTGTACTTTTGCTTTCTATCATGACAATTAGAGAAGAGAAAATCCTGTGCCAAAGTTTGGTGTAGCAGATATTTGGCCTTTAGTGTGATTAGGTTATTCTATTTTAGTAATGGTCCTTGAAAACAGAATATTGTGTGCAACTGAGGGCCAAATTTTCAGATGGCACAACCTGGCATAACTCCATTGAGTCAGTGATATGGATCATAAACCCTCGGAGCAAAAGATGTATCATTTTATGCTTGGAATGCACTACTCACATTTTGTGTGTTATTGTAATTCAGCTGGATAAAAACTGCTAACAGCTGAAAACTGAGCCTTTCCAGGAAAACACGAAACCAGCTCCTAAGTAAAGTGTCCAAATAGTAACTCATTGGAAAAATTAATCATCTTATAGACTAATCTGGCAACATTTTCTAACAAGTTGAGCACTGAGATTGCCCTGTGGCATTTTTTTCACTCCATAATAGTGTTTATTGGTAATAGAACACCATAAATTCCTTTTATGCATTACATGCAGAATTTGATGTTAAGCCACGTTTTCTTGAGGCTGGCTGCCAGTCAGTGTGGGTATTTCCATATAACAGAAGATCCTAAGGAGAAATCATGCCCTGGGACATCAAAAAGGGGATGAGTAGTACAACAACAAGGAATTTATTGATAGTGCATTCCATGAAACAAGGATAGAATTTTGACCTTCACAAAGCTAAAAAAAAGAGTGGGGGAAGTAAAAAGATTTTTGCTGACGAAAAGTCAGCACTGCAAAAAGGCAATCTAGAAGCCCAAATCCACCAAGAAAAAACCAAAATAATTGCTCATCTAATTCAAAACTGGGCAAGCTGTAAATTGATTCTGCAATAGGAAACCGATTAAGTAGTTAAAATAAAAGCAGGAGGGGAAAATATTCCACAGTTGTAACCTGATGCTTTCTCATTTTCCCACTTGCAGAAAATCAGGAGAATTTGAAACTAAACCCACAGGAATGAAAACTACCATTTGCTCCTAAGCAGATTCAGTTCTGACTGCCTGTTCTTATTAACCAGCTTGTCACCATAAAATGTTCCTTATTAAACTATACAAGTAATAAATTATTATTACAATATTGTTTCCCTCTTTCTAGTCATATTCATGTCACTAGACTGGCATTGTATTTGCTACACTTTGTACTTTAAATGTAAACATTATCGATTACTTTAATTACAAAAGTGCTGTGCTGATATTAATTCATTTTTTCTACCACCAGCTTTGCTATTTTTCAGGTAACCCAGGTGATTACACTCTGACAGACAGAACAATCTCTGCTACCAGACTGTGGCCATGTTGGAGTTAATGTAAGTTTCATGAAGGAAAGTCAGAAGGAGAGGCAACAGGAGAACATTTGATAGCAACAGAATTCAGTTTACTACTATAATTTTAGAACATACAGGGGGAAATGGTCTATCTTGCTAGAGCTAGCAATGTCTATTGTACAAGTACTTTGAGATTAGTAATATTAATGATCTGTAACACATTTTCAGCTCTCTACAAGGAAAGCTGGCAAATTACTACAAGAGAATCGAGAGAAAGGAAAGTCTTACCCAAAGTGAGAACAGAGCTGAAGGGACTAAAGAAATAACATGAATCAAATTTAGAAATCAAATGGAGATATATGGTATCAAAACTGAGAAAAAATTATAAAAGTATTTGTTATGGCTTCAGGTTTTACTCTGAAATACTAATACTGACAAATTTGGAAGAGTATTTCAGTGTCTATTTCAAAATAATATTTACATTCCTTGTTTTCCTATTCTGTTTACATCAGAAACTCAGACCTTTTCAACAGCTACTGAGCCATGCACTTTCATCACAGTTCCATACTAGATATGATTAAGAGAGGGAATACTGACAGAAGAGCAATTTCAGGGGGCGTTACCTCCTATAAAAGATGACATGATTCCTAAGGGAGAGGAGGAGGAGAGAAACATGAAGAACATTTTATCACAATTTCAAGAACGAGCAAGCATTCTTTGGAAAACAGCCACTTTTGCATGCTTAGAGATAATCCGTCCTTCTGTGACATGTCCAGAAATACCTGTTCTCTTTTGTCTTCTTTAAACACTGTTTCTGCTTAATAAATTAATTCATAGCACCTAAACAACCTCCACTTTCCCTTGGACAGCATCTAAAGAAGCAGCGTATGAGGATTGGCTGAGGGCACTTGCTGTGTTCAGCTGGAGAAGCGGAGACTGAGGGGAGACCTCATTACAGGTACAACTTCCTTATGAGGGGAAGAGATGGGGCAGGCACTGATCTCAGCTCTGTGGGGACCAGGGACAGGACCCAAGGGAAAGACCTGAAGTTGTGTCAGGGGAGGTTTAGGTTGGATATCAGGAAAAGGTCCTTCCCCCAGAGGGTGGTCAGGCACTGAACAGGTTCCCCAGGGAAGTGGTCACAGCACCAAGGCTGTCTGAGTTCAAGAAAAGTTTGGACAACAATGTGTGACTTGGGGTGTCCTGTACAGGGTTAGGAGTTGGACTTGACGATCCTGATGGGTTCCTTCCAACTCGGCATATTCTGTCATTCTATGAGACTATACAATAAAATGTCTGTACGGTAACAGGTGTGGAAATGCATAACATTGGGTCTCTTCCTCTTGACTTGTTTTTTTCTTTTTAATTTTTTTAATCTTTTCCATCTTACCTAACTGCCATCATATAACTATAGAGTAAGGTAAAGATTGTTTAAGCATCTTAACAGATAATTTAAAACTGGGAACTCTGCCCATTTCATATTTTGTAATGTTTGACTTCTACTTTGCACAGTGTTTTACAGAATCAAGGCCATACAAAAGTTCCTAATCCAAGGAAATCAAAATGCCTTACTAAAGTAGGGAAGTAAAATATCATCATTCACATTCCACAGAAGAGAAGCCATTGTCAGAGGGAGATTTTAAACCAACTGCCTGAGGTCACAAGTTAAAGTCACTCGCACAATCCCTTGTTAAAATTAAAATGAAATCCCCCATTATTGCAATTTGAATGAGCAAACACCCTTAGCACACTTTAGTAGCAAAATATTCAACATACCTGAAACAAGGCTGTAAGTGAATAAATCGCACTTTCAGGAGTTCACACTAAGATGCAATCTGGATCACTGCTTTTCTTGTCAACTTAAACAGGAAGACACACTTTTGCACCAGGTGCTTTGATGATTATGTGCTGCAGAACCAGCAGCTCAGTTTCACAGTGTGCCTGCTGTAGCAGCTCTGCTCAAACTTTCAAGAGTTTCCAGCAAAAGTTCTCTGTTATAGACTTGTGTAGGTGCAGGGGACGCATGAAAACAGAACAGCATTTCCTCTGGCTGCCTGTCTCCAGACCTTCCAGCGCTGCGTGTTTCTTAGTGCCACCTTTGCAAGTGCTAAAGGGCATCCGTTGATTTTACACTACACTTTTTTAAAAAAATGGACTTTTAAATGAAGATGGCAACTTTGAACCACTACATCTGTCTCTGTGGGAAAAAAAAAGACATATATCCTTCTCTTCTCTATGAAGGTTTAGTGTGTATGAAGGCAGCAGCCAAGAAACCAGTCATTTTTCATGCATTGCAACAGATCTTCTTAACACTGTTATTTACATACTATTGATTTGTTATGTTTGGCCATCTGTTTGTGGGTGAAATACCGTAGGCATATTTCAGTTTCTTTTGACTTTGCTTAAAAAGCTTACCGAAATCTTATCTTTTTTTTTTTTTTCCTCCTCATAAATACTCTATGTTCTTTTCATCCTGTGGGAAAAATGCTACATAATGATAATTCAAAACACTCACATTACCCTCACTGAAATATCATCTGTGGGTTTCTTTAGGATCTGAATCGCTGAATGCATGATTCTGAGTACTTCTTTCACTCTAGGGACTTTATTTTTACACTTGTACAGTTAAATGGAAAGCCTGGTTTCACATAGTTTAACTCTGTGTTCTTCTATTTAAAATCCTATAGACAATGCCAATTATTTTGAACCAGTTAATACCCTTAAGTAGCAGATCAAGATTGCTAAAAAAAAAAACCCCATAAAAATATATATGTTAGACAAGGACAATATATAATCTACATTCCCCTTCAAATTCAGCTAGAAGAAGACCTGCTATACTAATACTCTGGGAGCAATATCATGTATAAAGCCTTTAACAGTAGCCGCTTTGAACAGAGTAGCTGATCTGAAATGCCCTGTGATTTAAATCCAAGTCATACACAAAGTAATCCTCAAACAACTGAATCCTATTTAACTTCTCAAAACATCTGAATTTGAATGTAAGAAAGGCAAGCATTTTTAAAACCCTACTTTTAAATACACATTTAACCTTAATCTCTTTTTCTGGCTCTTTTCTGAAGTATACCACCTGCACATCCATCTCAATTATACGTTCATGTATATACATATATTTGAATGTATAATGTGTGCAGCTTACTAAGGAGAGATTCAAATAGGAATTTTCCTCAGTTCTAAGACTACCAATATCAATGCCTCTTCACAGTTTGGACAGCAATACCATGGACAGCTCTGTGCTTTTTTAGCTGTAAGCAGAAAATATTAATTTGGGGGGTTTTGTGTGTTTCTTTGTTTTTTCCTTTCCCACCACAAGAAAATTACAAAAAAAAAAAAACCAAAAAACAAACAAACAAAAAAAAAAAAACAACCAAAAACTGGTACTTCAGCTTCTTAATTTTCACCCCTTTGCTTGGAGATAGTACCCATGTCAGAGTTGGTAAAACAGACCGTTTTGTGCTTCAGCCACTCCAGTTCAAAGCCCAGGGTCTCTACCAAGCCACAAGAAAAAACAGTAAAAGTAGAGGCAAGCATCCACTTCTCTCACCTTGACTACACAGAAGGAAACTTCCACAAAGGATGAGGATGAAAGGTTGGAAATGGCATCTTTGAAGTGACTCCAACAAGATTCATCAGCAACTACCTATCAGAGATCTCAGTGCCTCTGGAAGCTAACATCTATGCTCAGTGTCTCCGTATTTTTCACAGAGCACTTAAAACTTTAAAAAGATGAAAAAAAGTATGAAATGCACAGTATTTGGTCTAAGAGTAACAAACTAAACTAATTTTAGCCTTGCAACTTCTCAGTTGTTTTTCACAGTGTGATGGTATTCTGTCTTTCTCCTAAGTAGGAGTCAAAACAACAATTCATCCACTATTTGTTTGTCAAGGGCTGAAACACTTAAGTTTCTTTAAAAATCTTTGTTGATATTGCTAACTTTGCAGTATGATGACACACTACTGTTGTATCATTTTATTTGTATCATACTGATGTCTATACAAGCCCTAAGAAAATCTGTCATGTACTTTGTAAAGTTATTTCTATGGAACAACTTTTAAAATAAAATCAATAAATAATGTGACCTGAAGGTACAGTGAGCTGCACAAACTGCCTATGTACTGTTGGTACAAGTTTCCCCTAGGCTCATAAACTTCCTGTCACTTGTCCAGTAGGTTTCAACACAAATTTGAATGATTCAGCTGGACACACTAGGACAAGTGAATGCAAAAGTAAACAGTGAGAAACAGTCCTGACATGATACGAATTCAGAATTTTTTCCAAGTATGGGAGCCATTGAAACAGCTAAAATGAAAGGGACATTCAGAGCATAGTGTATTTCTAGATGAAATTCTGAAATGTTTCAGAAGATATCTTTCTTCCCTTCTGACATCTCCCATTTTTAATTCAGCCACTTACTCCATTTTTGTGAGATAGAAGCTTTCTCCCCCACCCCCCTTTTTTCTGAATGCCAGGCTATTAAACTGCCCTATCATATGCAGAGGGACATGCCTTGGCATAAGCACATTCAGTGAGTCAAAGCCTCCCAGAAAGGAAGACCTGGAATTCACCTTATACAAGTAGGAAAGTATTTCTATATTCCAACAACTGTACTGACCCACAGAACCCTGTGTCATTTTTTGCCACTTAAAACTGCACACAGAATACAGCTGTTGTCTAAAATAACTATGCTAGCATAGCTGCTAATGTGAATTCAGTTAAGCTTTGCAAAGGTAGCTGCAACAATACAGTCTATAGGTCTTACTGTATGGGATATAGAGGTCTAAATTTATTAAATGCCTGTGTATGTGTATCACATCTGGGCAGGATACAGATGTGCAGACACGCAGACCCCATAAACCATACCAGTTACAGGTAAAGTGGTTATGCTTGTGGGTAAAGAAAGCCTTAGGGTAAGGACACAAAAACCATTTTGGATACTATTGCTGTCTGTTAGAGTGATGTTTCTATACTGAAAATGGCTCCAGTGTATCTGATGTTACACCAGCAGCAATTACATTAAGAAAAAGTTGTTTTCTGGATTGGTCTAAGTAATACTGATGTTACACTTCCCTTGGTGTTACCTTTATCAGGTAAATCATAGAATAATAGAACTGTTAAGTTTGGAAAATACCTCTAAGTTCCTCGAGTCCAACCCTTAACCATCACCACCGTGTTCACCCCTAAACCATGACCCAAGTGTCACATTCACATGCCTTTTGAAACAGTGGTCTCTTTACCTAATACAGAGTTGTCATTACAAACACATAAGGATTAGTTGTTTTCATGCAATACATACAATACTAATAATAATTAGAAATATTTGAAAAATATTATAGAGAATCAGGGAAGCATAACTATTGTTTCCTCTTGCTCTCTGTTTCCCTGCCTTTCATTGACTATGAGGAAAAGTGCATTTGAAATCAATGGGAGGTAGAGGAAAAGAAATCCCAAAAAAACCTTCTCACTGAAATGGTTACTGGATGAGGATTCACAGTTTCTTCTCATTTGTCCTCAGTGCTATGATTACACTTGGACAAGAAGACCACAAAATACAATACACTTTTAGTCATCTATATCATATAGCTATGAGAAAGAAGTAACAGGAGAGAGAGGAATGAGCAGATATTCAGTAAGTTTAGGATGCTATAATTAATATAGTGATGTCTCATCACCATCACTGAGCTGATCAATATCACAATCAATATTCTCATTTGCAACTTCATGGATATTTAAGGGGAACAAGGCATCACACATTTAAAAAACTCTCAAACTCCCTTATATAAATCAGGCACTGAAGGCAAATAACAAATGCTTATCTGACTAACTTTTCCAACATTTACCTAAAGGAAACTAGCTTCCATCACTTAGAGCAATTCAACACCAGAAACAAAAATCTTCCAGTCCTGCTTATAAGGAAAAAGAAAAGGAAGCTTGCAACTTTGAGAGCTGTATTTTTCTAACCAGAATGTTTCCTCCAGGTCTTATTCAAAGGCTCCCTCAAATTCTCAATTTGTATGTCCAAGGAACAACTACTTTGAGGTTTTTTTCCAAGTTACCATTTAGCCTACTCCACAGACTGAGCAGCAAAACACTGAAGCAGGACCTGCATGTTAATACTCACTTGCCAGTGAGCCACAGATGCCAAGGCAGCAACAGTACATATCAGAGTTGAGACACTCTCTTCTCTCTGAAGACTGTCAGCTTTTTCATTAAAGGCATTATCATGACCCTCACTGTCATTTATTTCTATAGCCTAAACTGTTTCACTTTTCTAGAAAAACAAGTGAAGAAAACACAGACAAATTTTACCAATCTTGCATTTTGATCTTTTTGCATCCATAGAGAAACTGTTTTTTGTGGGAGTCTGTTTACAAACAGAACAAGCGGTCCAATAAAACTGATTATTTGTATGCTTTAATATTTATTGGTATCATGACATACACTTAGAAAAAGAACAGATAGACCTGGAACTTCTACCTGTGGAAACTCAGCTTCCTATGACCAGAAGAAAAATACAGTCTATTTTAGTACAAGGCATATGACATCAACCACTCTGATTCAATTGCAGAGACAGTGGCATTGTATGCTGGTCAATTTACTACAATACTCTATTGCTCTCCTCCTCAACCCATGGATATCTAAGACTCATAAAAAAGAAACTACATTTGAAAGAAGAAAGCCGTTCCTTGAAAGGTCAAGAGTGTATTACACACACTCTGAGCACAGATCATAAAGCAACACAACACCAAGCTTGTTCTTTCAACTGTACTTGAAACCATTCATTTGTTTTCGTGTTATAAAGAAAATATTGCAGACATATATGAACAATTTTTATGGCACACCATATTTTCCATGTGAGTGTGACATGGCAAAAGGCTATGCAGTTATCTCCCCTATATATCTACATAGATAATTTGATAAATTTTATCATGAAATAATGACAAAATATATGACTTGTGTTAAATTTCTTAAGAGTTCATAGCTTATTATAAAGTATACTTATGCAGAAATAGACATATATATAAAACCCAGGCACTTTGCATTAATCTGGAATACACTGATAAAACATACTTTGGTTAATAACTTTTTTGAAAAATGAGTTGAAAGTTATGCCAAATCAAAATATTTTTAACTGAAAACAAACACTGGGAAGAGTTAGAATAGGTGACAATTTTATTTCAAGAAAAAACATCATATTTTATAGCAAGTAATGAAGTACTTGCTATATAATGAAGTACTTGTCACTTTGGGTGACAGCCTTCTCTAACGTAATCTCCTTTTCACTTCCTTTCCTGCCCCTCACTTTATGTAAGTCCTGTAGGCAGGATATTGACGTGAGTCCTAGACTTGACTCCTTTGGTCTTGGTATAAAAGGTAATCTTTTACTTGTCCAAAGCCTGTCCCAAATGTTTGAGCCAACAGGCTTTTCCTCGAGGAAATTCCATTTTGTAAAAAATAAATATACTAGACCAAAAACCAGAAGGAACAAGTATGCAACCATGTAATTAGATAGTGGATGATGACAATCAGTCCTAGTACTGGTGGATTTTGTGAGAGTCATCTAACTCCCTTTGTTAATATAATTTTACATTTGCACAAAAATGCCCACAAGAAATTTGCAGATTTATTTAAAAATCTGGAAAAGTATTAACTTCAGACTGACTCAAATCAATTAGTCTTTAGGGGGGCTCCTGAACAGCGAAAGTATTTGTTGCTATACCCCAATGTAAAGCCATGTGTTACTCCCTAACATAGAAGTATCAAAGAGGAGCCAAAAGCTCTATGAGTAACAAGGAGGTGTGAAGAAAACAAAGCACAGGAAGTCAAAGAAGAATGAGAGGAATGTGAAAAGGCACAAAAACTTCTCCATACAATACACAGTGATGCATCTCATTCCCTCCAAGAAAAAAAAAAAAAAAGACATGGATGCATAATGAAAACAAGAATTAATGCTGACTAGAACAAAGTGAGAAAACTGAGAGTTCCTCTTCTCCCTCATTTCGAATCCAGGAATGCATCCTGATGAAATGAACACCAATTTAAAACTTATAATGAGAGGGGTTTGTGCTTTTTGGTTTTGCCTTGTTTCTTTTTTTTTTTCCCCAGATAGGATGTACTGCTGAAAGATATTATTAAAACAGGAGAATTTTGCACATTCAGCAACACTGTATATTGCACAACAACAATTAATTACAACAAATCATTCTAGAAGTCTTACAAATTCAAACTGAGAGCCTAAAACATTAGATCCCAATTTCTGATACTTGTTCACTGATTTATATTTCTAGTTCCAAGTAGAAATACAGAAGAAGAAAGGACCACAACAAACAAGCTTGAAAGCCACAGCCTAAACCAAACATTATTAAATGTGATACTAATTGAAGATCAATAAAGACTGCAGTAGGAAATGAGTGTGGCACATTATAGACTTCCTGGTTTTCCTCTGAAGCTTCTAAAGATAGTTATATCCAGAGACAGATTATTAAACTAAGCAGATCAAAGTATGAAGCAGTATGATTCTGCAATAAATTAAGAGATTAATCATTCAACCACCTGCCTATCTCACTCTGCATTTTGTACTGGCTCTGCAAGTGCACAGCTAGACAAACAATCTATACACACAGATAACTACAGCTTTGGATCACGGACACACAAGAGTAGCTCTTAATAACTCTTCTATTAGCTTGTAAACAACAGGTATTATAAAGGGTGACAAGAGGCAACCAGTTTCTGTAAGAAATATTACTAAATATTAATCATGAGGCATGGAATACTAATGATGTGCCTTCAGATCTGCTGACTTTGACGGCCAAACTGTAGCCCAAATCGGTAGAATTTACATATATATATGTATGTTAGAAGTAGTATTATTAGTATATTCATGCAGACTTGACTTAATATGTTCCCTTTCTTGCTTGTCTGTTTCCCCTGTGTGTTTATAGGGACAGAATAACAGGCTTCATCCTACTGAGAACCTTGGACTGTTTTCCTATTGAAAGAAAGAAAAAAATCGCGATCTTTCTTTTCAATTGCCAAATTTTCTGTCCTCTCCTGTGCGACAACAAAGAAGTTTCTCTCTTTGTGTTGTAATCAGCCATCATTTTGCCTCTAGCTGTTGCTGAATTAGAACCAGTGCTGTACATTTTTAGGTGCCATCATTTGGTATCTAAATGAATGCAGCATGGAAATGAATGGGTTATTAAAATATACAAAGGTTGCAGTTTTCAGGCTTTACTGCTGAAGCCTGACAAAGTACATCACTCACCATCCAGCTCATGCTTTCAAGTTATTCTTTGCTTTTTTATCAAACAGAAAGTTACTTTCCCATTTAATGAATGCTAAGACTGTGGTGCACAATTCATCTAACTTAAAGAAACCATTTCTTTCTTCCTACTGTATATTCCCTCCCTTTCATGCCCTGCTGGCATTTTTCAAGAGCATTTTATCCCATTGTTTTGTCAATGTTGCTTTTAACATTGCATATATAACGGTGCTCTTCTGAATCTGTTTGCAAAGCCAGTTAATTTTCCATACTGGCCTCAGTAAGTCCTGATTCGACAGAGACCACAGCTCTGGGCTTTCAAACCGAGCAATACAGATTGTTTATGCGGTGCTCAGCCTCTCAGTGCTTGGAACACACAGTGGGATAACGCAGTTAGGAGGGAGCTTTCTCTGCACTATGAACTGCACAATCAGTGTGCTCAGAGGCCTTCTCTGTTCTTGGAAAGTCACCTCAGTTTACCAGGCTGGTGCAGTCAAAATAGCGTCACCTGCATCGTTTGGTAATCTCTCATACCCAGCAGACTGATAGAAATCTGCTTCACTCATTACCTCTCTTGCACTTGACAAACTGTGTCCAACATGAGCTTCTGTACAGCCAGTGGCTCTCCCTGAGTAGGATGCATACAGAATAATCTTTATAAGCTATTATAAAAGATGACATAAATTATTACTGTACCATTATACAGAGAGTCCCCATATTCCCACAAGTGGGTCATGCCAGTGTAGGTATTGATTCATAAATGATAAATTCTGGCATCCCTCGACAAGTTCAACAAAGACACTTTGAAGGAACAATTAAAGTTGCACTCTCTCTTGCTTATGAAAATACACACTTGCTGTTGCTTTTTAATTCAACTGCCTCATTGAGGACTGTCCATTCATTACCAAATCTAAATCACACTTGTTTTTGTCTTGAAAAAACAGCTTTAGTATTTAATTTATACTTGTTGTCACCTGCCAATTGCCCTCAAAATAGGTTTTCCTCTGACCTTATTGAAAATCTTTAAAGCCACTTATAATGTTATGTATTACACTATTTATAAAACATCTGTCCTACATTTGACTGAAAGACCTTGCAAATTACTTGAAGTTTTGTTCATTCAAAACTAATCTTCTAACTCAAAGCCTGTCAGTGCGGTACATCCCCTGATAGCTTTGTTTGTGTGCTGTTTGGCAAAATGATCATAATACTTTTTGATGCCAAACAAAGGAAACATTTTGAATATCATGTCTTCAACTGTCTAGTAAAACAAAAGCCATCCTTTCAGTCTCTGAAGAACATTAATAAATATTCATCTGTGCTATAACTAAATGCCATCCATGTTAGACTGGACATATTTTTGATAGCTTAGAATCAGCCTAGAGAACTAATGCTATTTATTTTTTATCTTCCTGACAGAATGTCTTATTTGATTTTCTTGCACAGCATACAGTACCCCAACCTTGTCTTTGCAATGAAAAAAACAAACTTTATTTATTCACTCTTTCTCTTTAATATTATATACATATTCATACATAGAAAATGGAATATCTCTAACTTCTCTCACTCTGAGATTTTTTCCCTTATTAATTAGAATATTTATTGCATTTTCACCCAAAATACATAGGGTAGCACCTTATTCACTATTCCAGTATTCTGTGTTTAACATGACAGCAGTCAAGCTTCTTATTTATATCACTTTCACCAGACGTTTTAGCTACACTGAACAACAGCAGAATATTTATTTACATTTCAGATGCTTCATTAGTTTCATAAAATGTGGTTAAATAAACAAATTTTTAATTCAGTTTAGTACTTTAGGAAAGTGATCCATATGCTGCTGTTTCCCTCTTCTTGGTCCATTCCATCAGACGAATATCAGCACATTTACAGATTTCTGCAGAGGTGAAGGCAGGCGGCAACTGCTGCAGAAAAAGGAAAAAAGAAAAAATTGGAGGCTGCTACCAAGATTTGCCTTTTTTCTAGTGCTGAGTGCTTCTGCTGCCTGATTGCTATAGAGACTAGTCATCAGCCTAAGAAGGAGTTGCTATTAGCATCTGTGGGCAGGCAGAAGCAGAAGGGAGAAAAGCATCCCTAGCTAAAATGAAGATTTCTGTTCCAAAGGGAGAAAGGATGAAAGGACTGGTGGTGATAGGGGAGAAGGAAAAAAAAAAAGGCGAGAAAACAAAAGAGGGGCAAAAATCTGAGAGAGAAGAGTGAACTTGACAAAAGTGGTGCACATGGAGAGCCATATGGCAAACCTGGACACTCCTTTAAGCTTAATGGGGATGGGGGAATGCCATAGTCTGTCTATCAGCATTTTCTAATGCAGTACATGCTCTCTGCCACATGAAGATGCCTCACAGACATGCCATCTCTGATCAACTCCATATCCTTATTTTCTCATGTTCCCTTTCTACATAAGCCACTGATCAGCTAATAGCGATGGGTTATTTTGCAAAACCGCAACAAAAGCTCAAAATTCAGAATCAGCAAAAGTAAATTTACACTAATTATGGACCACATTTTCTAAAAATCCGCACAACTGCTGTTCCTGCAAGCTGCCTGGTATTTGAACCATTTTTCATCATCACTATTTTACATGGCCTATACATATATTCTATAGGATCAATGCAATATATCCTGAGTCATTACTGACTCTCCTAGATGATATCATATGACAGCTAAACCATTAAATATTACTTTTAGTGAACAAAAAAGAAAAAAGGTAAAACAAAAACATGTTTGTGCCTTTGTTGCATATACAGTGGTAGCTGCTTCATTGGTACACATGAAACAAAAACACTTGGGGAATAATAAATAAACATGTATTCCAGCAAAAGCTCAAAGACAGCAGTACATAAAAGCATGGTTGCTATAAGTCAAAGCCCAAATGTTCATAGATTTTCATACATTAACTCAAAAGTCACAGGGAGAGGAGTTGCATTTTTTTTTTTCTGTTTCTGTAGCTGTCATCTGAAATCAAATGCTTGAAGTTTTGAGGAGGACCTTCTCTTTGCATGTGTTTGTGCTTTTACAGACACCCTGGGAGAATTTCCATGCTACAGAAAGTCATATGATTTCTATGGCTACCAAAAGCCGTGCCATTGCCCATAACATGAAGTGTTCAGGTAACAAAACCAATACAGATCTGGTTATGCTTCATTGCTTCTGGTACAACCTAAAGTAACAAGCAAGTTGTTTTCCAAATTGTATTTTGAGATTTCTCTTGGTTAAAATGTAGAACTTCAGTAGTGCTTTTATGATTTGGAGTTTTGGAGCAGATATGAAGTGTTTTCCAATATGTCCAGCCTGAAGATTTTTCTTTTATGTTTTCAATTCAGCAGCGCTCAGAAGCACCCATTAGTCCAGGATTCACATACAGGCAGTACTGTAAAGAGATAAATACTTTTTAAACACCTCTCAAAGTTTCTCAGAGGGTCAGTGAAAAATGAAATCAGACACATGCATGTCTCTACAGATAATGCTGATGCACAATACAGATAATGTTAGCACAAAATGATACAGGATGTAATGGGTAGTAGAAACAACATATAATTTGCTAATCAAATTAAAACTTGTGAGGTTTTATTTTGTTTGTTTGTTTTTTCTTGTTAAGGTTTTCTTAAATTGCTAAGTGTTAAACCACAGTGTTATGTATGTTGTGCTGATTGTGAGTTTTGGACTGTATTAACACCCAGCAGCCCCCAGTAACAAAACAGCCCAGGACAGAGAGAACAAAGTGAAACCGAAAGAAGACAGCTCCTAGCAACAGGACAAAGTGAAACCGAAAGAAAACACCTCCTAGCAACGGGACAAAGTGAAACCGAAAGAAAACACCTCCTAGCAACAGGACAAAGTGAAACCGAAAGAAAACACCTCCTAGCAACGGGACAAAGCCCAGAGAAAAGACGAAGTCGACCTTCATTGGAAGATTCGAATGAAAGCAAGAATGGGGTAGATTTTGATTGGAAAACAGAGGGTATAAAAAGAGACTGTAGAACCATTAAGGGTGTGGGCCTATGCGGAGCAAGAGTCTTTCCGGGCACCCAGCACTCTGTTTGCTCATTTTCCTTTAATTTTGTTTTAATAAAAGTTTAATATTCCAAATTTTCAAGATTATGGCCTTTTGCCTATAACACAGGAGACTGTTTCTAGCCTGATTTTGATGAATAGCTCTCAATGAGGGATTATATCCACTTGTATTTCTCTTAAATGGTAAAACCAAACCTTAATAAGAAAGTTGTCCAAGTCATAATAGGAATTATTATTCAGAAATAACGTGGGGTTTTTTCTATTACTTGAACTGAAACCAGTAGTACTGTATCTCTTTTTTATGCCATTTCAGAAACATTTTCATTTGTAATTTGTATTTTATGTCATCTAGATTTAAGTGTATTTTCAAAGAGTATTTTATCTTCTGAAAAATTAACAAGTGATAATGGAATTTTAATTTTGTAAGGTACATTCTTTTGTAGTTATAATAGTGAATGTCCCATTTATCTACAGGAATTTTTTCCCCTTATGAGGTTGTAGAGGGCAGCATTCTTAGGTTAACACCTTTTGGCCTGAAATATTTGGCCTAGTTCTAAAAAGACTCTTTGGTTTAATTCTAAAAGCCCAATGGCAAGAGTATGTCTGATTCCATTCAAATCAAGTTTGGAAATCATTAGAAAATTCAATTCACTTTGAGCTGCCCTGAAATAAGGAACAACTCAATCTGCTCAATTCTATAGCATTTTCTTTCTTAATGTTGACAAATTTAAAATGATTTCTTTTTTGTCCTTCTCAGACAGCATGCTGCTTTATCAGTTTACTCAAAACAATATTAGACAATTTCAAGATTTCCATGGTCATCAGTAAGTCTGAATGACACACGGGCACAGGTAGCAAGTTCTGCATTCATAATAATTAAGACCATTACAAGATAAACTTCATTATGTTGAGTAAAAGTACGATCAGATACAACACTGACACTCTGCAGTTTTGATCATATATACTTGAGGCTTCCTCAACAACAGAGACTCTGAGCCAATTTTATGTCTAAAAGTATTTGATGTGTGAAATACAACACATTTTCTATTTAACAAATAGCTTTATTCATCACTATTAGTAGCTCAAGTTGTGGTGGGATATGTGAATGTTAAGGATACTCAAAACCTTATTGCTTGAATTTTTAAATTTTTATAAAGTTGCAGTCTTTGATTTTTCCAATACATCTGGCATATCTGTGGCATATCCATCATCATGCACTATATTGCAATATTTCTATAGTTGTGTTTTGCTGAGTTTTGTTGGGTTTTTGTTGTTTTGTTTTTTTGTTCTTTTTAAGGTAGAAAGCTCTATCATCTCACCCACTTATTACAAGCCAGAGAATCACCTTGCCCGCAAAAAACTTTATGGAAACACAAACTTCCTGCCTGAGATACACATGGAGTTTAGAAAAAACGTCCATGGTAGAAATATTATAAGTACGCAATGTCACATTTCTATCGAAGTCAGCATATGGAAGCAAAGCAAACCAAAAAGTTGACGCATAACTTACGTACTGTGAATTGTTTGGGAAGGACATACAAACTAGAACTTCTTCTTATAGGAAATGATAATCTTTGTTTTAGAAGTGAAAGGTAAGAAATTTTAACTCACATAACACAAACATGCAACATTTTTTAGACAGTTTGATGTTAAATCTGTACATTAAAAAACAGTGTTCCCACATTAGCCCATAGAAGGTGTAGCACAATGTCAGAATAAAGCACTGAAATTTTGTTGTATGAATTCTGTTACCACACAGAAATTTTTATTTGCATGGCAACAGGGAAAAATGCAGACATGTTGTATTTCAATAGAAGAAAAGTTGACATCATTATATAATAATCATCATCATCACCATCAAAACTATTCTCTTTACTTATGTGACAGTTTTGTTCTAGATGATGTACCTTATTTTAATATGCACATAATTCAGAAATAGCTGCTAAATTAACTACGAACAGATAAGTAAAATATAATTAGACTATATCTAGCACAAAGTTACAGAGATTTTCCCAACTGATTACTGTAATTATAGATTATGTACTAAAACCTCAGAACTGATTCCTGTTATTGGAAGTTTATTCTTTCATATTTCCTAATTTTGAGAGATACCTAAGCTTCTTGAATATTGCAACACAGAATTTTATTACAGAATTTTATATACGCCAGTTTTTCTATCCTGATTATAATTAGGAATAGCAACTAGACACAGTAGCTAAGATGAGCTCCAGTGGCAATGTTGTTCTTCATTTTCTACTAAATTATTATGTGAATTTGATAAATTTTAGCAGTCAGGGAAATGAAAAACTACCCCCATTGGCTAAAGCCAAGAACAGTTCAGACATGCTAAATCAGGTTCTCCAAACAGCTGTGCCAATGTTCCTCTGTCCAAAACTGCTAGTTGAGTCTCAGGTCTTTACTGAACACCCTGCCAACTGCATGAAGTAATGCCAGATTGCATGCAATATAAACAAGCATCTACTTGGACTTATACTTAGACCAGCAAACATGATGTATTTGTGTCCCAGGGTCAGATTTAAGTGTAAACCACCAAAAATGTAACATACTCTATTGATCAACTGTGCCATCTAGCTCTCTTTCAGGGTAATCCTATTATGTAATGAATTATTATAAGAGATTTTAGCACTGGTGAATTTGAGTTAAATAATCCCTCCAAGCAGTTGGATAGTAAAAGAAAATATTTCTGCTGTACCTAGGCCAAGTCTGAAAACAGCACAGTATTTTTCTACCTTTTTTTTTTTTTTACACAGATTCATTCAACATCACTACTTATTTTTTAGTAGGCAAGTGTACACGCAAGAGACCAAATCTTTCCAGTAAAATCCACTAAAGAAATTAACTCAAAAAAGTTAATAAAACTGAAGGGTATATTTGCATTAATCATGGATGTTAAGGAAAAACGGGCTTTTCTCAAATCTTATGAACTAGAAAGACTTTCCTTTAGATTTTTATCACTTAATGGTCATTTAAACACAAGGCTTCCGCTTGCAACCCTTTGAGTGTGACATCGGAACAAATATTTATCAAATATATATTTATCAAGGATGGTTCAGCTGTCATCTGATATTAGCACCTGGAGGAAAAAACAAACAAACAAACAAATAAAAAAAAACAAAAAACACCACAACCTACCAAACCAAGTAAAAAAAAAAAAACAACAAAACCATTTCCAGCTTGTTTAACAGGAAACACTTCAAAGGGCCTTGAAACCTATTCAGCAAGCCAAACAAAAAAGAAAGGAGAAAATTACAACATTAGCATTAAAATACTGTAACTGCAAGACACACAATTATGGTAATTTAAGGAATAAAAGAACTTGAGTTTCCTTCTGAGACAAGGACTCAGAGGTGAATCCTTCACACAGCCAGAAGGCTTGTCCTTGATAAGCAGTAACTACTGGAGGCTCTAGATTAGGTGTTCTCTCAACGACTGCTTATTGATTGAAATAGAAAAAGGAAAAGAGAAGAAGAAGAAGAAAAAAAAAACCTAATGGCATAACATAGTTTATTAAATGAGGTAAAGAAGGACTCCATGTGGAACAACCACGCTCTGGGAGATGGATCCTGTGCAAGATTACTGTTTTAGCCAAAGCAGTACGAGTGGTCAGAGAACTCACTGATCACAACAGGACAATGAAACACACACTGAAACAGAGCTGCTGAGGGGAGGGAATACCTGACCTGTCAAAGTGCCCAGAAAGCTGCTGTGGACAGCACACCTTTTCCTTGCCTAACCCTAACCAGCACTACAGACATACACAAACATACATCCTCAAAGGTGCAATGGATCATCAGGTTCTCCCCTAAAATGAGGATAATGACTTAATGGGCTTGTGAGCTGGTAGGTTTTCTTGCCTAAGGAGACAGAAATACCAATTGTGCACACCTGTGGACACACATGTGCAAAAACATGCATAAAAACCAGAATGTGGAATGATATAAACTCAAACCTACACATAAACCATGTTATTTCTGTCTGTTTTCTTCTGTCTTATGTCTGTCTTTAAGGCTTTCAAATGGGTAAGAGGTGAATCACGCATTGATCCTACTGTTCGAGTAGCGCTCTTTCCCAGACACCAAGTCTTGATCTGTAGTCAGGCTAAAATGCCTGATGACAGGCTCTAACCACCGGTGACATTGGGAGAAATTATGGCTCAGGGTTGCAGGATTTCAAACAAGTCTCTCATTAATAAATCCAAGCAAAATAAACGGGGGACTCAGAAGCAAATGCATAGTTCTGGGAAGTGAATGAGGGAAAAATAAGCGACAGTGATCTTTTGGCCACTCACCAACCCTGTCTAGTTGATGTACTGTGGTCTCAGTGCAAGAGCGCTAATTAGGAGCCACCAGCAAGCCGTGGTGCTCCTGCCATGCACTTTTTCATCTGTCTTAAATAAGCTGAGGAAAGCTTCACTGGCTTTCATGTCACTCAGGGGTTTCCCTCACGCTAGCAGGTATCTTGGATGGAGCACTAGGATACTTCAGCTGCCCTTGAAGCAGCACAAACACTGGGCACACCCCAGTATCTCATGTGTGCAGCAGAATACCAGCTCAGGCTCTAAAATAAAATATTCTGAGAGGAGGAGCCAGAAGATTAAGGAGTGGATAAAGCCTCAGGGCATTATTGGAAACTGTAAGGTAGAAATGCAAGCTGAATGCTGATCATCTGAATTTTCACTGACTGAATTTTTCCCTTGAATGATCCCAAGGGAGAAAGTGGAATTCTCCAGTGAAACCAGAAGATATCTAAATCATAGGCTTGACTAAATTTTGTGCTCACAGGGAAATCTGAGAGGTATCCCCCTTGTAGTTTGACAACATGTGCACCAAATTAAATGTAAACTACGATAGTATTAGGCAAGCTAAATTCAGGCTATATGGCTGTATAACAGAAATAGAGGGACACAACATGAACGCAACTGTATATTTCAAGTAATATTCCAATGTTTTCTTTCTATGGGCCTCAGGCAAATTGTCCTTCTACTGCTGTGTTATTTTGACATGAATTACTTCTGTTTTGAAAGGGAAGAGAAGGGGAGGGTGATATTTGTCTATGGACATTCCGCACCAGCCCGAGTCATTTACAATCCAACAACAGAGACGCTGGTCTCAGCAGAGAAAAAAGACTATTAATTTCCTTATACTGATGTGTGAAATGAGAATAATTCACATTAAAGTTAGCTACAGGGGAGGATCAGCACTCCATTCTTCCCTGCTATCATGCAACCTATCAAGTATTTGCTTGATAAATAAGAGAAAGGAATATTTTTTTCATGTTAAAATACTACCAAAAACAGGGCAGAAATGTGTATGTGGCAAACAGTCCAGAGGTTTTAAGAAGGAAATATATAATGAACATGTGGCAGTAACCAAACATTTCATGTAATAACTTCCCTTCAACTTTTTTTTTTTTTTCAGGAAGACAAAATTAACAATTGAAGTTAAGAGACAATTCTGAATGTTTTGACCTATGGGAAGCAGAAATTTTTGATTTCAGATCATTACACTATCAAAAATCAGAACTTGCTTAACATGGGGTTTTTTTCTAGATCAAAACTATCTAAAAATTTCTTAAACATAGGTACATTTGTGCCTAACATCCCTTGACCACATATGAAATGAGAATAAGTATCTACTTCCTGCACCAGTTTAAAACTGACAATGGCAATGTATGTGATCATAAAATACTATGGTTCTCTCAAGGGAGAAAAAATACACCAAAACAACTCTAAAACATGTTTTAGAAGCAAAGTCATAAAAATGATTTAAATATACACACAAGTATAACAAAGGGAATCTGCCTTCTGAGACCATTATTTTACATCTTAGTGGGGAAAAAAACCAAAACCACTGAAACTGTGATCTATTTACCAAAACATGACAAAGGCTGTTTAGGCACATTTGTGAAAATTTAGTTCTAGACAGTTTACTACGGGTTTGACCAAAAGTGTAAAGAAGACAGCAGCCTTTATTGCATTGAACTTGATCCAATAACTCATTAATCTTTTGCACGAAAAAAAGACAGAAAATCTGTTATAGATTGTAGTTATCCAAACTGAATAGACTCTAGAGATAAAATATTTATAGAGTAAACAATGAATTTTTCCCAGGAAAATGTATTCAATTCATAATGAATTGAATAATAATGATGAGCATTTTAAACAATGTTAATTGTCTAATCAATACTAGATTTCTCTAAAACAAGAGTGGACTGGACTATGCTGATGCAGAATTTCAGCTTTGTGATATATACTGTTGTCCTAGTTGGCAACCTTCCTTTCCCGAAAACTCAGTAAATATGTGTGTTATCTGTGTATTTTGGTTTCCAACCATAAGATACTAGGGCTGAAAGTCAGGTATTTTCATCAAAAATAATCTCGACAGAAATTAAATAGAATTTCCCCTTGCTGTATTTCTATAACTACTCAGAACTGAAGAAAAAGAGTGATAGAATGAAAATATTCTGGATGTCCCCTGTAACAAAAGCACATATAGACACATCCACACAAATATTTTTCTTTTTGGGGAAAAAAAAAATCATCATTTAATAAAATGCTAAATAGAAGTAATGAAAGACAGTGTATTTGACTAATACAAGTGGCAGAAGAATAGACATATCAGCATCCTCCCTCTTCCTGTAGGTAATGCAGAGGGGAAATAAACCAAAGTTTTTAAAGACTATTGATATAGGTCAGACAATGCAGGAAATAAATGAAAGAGACAAAACTGAATATTTTTTTAGTCAGTTCAGTGCATACAGACATTAATTTATGAACTATGTGTTTCTGGTATTGATTTATAAAGCAAAGGATATACTGAATTTTATTACATAGACTTTCCTGCTTTACCTAAAGTCTTTTAGAATAATCTCCACCAATAACTGGCATTTAAATAACTCAGTAAGCCAAGAATTAATACAATTAGAAAACAAACAGAAGAGCAACCTTCATGTCCAGACTGCCTAAAAAACGCTCACTTTTCCCTCTACTTCAAAATTTACACTGGCCTGAAGCCCAGAAATGGCAATACACGATCCTGCACCTGCAACAAGTCAAAGACTGATATCTTTTGACCTCTTAGGATAGAAATGGGTGATAGAAGAGGAAGACCAATGTCTTTGTAATAGAAATAAGCCAAATTTCATCTATTCAAAATAGTAACTTGTAATGCTACTGAAATACTCAGTAAAAAGCTTTATTGGGGTACCATTATAAGCTATTTCTTGGTGGCTTGCACATCCTAATTGAGAGGAGTCTACAAACAGAGGCATTAATTCTTAGGGCCTGCACTTTTTAAACTTAATGGCAAAGACTCACTCATTGTGGCAAATCAGACCCTACAAGGCTTCTACACTAACTAGATTTATTCATTCATTTGCCTTTCATAAATGTGACACATTAAAGTATGGGAAAGGTTTTGCTGGCTTCTGTTGTAATGACACACACAATTCACTTGTAGCTGAGCACTCTGAGCATTTAATTCTTTGCTGAGCGTCTCGACTGACAAATACAAAGCTGAATTCCAAGAGGGACTTGATATGGAAAAGCATACGTTATAAGGAACAAAAACAGGGCTTAGAAGTACTGAATGTTAGGTAATCCATGAAGTGGATCAGTGTTTACATCTACTCTTATACCTTGTCTCCTGGACCAGCAACCAGGAACCCAAATGAAGATAAGTGTTTTCTTGTTCCCACTTTTGCATTAGAAGAAGTAGTTAACATCCAGGATAAAGAACATTGGCTTTGATTGAAATGCAAATAAAACCCTTTAAGAGCGCTGCTAAATACTACTTATGCAATACAAAAGTCTCAGAACAAAGCAGCAAAGATGGTGCCTGAATTATCACAATCTCCAAATTGAGGAAAATGCAGGACCTAATATGTTGCTCATTGAATAGGCAGAGGCCATCATACTGGTTTGGTTTCAAGAGTCCCTTTTCGAGGACTCCTGCAGTACCTTCAATGAAAAAAAAAAAACCAACATTTTGGATAAGGCACTCCAATATAAATCCAAAAAGCTCACTAAGGTACATTATTTCATCAAAAATAGGAACAAGAGAAATTTGCCATCATCTAGGAATAATTATTGTATGCATAATGAAATCACTGAACTATCCAGAAACATTTCAAATATTTTCATAATTAAATAGCAGTCAGTGATGCCCCATAGTATTAAGGAAAAAAACAACAAACAAACATTGAAAGAAATGATCAAGTTATTTTAAAATTCTTTAACCAGCAAACATAAGTTACCTTCCAGTCCATAAAACACTTGAAAGAAAATTTATGAGATTTAGTCTTTAAAGAAAATAACCAGATCAACTGTTTCTACCCAGATCATATGCTGCATTTTCAGGTCTTTCTTCAGAAAACATTAGGAACATAAAAACAATAAAATATTTGTTCATTCCCATGCACATACTTGATATGCATCTATCTAACTAACACAAAGGTTTTAGTGACTAATAATCAACATGAACATGACAGACAAGCACAGTATTTAATAATTCAATGAATGCTTAAATATTAATTTTACAGATACATTTGCAGTTCAAAATATAGATTGGGTTGTGAACATATATATAGCAAATATTATTTTTAAAGGGTTTTTTGGGAGAAGGAGGAGTTAATGCTGCTTATTTGATTGCTATAAGATAGCTAAAAGAATGTCAGTTGTTGTGTCTTGTGGTCATGGTCCTATTCCTAACTTTTCCTTTTTCTCTTTCTGCCTCTTTAAACAGTAGCTACAGCGTTTACTCTCTTTATGTTTCTCTCTGCTTCCTGGCAAATGGGTTGCAGTATTGTCTATACAAGACAGAACTTTTTGTAAAGCTTAATTCATTATTTATAAGGTACTTTGAGGTGTTCAGAAGAACAGCATATAGCAAATGAAAAGGAAGTGGAAAGTATCCAAGGTTACAAGTCCTTTGAAGGACTACAGCCTTTAAAGGATTGCAAAGAACTTTTAGTAAATGGCAGCTTTTCATTTCCAAGGATTCTGAAGATATAGCCCATATTTTGATCTAGAATGTTTGTGATCTAGATGTAGTTATGCTTGCTGATTCCTTGACATCTGTTTAACTCCAGTTTTACTAAACGTGTAAAGCTTGGAGTTCCAGACCAGAATCTTAAAAAGAAAGCATTCATAATATGGTATTTGTATGCTCCATGTCAGTTCTTCAACATTGCAGTATAAAATCATGTCACAACTTTTCTCTCTCTCTTTTCCTTCTGTGAAAACAACTATTTAAAATTTGTAACTTTTTCTTTTTTTTTACAAGTTCTTGTAGATTTTTTACTTACTGTGATTTAGTGACATTTCTGAACTTATAAACTATTTCCATATCACTATGGAATAGAGACAAAACTAAGATACTAAGTAATCCATAAAAATAAAAGGAATTCTTCAATTCATTCCAAAAATTGTTAGCTGTAATGAGAAACTGTAAGAAGAAACTGGGAGAAGAACAAAGATGCATTAGAAATGACCAACCAGGATGGAAAAATTTTAACTGCCTTCTCCATATCTCTAATTAAAATGAGTAAAGTTGCATGAGTATCAATTGTAAGTTGTTTTTGAAAATGAAACCTAGGCAAACTTGACATTTCTATTATAAATATTTCTAATTTCCTCATCCTTCTCTGATATGAGCTTCAAGCAATACTTAATACAAATCTAAAAATAAACAAACAAATCAACAACAACAACAACACAAACCAAAAAACGGGCAGCATAGTTTTCATGCTGGTACAGTTCCAGTCTTACTTCTAAACTTATTTAGACTGCACTTGCTAGACAAGGAGTTGGATCACAGCTTCTTGATCTATGCAGTTAATTTCCAATCCCAGTCTACATTTCCTAAGACACTGCAATGCTGTATCTTTAAAAGGAAACTGTTTTAATTCATTTGCATGATGTAAAATAGTGCAAACAATATACAAAGTCATGTGACTCTTTCCCTTTTGAGATGGCAATACTTTGCAGCAATCAGTTGCTAATAACTTGTGACTTCTGCAAGCAAAAAGCATTTTTAATTAAGTTTGGGAAGGGAATGAACAAGTAATGATTTTGTACCAATCTGTTGCCCCGAATTCAACATTTTTTTCCCTATATACATGTAAATTAAACTTGAATGTTATTAAGACATAAAAGTGAATTCTTATAGCAATCACCTGACAGTATTTTTATTTTTTCTAGCACAACAAGGCTAGAATTTTTCTTATTTTGCAGCTCAGCATTTAAAGGAAAAGCTTTTAGTTGAGAGCTGGCTAGTGCCTGAATGTTGAGTGTCCCCTGGCTTCACAGGAAGAAGCAGCAGCCCTTTACACAAGGCCAGACACCGCTGTCGTTCTCTGGAGTTGAGGGGCTGTTCACTCTCTGTTCCCACAACAGGCAAGTCTCAGGCTATGTTTGCTCACAACTACTGCGTTGTTTGGATAAAAATGACAGGTTGAAAGCAAGGAGCTAAATTATTGCAAGAAGGTGAAAGCCTTCAGAGGAAAGAGGATTTTCTCCCCTTATCCTGGAACCAACTGATCATGAAGGACTGGGAAAAACTTCTGGTGAAGTGACAGAGATGGAGAGAAGGGGTCTACAGAGAGGAGGTGGGACTACACATATGAGCCAGATATCAGATCTGAGGGAAGAAAAAAATCTTCCCTGAAGGGCCTGGAGAAGGATGCCATAGCTCTGCGCTGCTAACAATTCCTGCTGGAGAGTAGAATGTCTCAGTCCTACAGAGACAGAGAGACCAGGCACAGGCAGGAATACAATGCCTTCCAAACAGGTTTGCCCCACTGAGTTTTCTCTTTGTAAAACATCACCATGTCACAGTCTGTTTTCTAGTAAAAGCATTACAGATTCAAGCCCTTCACAGTGTTATGGGTATTCTCACCATGAAGAGAAAGGGTAGGCTCTGCTTATTGAATTATGCCTCCAGAAGGGAATGCAAAGGAGTCAGGGACTATTATCCACATCCTCACTCGCTCCAGCAATGCCACCTCCAGTTTGCAGGGTGTCGCAATTTGAAAGTCTGAAAAGCAAGTAGACACTCTGAAACACCTTGAAAAAGGAAAGATATTGAAATATGCAAGAGCTGAAACCAGTTTATTCTTTTCAAAAATATTAACTGCATTTCCAAGCTTTTGGATCTTCCATATCTGTCGGAACACAAAAAGAGAAAAGACCCTTTAAAAAAATCAAAAAGACTTAAGGTAGTTGGGTTTTGTTTTGTTTTCAAACAAACTTGATACCTTAAGTTCAGCTCACATCTTATTTCCTTTATTTTTATTTGCCTTTTATACTGCATAGGCAAAAGCTGTGTCACTTGCTTCAAGATGCTGTAAAAGTAATGTGCTAAAAAAAAAATCAACCCTAATGGTTTTGCAAACCATCAGAAACCTCATTAGAAAAGGCAACAAAACAAAGCTAAAAGCATCTTACTAGTTCTAGCTGCATCTTCTATGTATGAATATAATAACAGTAAGAATCTCAGCCCGAATTCCTAATTGAAGAAGTTTTCAGTACACTAGCGGCCTTCAGTAGGTGGCTTAGAAATATGAAACTAAAGAAGCATCCATTTCTGTAAAAGTCTGTACCAATGTCTGATCTTACATGCTCCAGACCAGTTAATTTTTAGTGAGTTACTCATCTCCTCCTGTATTTTTCCATCTTGGGAGAAGTACAGTTGTCACACAGGGTGCCCACAAATATACAGACTTACACCTTCTGACAAATAATAGAAACTAATTGACCAGACAATGCTGTGTACAGAAATATTTTTTATGACATTAATTTGCAAATGACTGAATTTTCTACTTTCTCCATCAACCCTGTGACAGAATTTTGGCTAATAATTTACATGGATCCAAAAGTAATATGTCTGCTGTTGCAGAATTATAAATAAGACTTGACAATTGGGTTGGGTTTTTACTTGTTTCAAGTCAACCAACCTTTCCTAAATGTTTCAGCTGTAGTCTACTTATCTCAGTACTAATTGGTTCATTACTGCTTACCCCAGAGATCTACTTTAAGATGTTAGTTTGAAGCATCAGCACTGATTATCTCGAAAACTAATAAAAGTCATATAAGTCATATAATCTTGGCCTCTAATGTAGTCTCCACTCACTGTTCTTTACTCCCACCCTTTTTGAGCAGAACATGATACTGTCCTAACAATCCCTCTCTTACTTTATGAAGATTCTCTGACATCTCTGCATTTCCATGAAGCATTTTCAGTAGCTGATCACACTGTCCAAAGGTATCAAAATGCCAGTTCAGTGTATCACAGCTTCTGTTTAGTTTGTGTTGTTCTCTAGGAACAGCAGTTGTTGCAGTCACATGAAATTCCAGTAGATAATTAATATGAACGATTTCAATGAATTTAAGGCAGAAGACACATGGAATTATGGACTACATTGCTCCAAGGTCATGCACAGCAAACCCTGTATTTTTCCACCCACTTGCCTCACCGTGATGAATACAAAATGAATATGGAAACAAGAAAATAAAAAACTGTCTCATTGAATATATTTAGGATGCATCAATTTATGTTCTAACACTGGACACTGTTGCCATGATTCAAACTTCTCTTGCTGTTTTCTACCACATCACTCTTACATGTGGCAGAACATACTTTCACTGAAGGGTTTTGAAAGAGAAATGGCATTTAGCACATAACCTGTACCAGATCATACCCTAGAGATAAAAAGAATGGCCCCAAATCATAAGTAACATGACTTAGCCAGCTGTTCACTACAGAGTACTGTGGTCATGAAGCTGGTTTGTGGATAACTGAGCTAACATGATTTCCTGGAAGAAGTCTCTCTTTGAATTGAATGTATTGTTTAGTTATCCTTCCCCCAGTGTTAGATATTTACCACCAGCAGCTCACCAGTGATGGTAATCAAAAGTCACACCAATTTCTTCAATGGTTCATAAAACCCTTCATAAAACTTGAACTGTGGAGCCAAGAGCCTGTATATCACTCTGAGATTTTTAGCTAACTTTAACCAAGTTTGAGATAGGAAGACACAGCTCCCAGATTTTCTGTTTTCTCCAAAAGAGTGAAGAAAAAAGACTTCATTGGTGACACTTGATAAGCAAAAGACTGCAGAATATACTCTTGGTATAAAGAACAAATATTCAAGTGAAACATTAAGGATGCCTTTGCCCACACAAAAAATCCCCAAACTCTAGTTTGAATTCTCACATTTCCAGGCAGAAAAGAATCCAATCATGAGAAAAAAATCCTTATAATATCATTAATGCTACTACTTTTATATTTTGACTGCAGGAAATAGTGTGAGAGCACAAGAAGGATTTGTGTTAGAAAAGAAAAAGTAGGTTATTGCCAAAATGATGTGATGTAAATAATAATAATAATAAAAAAAAATACTTCTATCACTGTCCCTTACAAAGATAACCATCACAATGTAATTAAAAAAAAAATCTGGTCTGGAATTCAAAAATATCACTTGTGTACATAAAAATAGCACTTGTGTGCATATACATATATGATTGCATGATAATTTGTTCCCATGGCAATCACATGTAAGAAAAGCCAGTAGACAGGTAGGAGAGGAAGCATAACTTGCCACGTTCTTACTCAAAGGGACAAAAAACAGAAGAGGATAAAATTTGCTGGAAAAACTGTCACTGGAGTGTGGTGCACTGGTCCCAGATTTTTAACTTGGGTAAGGCAAAGCTCCACTTACTGAAAATAATCATAGTAATTTAAGTAATAATTTTCTATCTCAATCTGCTGACAATTCTTGTAGAGAAGACACAAACAGACAGCATTCACATAAAATTAAAGGTTTTGTCCAGCTGCTGTCCGTTCCACCCAGGTATGAATCTTGATTCCAAAACTAGAAACTTTATTGCAATGACCTACTAAAAAAAAGTTTAAAAATATTACATTGCACACTTTTACTTCTTTCCATTCATATCCATGGAAGTTGTCAGCCCTCTCATTTTGTAGTGGGTTTTGTTCTTTATTTCTATATTGTTATTGACAGTTTCTGAGATATTTTCTTAATTGCTTTCAGTTCTTAAATATGACTGGCTTCACATCCAACCCATCTGGTCTTCCTGCTTGCATTCCTTAGTGTACCATACTGAACCATTTTGTAATTGCAATCATTCCTATTTGCAAATGGCTATGTGACTATTTGCCACAGTGTACATTTTTTCTGTCATGAGGAGGACAAATGTTGAAAAGTTTACAATATCTCCCTATTTTCATCCCTATTTTCCAAACATTTGCTGACCTACATAATTCGGTGGCTATAGAAGCATTAATAAGTTTGTATACAAGTGATTCATTTGTGCACAGAAGTCAGCACTGGACTGTAATTTCAGAATATTTCATACTTGCAAAAGAATTCCTCAACTGCTTGTATACTCTGTTCCTCATGTGTAAATATGTGTTTATCATTCATTCACTGTGTTACTTTTTGAATCATGAATAAAAATTCTGATGTACAAATCCTGAAGTTCACTGTTATGACTAAAACTATAAAAACATGAACAAAAACCTTGAACTCTCAAAGAATGAAAAGACCTTTTCAAAGAAGACTTAAATTCTGTATGCCTCCAGGACTAATAGCAACTCCAGAACCGCAATCGTTTTTTCCGAATTATATATCTGTGTACTGGTTCATGATTGCTGAACACCTTTCAACAATGACAAAATTATTTTCTTCTTACCTTGACAGAAACTAGTTTTGAAGTGTAGGTAATTTTAATTAATTTGTATCATAGGTACAGGCATGCCATCCTGATAGTTCATCAAGAGAGAATTATCCATTTTCTAGTAATTTAATATTTTTTCCTGAAAAAAAATCCTTTAAAAAAATATACATATCTGAAATCATAATACAAACTGTATCATTACAACACAAGTATTCCTACTGTCAGCAAGCACAACACACATAGAAGTACTCTGAGTCAGTATTACTTTGAAGACCATAAATTGGGATGCATTTCTCTCACTACTAATTTGTTTCCACACTGGAGGTTACTATTTCTCATAGAGCAAGTTGCAGAGGATTACTTTCAAAATAGTGCTTTTTAAAATCGTGTTGATTTTATTTGGTCCTTTGCTGACTGGCTTCAATCTTGTTTTACATTCTACTGCCCACACTGTGAATCTATGTGGGACTCGCTTAACCCTATCACTTCCATTTTTGTACATCTTATTTTCCTTTTACCCTTTTCATTTCCCATTTCCTCACTTGTTCAGCTTCTAATCTCCAAATTACTCCACCACGTGAATCAAACTACAGTATGTGTGCAATACATTCTTCTCCCCTACATTACATATGCCACGACTGTTCCCACTGTAAAAATTCCACCACAGATATTATCTATAGTTGCCTTTGTCTAAGAACTGTCTCTAGTTGATCATTCCATGTGCCTAAATATAACTAAAGTTATATAAAAATATTTATCAAAAACATGCTAAAAAACCTATCAAGAATTGCCTCCTTAGGATAAGATTATATAATGAAAATTGCATTAAGGGAAAGTTATGAATTAATCTATTTTGAATATTGTTTTGATTATTAATCACAGCTTTGTAGTTTAGAAAGACAAGATGGTGGCATTTTGTTTGTTCTTTAATCATCCAGTCCTGAATAAGCTTGTGTCTCCCAGTTGACCCAGTCCCTCTATTCATTACCCCAGTCTTGGAAAACCTCATAGAATTAACCTGGTTCCAAATGCACAACAATTATGTAGATCAACACTTACTTTAAAACTACTAAAATGATAGGAAATGGATGTATTAAGTTGTACAGTGTCTCAGTTCTTTGCTTTTTAGTAGCTTGCTGATGCATGTCATAAACACTATATGAGAATCATGTGTCTTCTCTTTATAGGAAAAATATGCAGAATGGTGTAAAACCTTCAACAATGCATTACAAAATTGTGCTGCCTAAGTAAATTCATATTATATTATCTAGCTATAGAAAAAATGTTAGGCATAATAAGTCATTGAAATTACTACTAATATGTACTGAAAAGAACAACATTAACTCTGGCTGCTTTATAAAGGAAAGTTAGAATATTAATATACATCAAAATTAACTATGAAGCAACAGTATTTTTCCATTTCTGATTTTAAGTGGTGCTGCTTTTTATCCAAATTGACAATTCAAACAATTGCATATGGGAAAAAAATAATCACATTCTCACTATAAAACCAAATGTAACAACATGTAAGAAATGTCACAATGATAAAAATTGGCATGACAAAAACAAATATGCAAAACTTTTTGGCTCAGATAAATCTGTCTGACAGGTATGGACCATTAATCACACCAGTTTCTGGTCACTGGTTGCTGTGTGAAGGGGAAGCACTTTGTAGCTTCCTTCTGCAATAGCAGCCTCCGTGCCCATCTTCCCACTGCACATTCAGCCTCTTCAAACCCAGTGCTATATGCCTTTTTTTCTCCTGGACCCCTTCACTGACCACCTTAAAGCCTAGCACATGAAACTCATCTCCTCATGAAGCACACACCGTATATGTTAATCCTGTCCCCATTATTTGTTCCATTTTTTCTTTTCCTAAACCAGAAGGAAAGGTATGTTTTGGGGCTTCACCAGGACTTGGTGGTAGACAGAACCTACCACTGCCACCCCAGTAGTTGATACAACAGTTTTTGAGCTAAAAGTTTTGGTGAGATGTGACTGCTACTGATGGTTGATGGCACAGACAGGAAGTTAAACAGCTACAGGACAGCATGGATTAATTGTGAAAGGTTAATTTGCAAATAAAACAGCAATACTCTCTGAACTTTGAACACAAAGAAAAATAGAAAGAAACTTCTGGATGAAGAAACTTTCAGTCAGAACATAAATGCTGAGCAGAGAAAGATTATTAGCAGCCGAATAAGACCTAGTATTAGTCACACCACAGTAACAAATTGTAGCAGGATACTGAAGTCATAAAGCTCTAAATTTCCATTTATATGTGATTATAAATGACAAAGCATACAGCACCATGATCATAGAGTCCAGCCTCTGCCAAGAATATGCTCCTAAACATACTTCAGCTGGGACAGAATGATTGAATATCTCAAGTTGGAGTGGACTCATAAAGATCGTAGAGTCCAACTCCCTGCTCCTCACAGGACTACCTAAAACTAAACCATTTGACCATTTGCAATGCAAGACACTTCTTGAACTCTCAAACACTTGGTACTGTGACTGCTTCCCTGGGGAGCCTGTTCCAGTGACCAACCACCCTCTGGGTGAAGAACATTTTCCCTATGTCCAGTCTGAACTTCCCTGAGGCAGCTTCATTTTTTTTGACTCGTGTCTCATTGTTGGTTGTCAGAGAGAGGAGAAAAATGTATTCTCCCTTCAGCTTCCTCTTTTCTTCTCTCACTCTCTCCAGGATGCTAGATTTATTTTACAGGCTATTAATAGTGTTTGGAATTATTTGCTCTCCATACTTCTCTAGGGTGACTTCTAATTTCAAGCAAAACCAATGGTAAAAAAGGCCACAGCAGAACTCTTATCCCACCCATCTTCTCTTTTCCATGTGCACTGATGTGATCTCATATCACGTTCAGACACGTTATAGGCAAAACACCTCAGATTTTCAGAGCACATCAGCAGTGCCAGTCCGGTGTCAACTGATATTTCCACATCCCATTAAAGAGGAATCAAATCTCCCCCCAAATTCAAGACAGTAATTAATCATAGAAAACGTCTACTTACTTATGCAGAAGACAAAGTTATTTCCCCCCCCATCTCCAGGAACATTGAAAGAAACATTAACTATGTTCAAGTAATTACTGCTATCGCATGCAGAAATAAGATTTAAATATAGGAGAGAAATATGGACATGGGAGCCAAGATGGCCCCACAACTGCACGACCTTGACAACATCTCCAGATGCACCTCTGTTTCCTGCCAGTAGCAAAACTGGAAAGGGAGCCAGCAGAGGTGACACCAAGGAGTTAGCAACAAACCCGTGTGATGCTGCTAGAACAAGCATTGCAGAGCTTGGCATCTGGTCCCTACTTTTGCCAAGTATGCCCTGTTTGTTTCCACAGCTGTTAAACGTGTTTGCTCAAAAAAAGGGAAAAGCAGAAAGAGCTAGCAGCTAGAGTTATGCTGGTGACTGCAGGAAGAAGTATGAAGCCAACATGTAATTTACTCCCAGATAACAATTTGCTTTAGAAAAATGTAGTACTGGTTATTAGGACAAGTCTGAGATATTCTTAGATGAAATTCATGCATAAATTCATACAGCATATTTATGTTTATATCTTCAAAACACTGTAGGCAATTATCAAAAGGGTTAACAAATATATTTGCTGTAAACAACTTTTCCCCATTTTCTATATATATTTTAAATTACCTTGTAATAATCTGCTCCATCCAGCAGAGAAAATTATTTCAGGCAAACTGAAATCTATACTAGTTATTCCAATTCACCCGAAGGTAAAAGGATACAAAGTTAAACATCAGTGTTATCAGTAGGCAATTGTCTACAAATCCTTGTGATGTAGTGAGCATAATAGCATTTGTAAAACAAAACAGCCATTAAAAACACTAAAATCACAACACTCTCGAATAAATTAAAATCTTACTTTGAAGAAGCATCTCTTTTAAATTTAGCTAAAAAAATATAAAAATTTAAGAAAACAAGGAATTGTATTTAAGTGAATTAAGAAACTAAATATTTAGACTTCAAGAACAGGTAAGGTTCATCAATTCAGCAATATTCAGTTTCTGGCTGAATCTTATCAATTTCTTTGCTTCTGGCAGTATTTTGGTCTTCACTGGGGAATAGTTTCTGGCTTTATTAGCATAAGTGACCCTGTTTTACACCAAAGAAAGCAAACCTTGTTAATATGGCTAAACAGAATGCACATGCAGTTAAAACTAGGCCTCTAGATATATATGAAACATTGATTTACTCAGTTACCCTCTCCTCAGTAAATATACAGATCCTTTGGAAATATAGTTATGAGCTAAAACCAAGTGTCTCCTGTGATGATACTATTTTAGAGCTTAAACAAAATTACCTACATAAGAGTACTTTTACAAAACAGTTTTTGCTAATCTGAAGGCTAATAAAAGAAAATAAGTTTAAAAGTCACATTGAGTATTTAATCTCTGCTGGAATTCACTATCCAATTTTTCCTTTGTATGTTTTTCATAATTCATATCTTTTTCCTTTTTTTTTTTTGTCCTATCTTTCAACAGTAAAGAAATTTCTGCAAATTTAGTTTTACTGAGTTTTACTAGCTGGCGGGAGAAAACTGGAAAAAATAATGAATCTTTTTATTTCACATTATTTTTCAACTTCTTTTTAAAAAAGGTAACTGAATATTCTAAAATATTGAATTTTTTTTTCTCTTTCTTTTTACACCAGTTGTGTTAGACCTCATGGTAATGGTTTCACTGAGAAAGCTCTGACAAGGTATTTGTACACCACATTGTCCTTGTGTCTACCTAGATCTTAGCATGGATGGAGAAAGATTGCATGGGGCAACTCAACTGCTTTATTAACCTCAAGAGAGTGGTAAAGATTCTCCATTATTCCCCTTAAATTTAAGAATATATCTTCCCGTCAAGCACAGACCTACTATGATGTCAGTGTGAACTAAACAGTCAATGACATTATAATTTATAATTAGTTTATCGTACAGACAGATTCTGACTGGCAGTGACCTAGTCCTGGCTTCATTAATGGGCCTGAAACTGCCATCCCTGTCAGAGCTGAATCCATGGAAATCAGTGGGTTTGAGACCTCCAAGAAGGGGATGGTTGAAAACTGAAACTTCCCAACAAAAGCACTGTTAGAAGTGATGACCAAAATTCTGTATTATTAACAGACCATTAGAAACGCAGTAACAAATCATGTGTTGTCAGCAATGAACAAGAGACCGAAAATGTGTTCCTCTCTTTCATCTCCAATGGCCTGGCCAGTAATTCCAACCACCTAGGAGCAGAACATACACAGGGATAACCAGCTGTCCACAATTCAGTCCATAAAAAGCGGAGTTGATATTGTTAAATGGTAAATGTACATCAGGCAATATAAATAAACTGGTGTATCCACTCACAAACTATAACTCATGTTCATATTCACTGCTGAAAATGAAGTAAGGCCAGATTCCCATGATCAGAAATAGGCACTGGTATGCAAGACTCAAACTGTTAAGGCATTCTGTATTCTGTATTCTGTGACCAGGATATTGCAAGGGTGCTTTGCAATATTGCAGAACATTTCAGGTCAAATGGATGACTTAAGCACTGAAGATAGCACAAATTCTGCCTAGCTTATGGATCTCTGTTCTTCCCATGTAACAATGATTAGAAATAATTACCGTGATTGTTCTCATTGTTTCATGAGGGGTAAGAGAGTCTCAGTAAAGCCTGCTTATGTCTGAAATCACTTCCATCATTATCCAGGACAGTTGAAATGGTCTTATCTTGAAAGTACATTGGAAAACTAATTAATGCAAACATTCATAGTCAGGGAAGGAATTCTTCAGAAAGGACTGGAAATTGGTCATGATTTTTTCTTGTTTGTTTTTTGGTTATTTCTTGTGGGTTTTTTGTTTGTTTGTTTGTTTGTTTGTTTTTCCAAATTAAAGACCTTGATATAAGTGCTCTTTTTCTAGCAGAAAACAAGGGGATATAATGTTCATTCAGTTCTAAAGAATAATTTCTGGAAATGTCAAAGTCCTCCCTAAAGCCTGGTATTTTATAAGCCTCTAAATAAACATATGTTTTGTTGCTATTTTGACACCTGTTTGTCCCCTTTATACAGCTCATCCATGTGTAGTAGGAATCGATTTATAAATCTCCCTTAGAGGGCCAGTGTCTGTGGCTCAGAGCCAGAGAGGAAGCACCTTGTGCATTTCCATAAAGCTTTGCCTGCTCACCTGTACATGGTACTATCTAAGTGCTTACCTGAGGGTGCTCAGTTTTTCTTTCCTAAACTACACGCAGCTCATGCATTATCAAACCTGGCTCTAATGTTTGTGAAGGTGTTGACAATACAGACTATCAACTAGTCTGAAGCCGAGGCTACTGGAAGAAGAGTGCAAGCAGGGTCTGCCACAGAAAATGACATGGTGTTCTGCAGCTATTTTCAGTATGAAGCTTATCAGAAGTGCAGGAAAAACCGATTTTTTTGTAGTTGTCATTTTTATTGTTTGTTTGGTTGCTGCTGAGGAGTTGGAGACTGGGGCCATCTGAATCCAGGTAAGGATTCTGCTGCTAAGGATAGGTGTGGATGGAACCAGGGCAGGGTTGCTGGACAGGGAACAGTGAGGGAGGAAGAACCTTTAATTTCTCTGTCTCCAGACAAAAGAAGTGTGGCATGGAGACTATATTCTGCTGCCACAGCATTTTTTTGTTACACACAACTAAACACTGTCCTAGATGGTTTTCTAGAGCATGACATGGTAAAAAACCCTACCTCATGAATAGGGCTGTTACTGAACTGCCTAATCAGCTACTTGAGTTGTCTGGCCAGTCCCGGGTAAAAACCTTAAAGACTCAGGAAGATTAATCACCTCTCCTTTAAGGCCAGTAATCCAGGTTTGATACTGTTAAAAGTTAGGCAGTGTAGACAATCTGATTTATCTTTTAAATCATCCAGAACTAAAGTAAGACTGAATTGTTTTGAAAGTAGTACAAAGGAGGAGTTAGGGAACTTTTACTGATACGTCCCTAGCTATTGTCTCTCATTTTTTGGCCTGTCAAAATAAGTTTAAAGTACGTCTTGCACTTGTCTTCCCTTCAGCTGATGTTAAAAAAGACATCAAGTGTCATCAGACATTCTATATTGGACAGGTTTTTGGTCAGTGGGGAACAGAGCATCAGCATAGCACATTCAGGAAAGTAATACTGATTTTGATGTGAAATCTTCTAAGGGAGAACCCGCCACCATTTGAAATGCAGTTGTGGTTTACTTAGATTATAAATCTGGGAATCTAATTTTGAAGACAGGGTAGAATTTCCTTTTTGAAGCATAGTAAGTCTTAACTGCCACAGATAATGTCAACTCAAATTATCATTTCCATTCCAGCATGGATTATAGGACAAGAGAACTTAACTGGAAATGAAAAAATAAATTCAGCACATATATTAGAAAGCACCTTTTCATGTAGAGAATAATAAATACTTAGAATAGCCTGCAGGCAAAGTTGTCAAGGCAAAAAGCACCACTATCATTCAAAAAACAATTAGATATCATCCTTGGGGAAACAGTCTACTAAAAAGAATATGTCTTGATGGACCAACTGACCTTTATTCATTCTCCAAAATTCTTTCATGTGTTTATAGTTCTATTGAAGAACATTTCAGCATTTTGGCCTCAAGCAATGTCAGTTCTTCCTTGAATTATCCCGTTCATCAGTTCACCAATGAGGTTGATCCTTTCTTATTCTATAACAAATACTAAACAATCACCAGTCCCTGCAACATGACAATAGTTTGAGTACAAAATCAAAACTCATTTTCAGTCACTTGACTGTACCCAGTCTTGTACCCAGATGTTGGTTGGTCAGTAATCTAGACGTTCCCAGTTTTGGGGTAGAAACTGAGACATTTATTGATCACTCGTGCTAAAATATATTGAACCGAGGAATGCGGTATGTTAATGAGGAGGTAGGACATGTTAATGGGAGAGACATTAGGAAATGACTTAGGAAATCCAGTCACTATATTTCATCATACAGTAAGCATTTCTCCATGCCAGGACCACCTGGGGGGAACAAATGGTTTCTGCAGGTCTTGCAACATCTCGTAAAAGTCCTTCCCTATCTTGCAAGGGAAGACAGGGCTAATATACACAGATAGCTGAAAACAGTCCTGGTCTTCATGGCATCTTCTCCTGGAAGGCTCATGTCTTATCAAAGGGAGGAAACCCTTTCAGTATCTGCTGCCCAGGGCTTACTGAACAATCCCTTCAGGTCTCCTTCTGTTAATAATTGTTTTCCTTCCCCAACACCCAGACTGACTACAGAAAATTTTTCAGGCATCTGGAAAAACCCAAAAATGCTCGCAGGGTTTTAAAATTAACTGTAAGAAATATAGCTATTCTCCACTAGTGGCACACAGCACACACTCTTTAAATGAAACACATAAAGGAAAACTACACGGTAAATCTCTCTCAAAAAGCTAAGCAGGTTCATGGAGGTCCTTGTGACTTTCCAGTGGTCAGTAAAGTAAATCTTTTAGTCTTTTAAGCTATTGCAGGGTTTGGGGTTTTTTTCCAGATATTTACTTTCTTTTTTTATTTAATATGAATAAAAATTAATATAACATCAAGCATGCCCAGTGATTTCTTTTTTTTTTTTAATTGATAAGGTGTAGTCCACTTGAACATTTTAAGGGAATACTGGGAAAATGCTATAAATAAGGGAAAAAGCATAGTTTATCTGTATTAACATGCTGAGGTAAGTAGAAACAATACAGTTGGATACAAGGAACTTTGACAACTTAGACAACTGGGAAAAAACCTAGTGCTACCTGTAAAGCTGTGTACTTTTTTCGTTTTACTTTTAAAATACTTGACTCACAGACACATGTCATAGGAGCTCTGGATGAGTCTGATGTTTTCTTCCCTATCCATAATCTTAGGAGGTACTATTGAGTCTGTTAGCACTCTGCAATGCTCCATCAATTCCTACTGGAATTAAATACACAGCATTTCACAGGACTAGCCCTGTGTACCTGGAAAAAAGCAAAGGAAAAGGCAGATCTGGAAATTTGTCCCCAAACAGTATCTCTATAGTTCCTCTCTACATGTCACAAATTGAAGCTCAAGAGGGACTGCATGGCAGGAATGCAATCTAAAAAAGCTGCAGACCTGTCAAGAAAAGTGGGTGTTCACCAAAAATATAAATCCAAGCTACAGTAAATTACACAAATATTTCAGATTATCAAAAGAGAAAAGTTCTTAGATTTTTACAGAGTTTTGCTGAGTGGTACAGACTATCATGCAAAAACGTTCATTTAGCCTACATTAGGAAGTGTATTAATATTGCTGTATTATAAAAATTAATTGCTGAATCCACAAAATATTAAAAATAACAAATTATATGAGTAATTTAAAATGCAAGAAAATTAATTACTCCACGTTCTCCATGTTCCATTAAATTGGATTAAAAGATCTAATACACCACTACTGTTCAGCAAAGAGGTATTTTTTTAAGTGTTGAAGCTTTAGATATCTGAAGAATTTTAGTATTTTATAACTTTGAAGAACTAAATTGAAGTTTAGTAACATGGACACATCAAACCATTACTTTCATTGTGACATTGCTACATATTACTAGTACATTGAAAAATTCAGGTTCTGTCACACAGACTATTTATTTCAGAAATGTAGCATGCAAGTATTACCAGACAAGACACAAAGGCTATATAAATTTTCAGAGGAATCCTTCTGAAGACAATTTTTTTTTTCTACACAGAGAAATGCAACCTTAATATCAGTTACTAGGAGCGTGTGAGTTCTGAAAACAAGAAAATATCCCTTGGCGTATTCTAGTTTCCACCTGCTAAATCTTCATGTGTCCACTCTAGCTTAATTTCTCATGGTATTAGAATTTGCAACAGAGACTTTTCTGCAATAAAATGGTTCTGTTTGCTCCTTTGAATTTCACATTGGATCCCATCACAAGTTATTTGTGCAACACTTCTTGTTCATCACATTTTACTCATGTTACCACTTTTCAAGAACTTTCCATAGAAGGACATTTATGCATGTGGCTAAATTGCTAAAGTATTCCTATTTATTGACAAAATCACTGGCATGGAGACTTACTGTCACAATTTAGTCCTTCACAGAGTTCCTCCACACCAGAACATTTCCCCAATGATGAAGTTTTTTTGTCACGAGTTATACACAAGGTCAACCCTAAGGGCCAAAGCAAGTGCGATTCCTGAGAAAATACAATTGTTTTCATCAGTTTTTGCACTGGAATCATTATTCTGCAGTCGTCTACAGCAAACCATATATGCACAATATTAGTTGAGATACTTACTGGTGGAAGAGTTTATACAATCAATTTTTAAAACTTTTTCTTTTTTTCATTGCAGAACCTTTACCCCCAAAGATTTATATAAATATTTCAAAAGTTGCAATTTAAACAGGGAATTGTGTAGCAATCTAGTAGCAAAAGCTGTTCAGTGCAAAAACATGTCATTTACGGTTTTTAATCATTGTTCCTCAAATTTTACAGTGTCAGATAAATTTCTACTTAAGATATTAAAATGTAGATTTTTTTTCCACAAAAATAGATTTTTCTACTTATTGAAAAACAATCTCCTCATTAAGCAGAGTGTAAAACTGAGTATATTACCCTTCTTATTTTCTGGAAGATCATTCCTATTGTTCTTTGGTATTTGTAGCTTGAATTTGCATAACCCTGCCCTTTCTAAAAGGCTATCTAAATGAAAAAGTTGAAGAAAGTTTTTTGAAAAGGCAACCTTTTTCATTTGTTTGCCTACACTTCAGACATTTGAAAAATACCATCCTTTTCTTAAAAAAAAAGAAAAAAAATCTGAAACTATACAGCTAGTCAGAAATGCTGAAGAGACATTTCAAAGGCCTGTAGATTTCAACTGAACTGAACCCAAGCTACACCTTTATATCTATTAAAAATGGCTTTAAAAGTCACCTAATGTAATAGAGGGTCTTCTCAATGTAATACTGTACTACTCCCTATTGCACACTTGCAAGGGCACTGTCCAATCTAATGCATTTGCCCAAGAGGAAAATGAGGATTAAAAGGTTTTATAAATTAACCCTGTTGCTGCCATTATGCACATTGTCGAGTTACCTAAATGAAACAGGAGCCCACTGACCATTCCAATAGTGAAATTTCTATGTGTGCAATGGGTATTTCCAACAGTGATTTGGATGTCAAAACCCCACTTGATTCAGTATGTTTTTACCAAAGTATTTCTTGGCACATGCTATGAAAAGTAATCTCTAGTGACAAACAAAACCAACATTCTATGGGCCATTCCATTTGCTCACAAAGAGTTTTAAGTCATTTATGGTTTTTGTTGTTTAGTTGGGGTTTGTGGGTTAATTTGTTGTTTTCACCAAATTGGTATCTTCTTATGCAAGGGCTGATGCCTTCAAAGGCTCAGACACCCTCAGCTAAAATGATGCTCAACAAATATAGCTCCTAAAATTTCTGGGGACTGGTACACAAGATGGAAGGACTAGTGAGTGAAAGAAGTAGAGGAAGAAAATCATCACATATGTATATTTTTTCTTGCCATATTCTGTGCACTTCCGCAGTCTCCTCTACAACATTAGCAGAATTAAACTGCTTCTAGGAGTAAAGTTGAGAGTAACACCAGAAAAGTTTACTAAACAGAATGCAGTTTCCCTCTGCATGTATACAGCAGATGTGCTTACTGTATTAAACAAAAGAAACAGTACAAACCTTGTGTTTTATGGCAATGCAGGAATGGGGTAGAAATTTCCAGTCTGAAATCCTCTCCTCTCATCTTCTGTAATTCAATGCTCAAGTCTAAAGGGCAGTAGGAAAATAAAGCAGATTCAGCCAACACTGTAAACTCGAAGAAGTCTTAAATTTCAACCGTTTTGAATAGCATATTCAAAATATGTGGCCTCATGAACAAGGAAGAAAGGAAGATATTTAACCTAGCTGAACATGTCTCATGATATATGGCAAGACTTTCGGAGTGCAAAAGATATAACTACTGCCAGCAAAGAGGACATAAAATGCAGTGAACCTCTGCAGCTTGAAAAACAAACCCAGTTGAATCTTGGGTTTAGACTGAAATTAGGAAGACCTTTTAGTTAGACTAAGTAAAGAAAAGAAATGTCTAAATCAGCAGTTATAATTCTCTATTGTGTCTCACAAACAAACAATTCTTTATGCCTAATTCCATATTATTCTCTCCCTTTCTGTCCATGGTTTTACTCAGCTGAGAACATCTGCGAGGTTTCTCCCTTTAAAGACTGACAAAAGAGACAAAGACAAAGCCTTGGAGTACAGTCATCCTTCTGGCTGGGTACCAAGAGAAAAGGTCCCTTCAGGCATCGTGGACTTCTGCTGAACTTTCTTCTTGCTTTCTCAAATGTATCCCAAAACTGGATTTTTTAATTTTGTATCCCCACTATCATGCCATAGTATTGCATCTGCTTGCTGCACTCAGGCATCACAGACACACCTGAACGGAGCCTATGGACTACAAAAAACTTTTGCCCAACAATTTCTATACCCTGTCATGTTAGTCTAGAACTTAGCCCCCAAAATATCATGGATTTTTTATATCACACATTTATAAAAAATAAGGGAAGCAAAACTGCTAAAGTGTTCAGACACCTCAAGCTATGAAATCTTAGCCAATCTTACGAGAATTAGGTCAGGCACTTTGAGTTGCACAGAGTATTTTGTACCATCATTCCAGTGTATCAGAAAGATTAACATCATGACTCTCATGAAAATGTAGCTGAAATTACTGACTTCATTCTTTTACCTTTATTTTATTGTTCCGAGAAACTATAAATTATAGGATTCATTAAGTAAGGGTTGGTATATACCAATTTACCTCTCCAACATCAAGAAGTTTTTCTAAAAAGAAATAGTTTCTAATTCTATCCCTTCTTTAGTTATGAAAGTTTCTGGTAATCTTGAAAGAACAAAATTACTATGCTTTGTTTTCTGTCAATACCATGAACTCACAGGCTAATATTTTCATTTGGAAACGCTGATTAACATAGTTAAGTTGTGTTCTCACACAACTTAACAACAACATAGTTAAGTTGTGTTCTCACACTTTCCTATTTGAAAAAGGCCTAAGAAATGTAACAGGCACAGCAGCAGGGGTTCTATAGAAAAATTTCAAAACCAACTAAATTTACTGAAAGCCTATAATTTTCCACCAGCAAAGCCACCTTACATGTTAACAGTATCACTTCTTACTACACTGTGCATCACACTCAAAAAAAAAATCTCACTTTTCTTTAATTTATTCAGTGTTTTTCTCTGTAAAATTGCCACTTACAAGTAGGACATATGAACCTGACAATATAAACCCCAACCAAAGGGTTCTGAGGACAAAGAGCAGCGTGATCCCTGCTTTTTCTTCTGGAAAAAACTGAAGTTTTTAATGCAAATTTCTAATATGTTTAAAATTACAGAAAATAAATATGATGTCATATTGAATACAAAACACAATTAAAAATTCTATTTCTGAACTAGTAGCCTTGTAAATTTGGGGTTCTGAAACATAGTTTATCATCATTGCTACTGCTTTTGTCAACTTTAAATGTAGAATTCTTTTCCAGAGTTAGAGGATAATCATTTCTTCATGTCTCTAGGAAAGTTAATCCTGTTTATTGAGACACACTGATAATATATTTCTCTCTCTGTAAAATTTTAAGGCTGTTGAAAATTCCAGGTTTACTGTTCAAAAATCTACCTGAAGGATTGCAGTCACATTTTGCAAAATTTC
The DNA here is from genome assembly GCA_035047865.1 of Dendrocincla tyrannina. Lineage (NCBI taxonomy): Eukaryota > Metazoa > Chordata > Aves > Passeriformes > Dendrocolaptidae > Dendrocincla > Dendrocincla tyrannina. The sequence goes on along the minus strand of JAWWMP010000001.1, from coordinate 7,566,323 downwards.
AGAAGTAGTGTCTCATTTTTCATAAATTGCCTTTATAATCCTTACCATGTATGCACATATTGGTCTTGCAGTCCAAATTTGGCTAGTTCAACTGCTCTTTCAAAGCACAACAAGGACCTTCTGATGTTCACACGAGCTGCCCAGCATCTGAGGTATAAAATGTAATACAAATGTACCCTCACTGAGCAACAGCAAAAGGAAATTAATAGAGAAAACTGCAAGTGTAGTTTCTCTAACACCACTATATTCACCAAAAGCATCTTTTTTTTTCATACAAAGATATTTTAGATAGAAAGAAAAAAACCATTTTTACTAAAATGGTGAAGCCAGTATTGATGATTGGATTACCATCAGAAATTAGGCAATGTAAAGAAATAAGTCCATTTTTTATTCACAAAGCATCTATGTGTATCTTCCAAGTAAATAATAAAAAAAAAACAATGAGTCAAAATAGTAACATTTGTATGTACTAAGGTTTTTCTGGACAAATAGTGAGATAGTAATCAACCTGAGATTTGACCACGTGTAGATAAGCATTCACTCCCAGAATTTTGATAATACAGAGGGCATTCAAAAGCTGAGCAACTTATATCTCAATGAAGTGAAGTGATAAGATGGCAAGAGGGAGGTAAGACTCAAATAAGCAAAAGAAAATTGTTTTGTAAAATGTATTTAATGATGGATGACTTCAGAGTGTTTGCAGAAACTTGTTATCATTGGCTCACAATTAAAAATTCATTAGGTCTTGCGAGGCCTGGGTAACATTTTGTAAATAGAAGCAGCATGTGAAAAATTTGAATGAATGCAAGGGCTTAATAGAATAATCATGGCTTGAACTAGTGCTCCACAACACAACAATACATAAATATGTATGTGTCAAGGACTAAATCGTGCTCGCTGTACTTACACTAGCAGCTCCATTAACTTTGGTTATTCTGAAATCAACCAAACTACTTAGAGTAATAAAACAAGCAACACCCTAATAACTTTGGTGGCCATTCCACCACCTCTATTTCTACTGGTAATAATGTGTTGTGTAAGCATAACCCATAAAATGCACAAGACCACGTCAATAATTTCAGCTGGAGGAATCTTTTTTCTCAATAGCAGATTGTTTCTGTTCTCATTCATATTAATTCCAATTCAACTCAGTGAGAGAAGGTTAAAACCAGTGTTAGTTTAATGCCTAGTTAAGATAAAGAAACATTTTTATGAAAGTGTTTCTGTTGGAGATTATCAAACTTCTGTCATTTATATCAGTGGGTCCAGGATTATACTCTAGGTTACATCAAAGTCCATCATTTGTACTTAGTTTTTTATCAACTCCAGCTATTTTATTAATGATACCCATATTCCAAAAACCTACAAAGGAAGTGAAGAAGCATGCCTAGCCCTAGATATAGTGAAGAGTAGACTTCTAATGAAACTGAGTGTCTAAAGACATTTCTGCCTGAAGTCAGAAGTCACTGATATTCCACCATCACTGGCACAACACAACTCTCTACAAGTAACAGAGTAGCAAATGAATCTACCTATTAAAATAATGGAACATGCAACCAGCACACCCACCAGTGCTTCCAGAACACTGATTTGAAATACTCTGGAAGGATCTCAAATTATGTGAATAATTGTGGAAATCCCTGCTTCAACTGGAATGCAAAAAAAAATAAGAATTCACAGAGCTAGTATTAATATCTACTGAATTTAAGGAAAGGGTGGCACTTGTTCTTTTATTCCATCCACATTATATGTTTGCTTTTCCCATCCAGCAGAAGCTGTGGTGGATGTCAAGAACCTGGGAACAGGTAGCTTAACCCAGATGTATGAGATTAACGGTGTGATCTGTAAGGAAGCTGGGAAATGAACCTGAGTTCAACACTCAGTGTAGATGTTCTGTGTGCCAGATACCACTGTTGTAGTTGGCCTGTTTGGCTGCAATGACTCCTCAGCCTATCAACATGCCCTCCTTCTTCACAAAATTTAGCAAATACTTTTTGAGTTTTTCCCCTGGTAAAAACACATATCTAACTATTTAGGAACACTAAGTTTCAATATTCTTCCCGTTTCTTTAGGATCAAAGCTTTGGCTTTCTTCCTTCCCTGCTAATTTTCCACCTATACCCAAATGCATAATGAAAAGAGTTACATACCATTATGTTATTGCACGTTTTAAAGTTTTACTTAAAAGACATGTGAAAAAGAAATGACTATGTGTTGTTCAAATCCTTTAGTCCTTTCACTAACTTGTTGGGTCTGTTTTTCAGAGTTGAAGGGCTCAATCAGGATTCACCACTAAGAAAGAAAAATGTTTTCAAAAGTTACAAAAACATCTCTCAAACCGGCATGTGGATCAAACAAGATAACCCCTCTCTACATGACCTTCTCATTTGAATTATGCAGATTTGCTATTCTGATCTCAAACCACCTGTCAAAAGTATCAAAGGGCAAATAAAACACCCAGAAAACATGTAGCATGAGAGAGATGCGTTGTCAGAGAAAGTTATTATTATCTTGTAATCCTATGGCAAATGCTTTATTACAGGGAACAGTTGAGAAAAAAAAAAACATGTAGTATTTCATACTTGAAAAAGACATACAACTAGATGAAAATAAATATGAATGAAGTTCTTAGAACATAAATTGTGCTGTTACAATTGATATAGATGCTACCATACCTTAATGTTTTTTTCAGAAGAAATTCACATACTTATTTTCATCTATCTTCATATCCTTTTCAGCTCTATACACTTTCAATTTATCGCCTTTTGCATAAATGCCCTTTTTATTCCTTTATACGCTCTTTCAAACTCTGCTTTTTCATTAAGCAAGGCTTAACTTCATACAATTTTTTCTGTCTCCAAGCAGCAGCTAGACTTCTCACAGTGCCTCCAAACATAATTGACCCTAATCACTACATGAAAATAATCACTTTAATGAGACCTAGTCTAGTCAAGCTACTGACATAGCATCAGCTCTTTACTTACCAAACAGGAAATTCTGAATCGGGGCTTTGGTTACAGAGGGTTTTGATCACCATGTGTTTTCAAGGAGGTGATCAGTTAGATCTCCAGTGACAGTTTGCATGGAAGGCAACGCCAGCCTCTGCCCTGAGTCCAGCTGACACTAATTCCTGCAGAAGGCAAGAATCCCAGTCTTCCAGACTTAACAAGAGAGAGGCAGATAGTTTCCAGTCAAAGGGGAAGGCCACAGAACACACAGCACCGATACTGTTGCCATTGATGTATTGCACTGCACTCGTGCCAGTAATCAGCTTGGCCACGTATTTTCTTCCCAGCCTCAGCTAAGTCATCTGTTCTCCCTGTGAATCAGTCCCACACTGGCACAGTGGGGAGGACGGGACGCTCTCCTGCTTGTCATTTGCCTGACTTTTAAAATTAGTTTCAGTCTTTCATGAAGAAGCACACACAATGTCGCTTTGTCAAACAAACAGAGCCCTGCTGGTGCTGAGACGTTCCCCGCAGCTCCAAGGCTCCAGCTGCACAAGTTACACCTGCCTTGGCAAGCACAGGGGAACCCACCCACACATGCTCATGTAAATGTTAACACTGAAGTGCACCCTGACCCTGAGAACGAAAAAAATATCCTCAGTAAACCAGTGGAAAGGGTTCATTAAATCTATTAATTAATGCTAGAATTTTAAAGACTTCTCAGCCTGTCTCAGTATTACCACTAACTAGAAGGAAACTCATATCAAACAATTGTTAATATTTAACTTGAAACCTTGATGTTTTGGGATATTTGATTTATGATTTGAAGTTTCTAATTCAGAGTCAAACCAAGAAACTAAATATTTTAGCAATTGATACAGTCTTTTCCAAAGTTCAAGTAGATTTTTTTAATCTATTCATTTATTCCTGATATTTGAAGTGTGGGACAGGGAAACCAAAACACCACCTGTGGTTCTATTTTATTTCTAACACATACTTAACTTATCATTTTAAATACTGCATCAAAAGGAACCTGTTAAAGTAGTCATGTTCATTGTCAATTCAGAAAAATAATATAGTATTATCTCCTAATGATGTGATTCACATTTATAATAAAACTAAACCCTATTTTCTACTGAATTCTTCCCTCAAAATTCTTAATGATACCTGGAAGATAACTAGAGAAGGGAAGTCATATCTGATCTCTACATATTTTAATTAAAACTAGCATTGTTTATACTTGAAGGAATACCAGTAAGGAGTGATTAATATTCCATATATGAAGAGGAAGAAATAGTCAACACTCTCTGACATCTTGGAACATACAGTCATGTTATGTAATGTTACAGCCATTAACCAGATGATTACTCTGTCCTCTGGGAATGGTTCAAAAATGCTTCACAGTTAACATATATAATTTCACATTCTCCATGTAGCAAACAGTTTAATTTGTCCATAAGATAAATACAGAACACCTACTGTGGCCTCATAGCTTCTAGTTTTTTTAACATGTAGATAGTTAAATTTCACAAAAATGGAAGAAACTAAGAAACTTAGGTCAAATACTCATTTTGATAAATGAGTATTACAACAATGAGTTTTACAACAGGTAAAAACTGTTAGAATTAGAATTTTATCCATCCATAACTTTTAAAACTTTTCCCAAGACGTTTGATGAGCAGAACATCCTAAAACAGAGTCACTGTATCAACTGATAATCAATTAAAAACCTCACTAATCAATTAATTCCCTGGAACAGACTGAGGAAGCCAAAGTCTCACAGGCCACATTTCAGCCTTACCAGAGGATGACAAGGGCACTGGTTTGTTTGTTAGGTAGTTGGAATATCCTTACCTCTGATTCAAGTGAGTATGTTTTATTCTACAGTTAGAAAGGTATAAAATTTCTTTTCCATGTTTTCAGTTAAAACTTTCTTACATTCTCACATGTCTGGGTTTCCACATTCTTCTTCTTACCAAGGTGATAGCAAATGATACCATAACACAAACCAACTCTTTTACACTTTTTCAGATTCCTGACATGTCAGGGTCTGATCATACAACATGCTAATTGTAGCTGCTTCCAAGATGGTGTTACACTGGAAACTACTTGAAAGTGTGAGAAAGGAAATGTTGTGAAGTTTATAGTTTCGATGTTATGAACAGTGGCAGTGTGTACGTGAGTCCAAGGTACTGTCTCTAAAATTGCCTTTCATTCTTTTAATGAAGAAAGCATTAAGTGTTCTGATGGAGGAAAATATCAGTCTAAAAGCCAAAGTATTAAAGACACAGCTTTCCCACTTTGTGCTTACTCTGCTTCTAGGCTTATTTGGAGTTGGTTCAGCTGTGAGAGGAGTGGAAGTCTTTTCTGATATGGCCATTACATCTACACCTGAGTCTGCTTTAAAATTGACAGTTTTCCCACAAACATTCAGTTCCACTCTTCAGGCTGGCTCAGTATCATTTCTTGTGACTGAACCCAGGAAGAAAGCAAAGGAAAAAAATTGAAAAAAGCACACTTGACCCAGGTGCTTGCTTTCCATGCTGCCTTTGTGTGACATAAATCAACAATTTTGTATGTCAGTGGCATTTGGCTGCTGTAGCTGAGCAATTACCTCCAGATATTGGTGTCTCCACCTCAGCTGTACTCTGGGGTAAAGGAGTGAATTTGACCTGAAATATCCCACATAACCCGTTCAGGTCCACTGTAAACGCAGTCAGTAAGGGGAGACCTCATACAGTTGAGATTCTGTAACATCCGACACATCCTGGGACTCAGAACTCCACTTGAACAAAAGTCAGGTCAAGCTATTCTACCATTTTTCTGGTCATCTCAGAATCCTTCATACATCTTCTTGTCTCCGACTGTGAGGCAGAAGTTAATTACAACTTGTAAGTTCTATATGTTAATACCTCTCCTAAAGAGCCTCAACAGTGAATTGTTAACATCTTGAACCTTTGTATTGGAACCTTTTAATAGAATATGATTTTTTTCCTTAAGACTCAAAAGACTAGCTTTAGAATCCAATAACTAAGGATAAATTATTAAGAAATTTTATCAGTTTCAAATTGTTTATTATGTCAGAAGACACTGCCTATTTCACTACTGATTTTATGATGCCAAAAGAGTGCGATCACAGCCTTACAATGCAGAAAGTAAAGAAAGATGAAACTTGGAAATAAAAACTGCACCTCAGAAAATTATCTGATACTATTTGGGTGAGTTCCAGTTGCATGGTTTATATTTGAACTCCTTGTTTCCACATACATTACTTTTAGCTACAACAATGAAGTGAGAGAAAACGAGATATCTAGGCTTAGGTAGCTTAGGCACTCTGTGGTAAACAGAGACATACAGAAAAAAATGAATGGAGGAAAAAGAAAACTAAAATGCTTTTGTCTGGCTGGCAAGTTAGGAATACTTTTTATTCACTTGGTTGCTTTATTATTATTTTTTTTGTTTACTGTTTTGATGAAAAAAATATCTTCAGTAATCCTAACATATGCTCTTTGTACCCTGAGAGATGATCTGACAAAAGATACTTGAAAGACCTCAGCCTTTGCAATGACGTGGATATACTCAGCAACTTTTTCCCGCAGTACTGATAATGTTATACACAACAAAGAGGATCTGTGCATAACACAGTGACTTGCCTACTCTTATAGAGCCTCAGCTTTCTGTTTTGCTGTCCCAAATTGTCTGTTGAATAACAATGAGGCTGCCAAGGAGCACTGCAAAATTACAACTTCTAGAAGTTTAGAGTTCCCATCAACAGCAGCCACACTTCAAGACAAGATTTCTTTTTATCTGGCAAAGAAATTTGTTTTCATGTATGTCTTAGACATCTGGGGAATCTAGTGGGCAACATAACAGACTGCTCTGGTTTCTGAAGTCTTATCCAGGAAGCCCCACAGGAAAGAGCTACTCCCCCTTTCTAGTGGTGAAAGGAAAGAGGCTGCACTGCTTTGCCCCAAACGTGCTCAGGACACAGGCGCAATGAGTAAGGAGGAGACCCTTCACATCTCATTTACAAACTGAGACTCAAAGGCCTTCACCATCATTTCTTTTCATCTTCTTTGAATATTGAGGAATTAAAGTATATTACTTACTGTAGAAGGGGTTATATTCTAGAACATAAATGATTGATTTCTTTTCTATAGGATTCACATGTGATAAAGGAATATCAAAAATTCACCAGTGGGTGAGAGGGTTGTAACTCAAAGTTCTCCACTCAAAGCAAGCAAGAGTGTAGTTTACAAAACCTCTGTCATTTTAAAGTTAACGGGAAAGGAGAGAGGGTAAGAATTTTTTACGTTTGAGTTTACAGAATATTAATTGATAAAAATCAATCTATCTTTTCCTGTTTTTCTAATTGCTTACAGGGTCCTCAAACAGTTTGAGAGCTACAAGGATTTTAACCTTGAGGACTTCGAGCAGCACAGGAAGCATTCAACTTTTACTGAGCCTTAATGGAATGGTTTTTAGAATCAGGAATTAACCTATATTTGAGAGCTCTTATCCAGTAAGTCACTTTTCCCATCCTTGTCTAGTTCACAGAATCTGTACTGGTGTGGTAAGGTAACCCAAAATGATCCCCACCTATGGTCATTTTTACAAAAGCAGTGGTTTGCTTTTCAGACAGTATCATATTTTGCAGAGCTGTATTAAGTTTACTAAATGTTCTCTGAGTCACGTTATAAAATATGCAGAACACAGAAAGAGGATGAAACATGGAAGTAACAGTGTTAGAGTCTTTTGGCTACTGCTCAAAGGACAGGTATTCAGGATTGTGTACTGTACATTGGGAAGCAAAGAAACAGATGAAAAGGTAAGTAAAATATTTCCTGGACATGTTACTTCCCCTAACAGACAAAGATTTCATCATTTGAATGTGAAAAACAACAGGTTTTCATGCTTGAAATAGCCACAGTTGTGATGCCTATTAGCAACTTTTGTTGTTTCTTGATTGTTATCAGTACCTAAGTTTATTAATGTCCAGTCTTGTAATGTGAGATTGCTTCTCTTGCAATTTTCATATTGATTTTCATTATCAAAATAAAATGATATTTTTTAAATTGTTTCTAGCTCTTTGCACTATCTGGCAAAAATCATGACACATTAATTAAATCTTTATGTTAATTGCCTTAGAAGCAGTTCCCACCTCAATAAATCAGGACCTTCCAAATCTGCACAGTTTATTCCACTTGCAATCAATGTTAATTTCCTTTTGGTTCAGCAACTTCATTTACTTCTCTATTGAAAGTCCAATTATTTCTGATTAAAATTTCAACGTATTAAAATTAATGGGATATACTATCTATATTGTAATTCATTGTAATTTAAGTTTTATTACACTGTGATGTTTGAACTTATTTTGAAACCAATCTCACAGAATAAATACTAATATTGTTATCCCAAATTTTACTTTCTGATTTTCATACAACTCCTCTGCAATTTACCCATGATCACTATCTCCACTGTTAACATCATGAAGTTTGTTTTTGATCATATGACATGGGACAAAAGAAAATTAGACATGCAAAGTTATGGTTGCTTTTGCAATTATAAAAGCATGTCATTCAGAGTCTGTGGGCTGTTATAAAATTAACATAATCACATGTTCTCCATTTAATGAGTAGTTTGATTTTTCAGATCCCTTACAAAAACCTGTGAGGCTTTTAAGATGTTTCATGACTTGCCTCTCTTTATTTTATATTCCTGCTTTATTAACAATTCTTCTGGTAGTTAAACTTCATTTTAACATCACTCAAGTAATGAGTAAGGAATTCCTAGTATTTTCTCTTAAGGCAGATTATATAATGAGGACAACTTTTTGAAGAAGACTGTTTAATATGGGAACCTATTAAAACTGCTGTGGAAAGGAGTTTCTATGAATAAAAGGATTTTCCTCTGTATTTGTGTGCACTTGGCATGATTCTGCATTCATTTTAATGTTTTATAGTAGATTATGTCTGTGTATTTCCCGTCTTGCAAGTGATGGCCTTATTTATGCCTTATTTCCTCCTCTGCAAACTGTCTTTGTTACCTATGTGACTCATTTTATGGACAGAATCCATTTTTGGCCTTGCCTGTCAAAGCACTGCAATCTTCTTCCTCTAATTAGCAAATTAGACATTAGTATATGCATCAGGATAAGTAGCTGAAAAAATGATGAGAAATTTGAAGCACTCCTATAGTTAAATGATTAAGAGCTTTGTACAACAGTGTAAATCATTGGAGGCTTCTTTAACTACATCTGACAATTTCTTTAAATCATTTGAGGGACCATTGGAGATGTATTGACACTTCATTAGGCACACAGACTAGAGTTCCTGGATCTATTGTATAGCACTTCATTAGATCAATCAGTTTGGCTAATTCACCTACATTACATTAATATGGACATGAAAAAGGAAGGCAGGGGTAGAAATTCCTACCTTCTAACTGCCAAAAACGTCAGCAAAATTTTTGTTCAGATTGTTCTTGCCCTAGCTTTGATAGTGTGGAACAAAGATCCCTCCCACTCCCATTTTGATCTCTACACATTTATGAATGAGATATAATTCTTTAAGGAATCCGGGCTCTAATGAGGTGAACATTTCCCCACTGAGTTCAGTAGCTCCAAAGCTTCTGAGGTTTCCACTTCTGCATAGAATCCACCAATCATTTAAGCAAAAGTACTAAGTAACATCAAGCACAATTTGACTTTTGCATAATAGGTCAGTTCCCCATCCAGAAACAAATGTTGGAGGCAACGAATTAGGCTGCTGCAAAACACTTATAAGAACTGATCTACAGCATATGTGGGATAAGGATTAACTGTTCTCTCTGTCTCCATTAAGAGTCAAAGGAAGAAAAACTAAAAGTCAAAATAAGCTAGAAAAAGCCACGTTGAAATCCAAAGATCAATAAGTAAATTCTAGATTAGGATGTTCTGAATAGTTGTGGGGGGTTTTTTTGTTTTGTTTTGTTTTTTTGTTTTGTTTTGGTTTGTTTGTTTTTTTTCTTTTGTTTTTTTTTTTGTTTTTTTTTTTGTTTGTTTGTTTTTGTTGTTTTTTTTTTTTGTTTAAACTGTTCCAGAGCTGCAAACCCTTTTTTTCCTCTCCCCCAAAGGATATTGTGACTACTCAAGTTTTTATGGGTTCAAGGGATGAAGAACATCTTGGAAGAAAAGGCCACTAAGATTTGTTAAATACACAGAGGCATATATGGCTTAGAAACTCTTTTCTGACAGAAAAAATAAGAAGTTGGAAGAAATGCAGGAAGAAGTCCCATATCTGACTGTCTAGTTCTTACATATTTTTTTAGCTAGGAAATCTTTTTCTTTGTAGCAGTGCAACACTTCATCTAACAAGCAGCAGATTTAAAACAAAACAACAAAAAAAGCAATATTACAGATATATGAACATTTACTTGGTGCTCTTAGAATGGGTCACAGGAATCACCAAGTCGTTCAGACAAATTTTATATCAGTTGTGCTTTTCAGTGAGGCACTTGAGGGCTAAGCCTTAGAAAAATGGCTCTCTAAATGATAGTTTTCTGTTCATAATCATCTTCAATCATTCCTCTTTGCTTCCCCCTTGCTCCAAGTCTAGAGTACAAAGGTATTAATCTTCATGAAAAATGCAGAACAAAGCTGATACACAAACTATTTAAGTTATACTTGAGCTCTTATGGACATTAAAACCAGTATCCCTTAGCCCTCAAGGAAGAAAAAACATCAGTAGGCAGGTCTTCATCCTTCTTTTATGTTCTCTATTACTTCTGAAATAAAAAAAACGTCTTGGTCACTTGATTAGATTTCAAAGACTTTGATTGTTTTTTATTTAAAAATAGCAATCTAAGGCATGAAAACATTTTTGTTTGTTTGTTGGCTGGTTTTTTTTTCCCCTCACACAGTTTAGTCTCACAATAGATATGCAGGCAGGGAAAACAAGTTACAACCAATCATTCTTCCTGGAGCTCAAAGTGTAGTGCAAAACATAACATTAAAGAAAATCAGCCTGAATTGTGAGACAGTGATTCCAACTGTAGACAAAGACTGCTGTGCACAGCCTCAGGATATCCAGTAGTCTAAGTTTCAATATTAGGTTTTCAGTTGGTCAAAAAAAAAGCGCAAACAATATTATTCAAGCTAACTTGGTGATTATTTGAGTAGAGGCTTAATAAAGCCGGCATTGTTAGCTTAATGGTTAAAATTATGCAGCTGAGGCAAATATGAGGAAGTGTGGCCTTAGCAAAATCAACTCCTTCTGCCAAAACCTCCGTTACAGTCATTGCAGTTAATGGCCATGTTAAAAATGGGATTTATCAAAAGGAAATCATACAGAGCTATCTACAAAATTTAGGCTAACAATTGTTACTTAACACAACTATTGACATTTTTCCAGTAGAGAAATAAAACATGTTCATTCCCATCTTCTAAGCACCCTTTTCTAATGGACTCTCAACAGCTACTTTTAACTCTCGCCTGCAAGCAAAATATTTAGTGCCAGAATATTCCAAAACGCATGCAAACAAAGGTTTTAGAGGACTATGTTTAGCTCTGGGGTCCTCAGTATAAAAAAGGACATGGACCTGATGGACCAAGTCCAGAGGAGGACCATGAAGATGATCAGGGGGCTGGAGAACCATTCCCAGGGAGTCAGGCTGAGAGATTTGGGGTTGTTCAGCCTGGAGAAGGCACCAGGGCAACTTCCTGTTACAGAAAGGGGGGCTACAAGAAATACAGAGAGGGACTTTTTACAAGGGTATGTAGTGATAGGACAAAAAGGAATGGCTTCAGACGGAGAGTAGGTTTAACAAGAAATTCTTTACTGTGAGGGTGGTGAGGCACTGGAACAGGTTGCCCAGAGAAGCTGAGGATGCCCCATCCCTAGAAGCATTCAAGTCCAGGTTGGATGGGGCACAGTCATAGAAAACAATTCCAGGAGCACAAGGCAGACATTCCCATTCACGTTTTTAAGGCAGTCTTTTTGCTAAGTGTGAATTTGCAAAACCTGTTATGCTTCAAGTACAAATAAAAGAAGAAACCTGCTGATTTCTTCATGGCCAAAGGCAGCAGAGAGTGCTCTTTAATTTAAATAAGTTCTACCTATATAAGCAACAGGTGCAGAATTAAGGTCAACTTTTTTTAAAAAAAAAACAGTCATAGATATTTTTTACTGTGACATATGCTTAAAATTTTGAGTCCATACTTTCAGAACCACACTATCAGAGGCAGAAAGAGTCAACATTTTCAGTACAGCCTTCCCTACCCAAAACTGTCAGGAGATGGGTGGAAAAGTTATGGATGCAACTGTCTCTCTCTTTATCCTCTGAGACCATTTGCAGAGCAACAAGAAGAAAGGAAGAAATCCTGGCACGTGATCTGCAAAGGACTACAACAGTGCCTTTTGTCTGTAAGATCAGTAGTAGTTTGGTCTGATGGAGGAGGGAAAGAAATGAGGCCCAGAGATTCTAATTCATCTAGACTCTGGTGTGACTGCATGTCCATGGCACCAGAGTGACGATAGCAGCAATCACTCTCAACCTGATTTTAACATACTGCCTGAGCTGTACATCTTTAACTATAATAGTTAAATGCTGTTCTACAGATACATCACTGTTAAGGGAAGTAACAACAGCAACATAATTTTTTTTCTTTTTAACATAACAGTTCCAACACTTCACAGGTAGCACTAAATCTGTTAAAGATTAAGATTAAGATACTGCAGATTAAGTTTGACAAGATAAAAATCACACAAATAATAAAAGCTAAAGTGGCATGCTATGTCAAAATCTATTTCATCAAACACAACAACGAAAACCTCTTACTATTTTTCCCTCGATATTACTGATTTTACAAGGGGTCAATAAGCCACATCTTCCACACTCCAAAGTTTCAGGGACAAAGCACCAGGCAGGCACTGGTGGGTTCAGGCAGGAGCAGGGATCAGAGTGGGAAGACAAAGCCAGGAGAAAGAGCTCCCAGTGCACCAAATCAGAGGGGCAACACTGGCCTAACAACAAGAAAAGGGGACGAATTAGTAAGTTTGCCTGTACACAGTTTTAAGGTATCTTTAATTGGGTTTTTCTGTATTGATATAGACTATATTTCACCTTTTTTCTTTCTCATAACTGCTAACTCACTATATTACTTAAGTAATTTTTTTATCCTTTTTTGAGTTATTGCAGGATTATTGTCTCTCCATTTCCACAGAGATTAAACATAGAAAGTGGTAAATGAGAATTTCCTTAATTTGTCATCACATCTCTCCTGGGGAGGGGAAATTCTGACAGTCTGATATTAATTTCTCTTCTTTTTAACAGTTAGTTCCTATTGTTTCATTACCTGTATCACTGCTGACTATTTGTGCACAAAGCGCTAGATCTATATATTGTACATAAAAAAAGAAAATTCAGACTGTTGGTTTATTTTTTCCAACAGCTATACTCTCAATTTCATTATTTATACTTCGCTTACACCTTTTTTTTTTTTTTCTTCCCATGTATCTAGTTAGATGATCAAGCTTAAAACAGATTTGGTAATTCAGCAATTTTGTAGAAAATAGCTGATCTCATCTCCTCATTTGTTATTAATGGGCTTCTTTCTCTCTTAAAAGTTTTTTTTTCTTCTGAATACTGATAACTCATTGGGAGTTAAATCAGGGATTTCATCAGCTATTTCAGAGGGTTCCATGAGCTAGAAGACACAAAGCTGGAAGAAGTCGCTGATACCCCAGAGTGTTGTGCAGTCCTTCAGAAGGACCTTGACAGATTGGAGAGACAGGCAGAGCAGAAACTTGTAAAATTCAACAAAGGCAAAGGCAGGGTCCTGCACCTTGGGAAGAATAACCCCAGGAACCAGTACAGGCTGAGGGCTCAGCTGCTGGAAAGCAGCTCTGTGGACAAGGACCTGGAGTCCTGGTGCACAACAAGCTGTCCATGAGCCAGCACTGTGCCCTTCTGGCCAGGAAGGCCAAGGATACCCTGGGATGTGCTAGGAAGAGCACTGCCAGCAGGTTGAGAGGGGAGATCCTGCCCCTCTACTCAGGCCACATCTGGAGTGCTGTGTCCAGTTCTGGGCTCCTCAGGACAAGAGAGACACGGAGCTCCTGGAGCAGGTCCAGCAGAGAGCAACAGATGATTAAGGGACTGGAGCATCAGGAAAAGCTGAGGGAGCTGGGCCAGTTCAGCCTTAAGAAGAGATTACTGAAAGGGAACCTCATCAATATCTACAGGGAAACATCTAAAGAGAATGGACCAGGCTCTTCTCAGTGGTGACAAGGCAATGGACAGAAACTGATGCACAGGAAGTTCCACCTGAGCATGAGAAAAAACTTTACTGTGCAAGTGAACAAGCACTGGAGGAGATTGTCCAGAGAGGGTGTGGAGCCTTGCTCATTGGAGATATTCAAGACACAATCCTGTGCTGTGAGCTCTGGGATGACTCTTCTTGAGCAAGAAAGTTGGACGAGATGACCCCCTGTGGTCTCTTCCTTACCCATTTTGTGAGTTTGTGATCTGACTTTAATTCTGTCTTTACATTTTAAATGCTGAATTTCTGTTGGGCTACCTTGCCTCTGTCTACCAGCGTTTTCTCTCCCTCTCTCTTTTTGTCTTCTGTATTTATACAATAGCATATCTTCTGCTTTTGGTATTTATAGAATACATATCCCAAAGCAAAGGCCTCTCTATCCGTAATAAATACTAGCACTACTATCACTAATTGGATTCTGCAAAAAGACTGCCTAACCTAGAAATTCTAAGCCAATTTCTACTCCTCCCTTTGCTTTGTCTCTCATGAATCTCTTCTGCACAAACATCTTAAACCACTTTTTTCTTGGTGCTTAAAGAGTTTTATTAGAAAACTATTCTCTTTACCTGTGTATGAATTACAGGACTATAAAATGGAGTGAATCAGGATGGGGAGCAGACAAGGAAATCAATAAAACTGATTACACATCCCAAAAACACTTCCTGAAGATCAGTTACTCAGCCCATAGATGTTTTCTTTTCTCTTTCAGTCCATAAAAGTCTTATGACTCGTAAATGTCTTGTGCAATATGAAAAGTTTCAGCCCAACTTTGTACGTATCAATAAACATGTAATGATGTTCTAGGCAAATGAGTAATAACTTAAAGTTGGCACTTAATAGAGGTAGAAATATTCCACAGTGCCATTGTTTACATTTTTGAGTATTTAGTGAGCAGTGATATTTTAATCGCTTTTCCTCAAACAATTCCCTTGCCAGATGACAGAAACAAATTGTAAGTTATATGGTCACTGTTACATTATCAGCAAATATTTGCCAGGACAAGTTAAGGACATTTTTTTTCCAAAAGTAAAGACTGTGAAGCCTAACTGAAGGCTGACATTGAAGTCACTGCACCTTCGTCCAAGATACATGCAAATAAACCAGAGAAACATGAAGTATAAAGATTAAAGAAATAAGAAATTACAATAAGGAATATTCAGGATTAACAAAAGTATTACTTACTCCATAGAAGAGCAGTTATTGATGCACTTTCTCCATTACTGACAAAAGTTTTATAAACATGTAAGTATAAAAAAGGTATTAATGTTCAAGAACATATTGACCATGATGATGATAGGATTGTAGTATGCTTACTAAGATTTCATTTTTCCTTAGTGCTAGTCAGTGTGTGCCATTAAAGTAACTTTCTTGCATCTATGATTCTAAAGATCTCCAGGAAAATGAGTATTTAGTTGTATGTGCATTTACTGGATCACAAGATGTTCCCACCATCTTCTCTTGTTTTTTGAAGAGAAAGACAGAAATCCTGCCATATTCAGAATTGAGTTGTGTTTTTTTTTTTTTTTGTTTGTTTGTTTTTTTTTTTTTTTTTTTTTTTTAATTATAAATTAATATTATTAATGCTTTTTTGCAAAATAAATATTATGGATGCAGGACCTATGAGGAATTCAGCTGTCATTCCTTACAAATTCTGCATCGAGAATTCAGCCTGTATAGGCTTAGTGTACTTCACCAGTATAAGATTAAAAGAAACCTAAATACTCTGTTCAAAATTAGGATTTTCAAAGCCTGTGATAAACGTTCTGTGCAGGATGTGTTTAAAGAAATGCTGTATCCAGTTGAGAGAGAGAGAAATATGTGAAGGGAAAGAAAATTATCATAGACCTTATATGTTCAAACAAGTAAAACCTATTGTGCTGTTTGTAGGCACAAGAAGTAACATTTTTCTTCAGTCTAGCTAATTTTCTCTTGTAATTAATGATTCCACTATCAAATCTCAGTAAGATATATTATAAAGGATGATCTAAAAGATATAGTTAGGTTACACTTAACAGTGTATTTGTAAGAAACACAATTAGGTAACAAAAGCCATAGGAAACAGAGTTCCTGATCCTGTCATTGCTATTAGAGTCCCTTTATAGAGATAAACCATCACACACTCGGAAGTGTTTCAGGATAGGAGTATCAGAGGAAGTGCACATATATGGAGGAAGCAAAAGGCAAAAACAGAGGGGGATGAACAATATATTCATTAAAAAAAGAGCAAAAAGAAATGCTAGAATGGGCATGAGTCACTGGGAAGCAGGTTATAAAAATTCATTTAACTTTGCAGTTTGCTTTGTAACTTTGCCTTCTTAATTTTGATCATCTACCAAAACCTTCTATGCCATGCTGGTACTGACAGTAAATTTCATTTTAATTATGTTGGAGATTCATTTATATGTAGTTGTTCAGCATCAGATGCATAAACCCAATGAAAGAGATTCATTGAACATCTGCCTCAGAAATTTAACAGCCAGGTCTGTTCAATGTATAGCATTGTCCAGCTGCCTGTTTTTTCTGTCAGACATCATTTTATTTACCTTTTTTCCCAATAAAAGTTAAAAACATAAGCAGAGAACTACATCTCCTTCTCCTTTTTATAATTATTACATACCATTTGTAATGATAATAACAAAATTTAAAAGATTCTGCAGTTGAAAGGGGAGCTGAGGGCAATACATCGTAAGTAACTCCATATTATTGATCTGGAAATGGAAACACAACACTGAACCTTCTACCAAGGGAGTGATTCATGTACTCAAACACAAGCATCAGGTGCCATTTTAAAAGCCCAGGTGTGTACAAGACAGAGAGCAGAGTCTGGTTTCCTGCTCTTCTGCAGCAGGTGGAGGTGTGGGATATCTTTGGGCATCTAAAGAGCCACTAGATTTGCAATTTTAAGCACCATTATCATTGGTGAAGTGACCTGCCTATGAAAAACTGCCTTATATTAGTGGCAACTGGATCATTTTCAATGACATTGTCTGCAGTCAGAGCTACACTGAGAAGACAGTTGTGCTCAAGATTTAGTCTTATTTTAACTTGTGTTACTGCAGGGAAGTGTAGTTTTATTTGCATTTCCACATTCTGCATCCACCAGTGCAATAGGACTGTAGAAATACCATATTAAAATGAAGGAGTTGGATCACCCATACAAGCAAATATAATACCTTTAATTAGCTTCACTAATGCTAAGTGCTAATGCAGAAAATCCCAAGATTTCTATGAATAAACTGATTAAGTGAGTGCCAGGAAATATAGCTTGTATAATCTGACTTTGATAATTTATTTGAATTAAATTTGGCGTAAGCTTTTTTTATTTTATTTTTTAATTTATGTGTGAGGGGTTTGTTGTTTTCTACCATTTTCCTTTTTTTTTTCTTTTCTTTTTTTTCATGTGTGTGTGTGTTTTTCCCCCTCAAGCTGTACAACATATGCTGCAGCAGGGATGGATACACCAGAAAGCGAAGGTATTATCTGATTGCTGAGCCCCTCTGCTATGGAATCATTCCCTCCAGCAAAGCCACGTGATAGGCAACACACCTGCAATGGGTCAGATAACACAGGTGACACAATGGGGCACAAGTGGGAGAGGGTACATATTTCTTGGCACCTGGCAAATTCTACTCTGGATGGCAGCTGTGCCAGGCACGTGGAACTGAGGAGCGCGAGAAAAGCTGCAGCACATAAAGATGTCATCTCTCCTCCCAGGCTACTTGTGCCACATGTTGGTTTTCACAGCATTTCTATTGCTTCCCAACAACTGCACACATATGCAACTGCATACATTCTACTGAGTGTATGAAAGCAGATCAGTATATTTTTTATAGGGTATAAAGCTTCAAATTTAAGGAAGATCCCCTGCAGCCAGTGCTGACCTGTGTAACTCCTTACTGGTTATGTGGGTGAGCAAGGGGAATTGCCCTTTCGGAGAAGTGGTCTTTTTCCCTCACTGTTATCCCCTTACTTTTATCAAGTGCAAAAATTATGTTATGCTAATTGCAGTGCTTTCTACCACATGAAAAAGTATAGGATGTTAAAAGATAAGATGAAGTTAACAAAGAGTAAAAAAGAAAAAAATTATCATCATGAGAACAGAAAAAATTAATTCAGTTAGTGGAGCTCAGTAAGGAAAGATGGAATTCAGCTGTGAAATGAAACAGAGACTCTAAGATTTTATCCAGGAAAGCAAGGGCCAACCCAAAGTAAGCGATTTTATTTTGTTCTTTTGAAAGAAGTTCTTTGGAGAGCAACATTTGCCAATCAAACCTGAGTTGACAACCAAACTATGTCTTAGCTTATGAAAAAAAAGAAAGAGAAAAAGCTAAATGAAACATGTATCTGTATCTATTAACAAATGTCTTACAAATTATTTGCTCCCTTTTTATTTATAAATGCATTCTTTCCTTTCTCTCAAATAAAAAAATCCTCTTATTTAAGAAGACTCCTTATGAGAACACAGAAGTTTAAGATAGCAGCTTGTGAAATACAAAACATGATAAAATATGGTGCTGGAGTTTCTGTCATACCCTTGCAGAGCCTCAAGCATCTTGAAATTCAGAGTTCAAAGCATTTCAAATCATAGTCACCTTTTTAGTCTCATGACTGTGCCCCATTTACCCCAAACTTGATTTTGAATGTGCAAGTAGAGAACAGACTGTCTGTGCAACAGTCAATTTTACTGATTGGTTTTGACCTCAGAAACTCCAATCCACCTACATTCATAAAATACACCATCTCAGGTTGTGAGTGCCCCTGTGACGTACCTAACTCTGTCTATCCCCCTGTCCTAAGCATCTGAGCCATACTTGTCTTCCCTACAGCCTCCTGAGAAGGTATCTCAGATACCACTGATGTGTGCATAACAAGATAAGATGAGATAGCAAAGGTTTAGTCATACTTCCCCCTCCTTCAAAGAACTATCATTCTTTTCAGAATTAAACCTCATTTAATCTTTGAACTTGAGCATAGTGATAAAATGATATCAGGGTTCAGAAAGAGAGGCAATGATATTAAAGAATTCAGACACAGAGTCCTGGAGGCAGCTGCCACTCAAAGGGAAGAAAGGAAGAGAGATGTGTAATTGACATGTGGTTATTTAATTGATATATGGTTATTAACAAATCCCTGCATACTGATGAAAGCCCCTTATTAATCAATACACAAATTTCTGCAGTGTGACCTAAAGAAATGGGCACCCAGTCTCAATACTAACCATAAGCTTTTTGAGACAATCAGAATCCAGGAGGTTGTAATATAAAAATGCATTGTATATATGCATCTATCTATATACACATACTTTCTAGGTGAGAAGGTGTACAGCAGCCCTGTCTCCCAGAGAGATTGGAGAAATATTAAAAATATTTTATTTTATTCAAAGAAGCATAGCTTCTTTTGGCCTCAGGAAATACACAATGTCTTTAAGTCAATAGTCTTGTGCAGGCTATTACAGGCATCAGATACATTTGTAGGCACATTAAGTAGGCCTTTACTGAAAGACACAAGGCTGTGCTACTCATTGCAAAACATCAGAAATAAAACAGCTTGGACTGGGCTGCTTTTTTCTTTCTCTTGAAGTTAGACATTCCCGTTTGCTGCCATGTCTATTATTCTGAATGCACTTCATATTTGCAAGGCAGAAAAAGTCATTCCCAGAATCTTGAAGGGGAAAGAACAGTTTATAAACTTACCTCTACAAAGTCCTATTAACCTTTTTAAAGCAATTCGTACAATGCTGCTACTCCACAAAGTAAAGCATATTAAGGAATTATAATAGTCTCATTGAAATCCTCTTCTTGAAGCCACAAAGTCTGTGCTAGTATCTGAATCTCATCAAGACCTTCATTTTTGCTTTGGCCCACAAACACAACTCACTTTTAAGCCTTTTATATTGTTGTATGAGGTGTTGTATACAGAAGTCAGTGAGGAAGAGCTGGAAAAAACTATTATATTTAACATGAGATTCTGCTCCCAGTGAAACACACTTCATCTGACCAAGACTGATTTCATGGGAGGGGTGTGGACTTTTTGATTTGTGGTGGTCAGCTCTTCAAACATGAAGAAAGGGAATGAATCTAGCCCTAGGAGAATACTCTAGAATCCTTTTCAATTGTAAAGACACTTCTGAAGAAGTTTTAATTAAATTCTACCTAAGCTTGGGGGTGTGTTTATATATTTATTTATTTAATCTTTCTTACCAGATAGGTGTTTGCAAATGCTTAATACCATCATTCTAAAGACAGTCCACTTTACTGATACTGCTTAGTTCTGAAAAGTGCTACAAGTGGATACTGCATTATTTTAATTACCAAATTAATTGTAATGATATGTATAGGTATTGGAATCTATATTCTACACAAGCTTCAAAGGGAAGTGAACTCCAGGTATTCTCTATGCTCTATGGTTTCCATAGAGCAATGTTCATTGTATCTACTTTTTACTTGCTCGTTATCCATCCCAGTTGTCACACTCCTCAAATATTGTCATTCTTTCTCCAGTCTGCTTTTCACATGCATTTCTCAATATGGTGATCTGATGCATCCATCAGCCATACATATGTACATATATCTTTTTCCTTCTATTTTTATCCATTCTACAAAAACTCCTGGATCTCCATTCTAGGAGTCCAAAGATGTTACACCTTAAGCTTAGGTCTAACATGTGCTGGAGAGATTGGTTTTCAGATGAAGTATTAAGGAATATAACTCAGTATCTATGAGTTATAGGTGTATATTGCCAACTTGTCTCCACTGATCACCAGAAAAAAAAAAAAAAAGAGATTGAACAGCTTGTGGATATTTTTTGAGAAACTGTGTAAAAGCCAGAAATAACATCAAGAATTCTTCACTGAAAATGGTTTAAGAGAGAACTCCTGCCAAATATTTTTTGCTGAAAATAAATTCCTAACTGCAAAAAATTTTGCATGCTCTATTTCTGACTACACATAGTCTTATGCTCTATTTACCAAAATAATTTTTATAACACAAGGCAAGAGTATTCTCAATTTACATGACTGTAATTTGGCAATTAGAAGTGTTCACATGAGGGTTTAAAAAAATGCTTAAATTTTAAAAAGTAAGTCAGCATACAAGTCCTTTCATTTTTTAAATTGCGTACCCACACAGAATTGTGGGTGAAGAAAATCAGGCAAATGCTTTTTTTATTTTTTTCTTCTATCATCTCAAGTTCTCTCAAATCCTTCTGCTGAAGGTAGATTTTGACAGACAATATCAAGATACTTGTGTCATGTCACACTATGGTTATGTGGTAATTTTCTCATTTCAAAAATATCGAATTTTAAGGTTCATTGGTAACCAAAAAATCCTGTTGACGTTATTTGCTAAGGAAAAGCTGGCATCCTAAAAAAATTACTTCTTTCATCCCATACAAATTCCTATGGGGTGAGAGTGACATTTCCCTCACAGTGTGTATCTGGACGTATAAAGAATATTTATAAATATATGCATAAAGAGGGTTCTATACAGCTCACATTTACCAAAGAACAGTGTGATGTATAGACTAAAATAAGAACTTCCTCTTTTAAGCAGCCTATATGAAAAGGGACTGAAATGACAGATATGTAGCCTCATTAAGGGCTTTGTTATGTTTAAAGCTTCAACACCAAGCCTTTTCTTTATGAAATTGTACAACTGAGACTGCCTAAAATATACAGTTTATATGTCTACTGAAAAATTGAAGTGATAAAAGAAACGAGAGCAAGGCAATCACAATTCCACGTGCCTGTTCCAGGCAGTACATGCAGTCTACAGGCACAAGAATGTTCTTTGCAAATATGTGATGGTGGCAACTTTCATCCCAAAGTGTTTCAATAACGATGGGATAGCAGTGCAAGGGAAATAATTCTGGACCAAATGTTAGAAGAAAAAAACAGAATAAAAGAAAAGTAGTGCACAACAGTGAGTGGAGGAGAAAATTGAATCAGAAAGCAGGACATGCACTTTATCATCCTAAACATGCTGGTAAGCAGCCAGGAAAATAGATATAGAGGGAGTGGGGAAGTTATCAGGTGAAATAAAATTTATCTTTGTGCTCTTCTGTTTATAGAACTTCCCTGTCAGGGAAGAATTTCCAGTTCCAAAGTTCCCAAGATATAAGATAGTTCAGGACAGTGTCAATGTCTTAGTGGTACAAAAAAAAAAGGGATCTCCTTGAATAAACTGGCATGAGTTACATGGCTATATGAGGAATTTTCCACCTACAGCTCTTGCAAATCTTGCCTGTATCTCACGAGCATTTCAAGACCACTTCCTTACCTGGGCTAGGTTACATGATGGATACCCAGACTGTCCTTTGGTCAATGTTCAAGTAATCCAAATTGCTATATTTGGGAGGAAAGAAACAGGTGATTGAGGAAAATATCACTGCCAGTGCTGGGATCCTTCTGAATATTCAGCTGCATACCACAGCATGGTCAGGAATAGACATAGACCAGTCAATGCTGGAAGGCATCAGCTAGAGCAACACCCTGCTCAGACAAGCGCCCTCCAGAGCAATTTGCTTAGTTGTCCAATCTGGTTTTGAATGTGTCCAAGGATGGAGACTCCACAAGGTACTTAGAAAACCTGTTCCAGTATTCTATCATCCTCATGCTAACAAAGCTTTTCTTACATTTAAACAGAATTTCCTGTATTTCAGTTTGCAACCATTGCCTCTTGGCCGTTCATGGACAACTGACTCATCAGGCTACCTTCTTTATTCCCTTCTATCAGGTATTCATTTATACACATGGATAAAAGCCCTTGAGCCTTCGCACCTCCACAGTGAACAGTCCCAAGCTCTTTCAGCCTCTAATCATACAAGATGGTGCATTTTGTCCCTGTGATCCAGGTCATTAATAAAGAGGCTAAACAGTATTGAACAGGTCAGTCTGTGTTGAAGCTGTTGAGGATTGTGATGCTGTTTTTTGATCTGTTCCCTCCAGTAAAGTACCTGAGCACCATCATGCCGTGGTCTCTGCAACAAAGGAATATCCTCAACCTTCACATCCCCAACCAGTTGTTTTTATTTGTAAGTAAAAGGTACAGCAGGAGTGTGAGGACAAGCAGACCACCTTCTTTTAGGTGGTACACGCCCTCTAACTCTTCACAAGGTGGGGTCTTGGATTATAGTTCACAGAATCAAGGCTTACACAACAGTCTGTCCTAGAGTTGTGAGATCCTGGATACCCCTCCAAAAGAAGTATTCTTTCTGTAGACAAGTGTATCAGTTTTATTACAGAAAAGTAGGAAAAAAGACAGTGTTATCTCCTAGGATTTGGCCCGTGGGACTTGTACTCTAAAACTCAGCTCGCACGAAGCAAACTAAATTTGCAGAGACACTCCTCCCAGCTTTGGTTAGTTTACTTGTTAAGAAATAGACTGATTACTTGTTTTCAGCTTCTGCTTTGACTTTGTCATCATGCCCTCATTATCATATTCAATTAATTAGCATGTAAAGGTAATATTCCAGCGTGCACACCTCCCTTAGAAACATTATCGACTTCAGCTAAATAAGGCAGACTTGCAACAAAATAGAGGGATTAAAAAAGAAGATCTAGGGGCTTGTATGCATACAAAATTGCACACCTCTTTGGAAAAACGTGTTTTAGTAAAATTATACAAGTTTCCTATAAGGGCATCAAAAAGAAAAGGGCAAAAGAAGGAAAAAAGAAAAAAAAAGAAAAAATTAGGGAAAACTGCATACCTACTAAAAAGGGCACTCATTTTTGCTTCACCGTGACCTCATTTTGAATAACACAAGGAGAATAGAAAATGACCATGTATTAAAACTATATATTCTATTTTCCTGTCTCAAAGAAACAAACAAGTGTTTTGTCACGATTTTGGGGGATAATAAGAAATTAATTTCCGTATTAATTTTAATCTATTGGGGGAAGGAGGGAAGACAGTAAAACCAAAACCCACTGTATTAGTTGTAAAAAGAAGCCAATTCATAAGGGGAGGAAGGACCTATATTTATCTAGCTTGGTTCAAGGATGCTTTTGAAGAAAATGGCATGACCATCTCCATTTTCTGTACTTTGGTTTTCTCTGTGAAACAATTTTAAAGCACATAATTTGGAAACCTTCTTGATTAAAAGAAAAAAGTTGGCAGATGCACTCTGGAAGCATCCCTAGTATACTTCATTCAGTCCATGAGACCTTAATAGGAGTTGTAAAAAACTACACACGCATAAGCAAACAAATACAAAAAAAATAAATGTGGTTGGTGTGGCTGTTTGGTCCCCAGCATAACTGACAAACTGTTTCAAAGGATCCTGTCCCATGAGCGGATTGTACTTGGCAATGCATTTAGAATAGAACAGAGTATTTTTAGCTGGAAGAGATCTATAATGATCATCTGGTCCGACTGCCTGACCACTTCAGAGTGGCCAGAGCTAAAGCACGTTACTGAGGGCATTGCCCAAGTGCCTCTTAAACACTGACAGGGATGCAACATCAACCACCTCTCCAGGAATTTCCAGTGTTTGACCACCTGCTCAGTAGGGAAATTTTCCTCTTGTGAATCTCTGGGTCACAAGAAGTCTGAAGATTTCTGTGGTTTTTGTCATGACAGCTTACATAGTGGTGATTTTCACTATAGGTAAATTTCTTTTACCTCTATTTGGTGTGTCCTCATTCTGGTGGTAAAGGGTTTTGGTTTTCATCAGTAAACAGCCTAAACTCTTTTCCTTACATATTTTTCAAATTAAGTGAAATATATATGATACCACACTTCTACATTAAGCACTTGTAAATCTCATTAACTGCAGCTTAATAAATGTAATGCTGCTATTGGTACTACTTGATTTCAGGGAGGTAAAAAATTATATGTTTCTAATGCAGACAAATTGCATTTGGATACAACATATGACCCTGCATACTCAGGATACAGAATAATCACTAAAAAGCTATTTGCTTTGCTTTTCTCTACAATCTTTTACCAGAATATCAATGTTGTACTGGAAGTAATATAAATACAGCACAGCACATTGATCTCATTGGGGTTGCTGTTGTAAAGAGGTTATACATATATTTTCTAAGGCCTCTTCTCCTGAAATGCTTTTTCTCAGTCTTCCCCTGTCAGAAGACCTTGTTTCAACATTGCTACTAGAATTATCAGTACATTAGATTTTGTCTACTATTAAAAATACATTTCCAATTCCTCAGCTGGGAAAGTATTCAAAACTTCAGTGGCTCACATAACAAAGTTCAAGTGCTCAGAAGCAGAAAAATATTTTACAAGATCATATAAGGCATTAGGAAAACTAGAGATACTTCTCTTAACAGCACATTCCATGAATTAAAGCACAAAATTCCACTTATACCTAAACCCATTTATTATATGCTCCACACAGTTGCAGGTGCATTTATTACATTAATATTAATGACAATATTGATTTTACTGTTAAGTCCCTCTCTTGGACAGATCTATCATCAAGGAAACTTTTTGCTGCTTAAATCCAGTAACTCTAGCAAGCTCTGATCTATCTGAGCTACTGGATACCAAATTAATGACACATTCCAAATACATCAGAGTTGCCCTGCACATCTATAGCACCTGAAAGGGATGGTCATGATAGATAAGCCAAGGCCTGTATTAAAACAGCTGGGTATCCACAGCTTGGATGTACATGCATATTCACACCTACTACACACAAAAGGGCTTGCATGAGCAGCAGCTTCAACAACAGACGTGACAAACCCACAAAATACTAGTGAGAACGGAATCCCTGACTAGTCAGAAAAAAATGGCCAGTTGGTAACTGTGAGTTTAGAAAACAGCAATTATCAATAGAAAATACTCACCAAAGGGGCAGCCTTTTGTCACTTAAAGGCTGTGGGTTTATCTGTTCTTGGTATCACAAATATCCACCTATTTGATACTCACAAAACACTCTGAGTGGAATCACTGTTTGGAATATGTACCTTTAAAACTTGACACAGATCACCTTCTCTGGGATGAACAAATAACATGGTCATGAATCTGCATTGTACACTTACTTCCTCTCCTGACTAGGCCACCTGTGCATGCTGTAGTTGCCTAGTTCAAGACATTTAGAACATCAGCTGAGTGAATTGATCATTTGAGGTCTCTCAGCCACTTCAATATTATTTGCCTTGACAACTGAGCACATCTTGCAAATCAGACCTCCAAATATACAGATTTTAAAAAAAAAATGCCTACAATTATGACCACCTTTTCCAACAGAATCTACAGGTTAGCAAGGACACCGGGCCCTCCTATTTGGACACATAGGTTATACATTTGCAGCCAATGTAAAGGGATGTTTATCTTGAAGTGATTCTTCCTTTGCATCCTATCATTTCTTACAATCCCACCCTGTTCATTTTAACTATCATACTTCTCCCACCCTCTTCTTGCTAACTTTGCTTTTTATTTTCATCTGAAGATGACAGTTTTGTTAGGATTTACTTTCTAGTACTGACAGTTCTCAAAGATTAAGGATTATTTCATGCATTGGTTAGTCATAAAAAAATTCATGTTAGGCATTTGTTTATCTATCACTTGTTGTTTGACTAAACAGCATTGGATTTCCAGTATTTTCTCTACCACAATATGGTCCTTTTTTGTTCTGGAAAGAAAAATAAAATTATGAGTTTCTAAATAAACTCTAATTCATATTCTTGAGAATAATTCTGTTATCATTCTTTAAGGCTTGCAAAGAAAATGTATCCCTTATATACTTAAACTGGCTTATCAACATTAACACAAGCTGTACACTCCTAAATGCCTATTGCTAGTTGGTAGTAAATCAAGTTTTCATTTCGTAACTGACATAAATGTTCAGCTTCTCTGAAATAAAATTTAAAGTTATACTTTCACTGACAAGCATGCAAGGTTTTCACTTCATCTTCACCCTGTGAAATTTGAAGTTATTTTAGATAACTTCTTATGTCAAGGTAACACAAGTTGGAGGCCAAAGTGAATTGTTCCACAGGCACTAATTGCCTTACTAAGATAAAGCAAACTGCACTGTAGTGAAGTGTCATATTGGACCACATTTTTATGCATTATATTCAAGGTTTCTCTTAACTGTAGAGATTGTAGGGCCAGGAGAAAAAAAAAATAGAATATGTTGTGATGGTAAGAACCAATATAGTATATTTGAACTTTTCAGTAGCAGAAAGTATACTTCAGTATACAACAAGATCTAGAAGCCAGTTTATTAAAACTATTAGAGAAACAAAAACCCCCTCCCTGGACTTGTATTCTAATCTGTCAAGAAGTTTCCATACATCAAAACTAAGTAAAAAAAATATTTTCCAGACAACTTCAGACACACTAGTTTAATAAAAGTAACAAAGAAGGGCACACAGACTGAAATGAGTAGAATGCACCAAAATAATTTCAAAATAGTTTGTAGAGTAATTTCCATGCCTCAGAGTACTTTAATATTGTTCCTACCCAACCAGCAATTTTCTGATGAAAAACCCTAAATACTCAAAGGAAATATATACAGGCATTATTAAAACAAACTGCAAAAACATATTTCAACTTTTTTTTCTTTCAGGGATAGAAATTAAATGGCCAAACCAATATGGCCTTCGCTCTAATGAAAATGCTGTTCAAGAAAACTTCATAAAACAGATTATACTGTTCTATTACCTGTCATGGGACAACAAGGGTTAATGATAACTGTGAAACTGAAATGTAAAGTAACTGAAAGACAGAATTAAGACCTAACAGGTTTTCACTTCTATGTGGTTCAGTTCAAAATAGCTGCCAACTTGCACTAAACAAATAAATAAAAATAAAAGTTGCTTTAAAACACCCTACAAACAACTCATCAAGTATCAGTAACAGATACATTGAATAAGCAAATAAGTAATACAAGAACCTTTCAAATATCTGGTTTTAACAAACTTAAAAATTAAGCCAACTGAAATATAACCTAATGAATGCTAGTGCCTTAAAACGGCAAATAAAATGAATTGCCTTGGTTACTACAAAACTAATAATGTCACTTCTGATTATGTGCTACTTTCTGTTATGAGGAATCTTCAGCTTTGGAGGAGAAATCTGCACCAGTAAAGGTTAAAAAAAAAAAAGAAAAGCAATGTTTTTACTGTAGCCACAGTTCTCATTTTGAGTTCACATTAGTTTCACCTAGAGCTGAACTTATTTCCCTACTTGAAACGCATTGAGAATCACCAGCAAAGTGTTTGCAGGTGCTGAAATTGGATTCAAAAGGGCAACACCTTGTATGCACAAGAAAGTTTTCCTTTAACTAATTCTCAACTTAGGTTGACTTTTCTGTACAGGGCATGTTGTTCCTCTAGATAAGCAAAATATCAAAAAATTGTCAGCAGATATAAGAGGCCATTGAGTATTCTCTCTCTGATTTTTGAAAAGACCTCATATGCTGAAATGGTCAAGCAAAATGTAGTTTTATGTCTCCAGCTGTTACCTACCACAAGCTCTGTTATTTGGGGAGCAAAGTCTTAACTTCTGATAAAAACTCAGTTTTTCTACTTGGACAAGAACTTAGAAATAAATTTTTTAATATTTAATTTTTGTACAGAAGACCAGTTTAAGTAGTGGAAACTGACAAGTCCATAAAGGCTTGTGCAAATTATTGTTGAGAAAGCACAGTTTGGTTAGAAAAACAATGCTGGATTTTTATTTTTTTTTTTTTGATCAACTATTGAGCTGTCCCTCACAGCTGCCTCAGATCTAAATGCAGCTTTGTAATTAAAATAATCCTTTCTTTAAGAAAAATGAGAATTACATTTGGCCTTAACTGTATGTATTAAAGCACAGAAATACGTGAAGCTTGCACTGTCATGTTTGTGTACTTAGATGGCTTGTAGAGATTTTATTTTCCCAAGGAAATGCATTTTCTACTATTAGTGTCATTGCTATCAATTCCAAAAATAAACCAGATCCTGTCTCCAGGTTAACAAGCTGGAAAACATAGCTATATACACACTGCTGAAAACTTTCATGATTTCATCAAAAACTTCAGTGTGCTTTCCTCAGAGGTGACGGGCAGAGACTCATATGAGCTCCCACTTTGCCTAATGTGCAAAAGACAAAGCCAGAGCAAAACTCCTTCAAAACATGAGAGTTTGAAAAGTCACATGGTTTTCCAATGCTTGTGGTCAGTAATGCTCGTGTGAAGTTTTAGGTAGTCCTAGAAACAGAAATCATTCCCTTTAGAAAAATGCAGTATTACCTATCAGCCAAACCAACTCCCCATACAGATGAAGCATTGCCAGTTTCTTACCTTGCATTATTACAAACTGCTGCTAAAGCTGAAAGGTTTACTAGAAGGTTTATATTAAACCATCTAAAAGTATCACTTGGCCTTCCTAAATGTCAAGCATCATCACAGTCATCTTTCTGGCTTCGCTTTGCAAATATAGTGTTTAAGCTGCATCTGTAATGCAAACTTAGTCCAAGTAATTGGAACCAAGTTAAATCACCTCGTTGTCTGCCTAATGCTTCCACCCTCACTCTCTGTTCCTGATTTTATGGCTCAGTTATGCCTCTTGATTGTGCATGCCATGTAATGGCACTTCTTCAGCCCACAAAGCTGGTGTGCAATTACAACCAGTGTTTACTGCACTTGACTTACCAAGCATTTTTTTAACCAATAAAAAGATCATTCAGGCCTGGTTTGCACTTGAGAATAAATTATTTTTGTTAATAATGATGGAAGAGATTTCAAACACCCCTGAGAAAGAGAGAAAAAAATCAGTGGAATCTGCATTCACAGCACACTGATTTCTTGGAAAAATCTCTACTGTTACTTCTTCTTAATTACTTTTATCTATGTCTATGAAATAATCTATGTTTATTATATAACCTAGAGTGTTTTCTTAAAAATATTGCATACAGTCCTGTCATTAAAGTCTATGTTAGATGTTTCTCGTTAATACATCCTTAGAGGTTTCACAATTACCTATGCCACCATGTATTTTAGATATTTGTGCTCATTTAAAGAGAGAGAAGCGTTCATTGCTATTTCAAAGGAATGATTTTTGCGTCAATTCTAGGTATTGCAGTGAATTGTATCCTGAATTAGGCTTTGAGTGGTTTGGAATTTGGCTAAGAATATTTCTCTCCATTTTAAATGAAAACAAGATGTAGAAAGCTTTTGTGGGTTTCTTTGGTCCAGTCCTCTCAAGGCATATATTCAAAGCAGTTGGCTATTTCCAGCTTTACACTGACACTGCATGTACAGTACTAAATATAAAATCCATGTGTCTATAAGGCTTTGACTATCCTTCTTTCAGAGGTTTCTGCTCGTTTCCTGGGTAATGTGTTCTGCTCTTTCCTTACATTCAATTTCATACTTGTTAAATGTTTGTTTTCTTTATCAAGATTGTTTGATTTTCAGCCTTAGAAGTCTCTTTCAGTCATGAGTAGGGTGTTTACTGTTTACTAAACTTGATTGTTTTTCTGACTTCAGAGTGGTTTAGAGATATCAGCTTTACTAGTAGTGTCAGAGCTGCCAGCTACCTCCAGCACAACAGAAATTGCTTGCACTTTAGAAATGTTTATGTAAATGATTATAGTGTAATAATTTGCACTAGGTGTCAGAAACGACCACACACTTAAAATCTATTGCCTTTGAAATAAAGTGCAAGAAATATAAAGTCATAATGGTGTGGGCCTACTGAAATCAAACCTTTTCCACCTCTCTGAGCCACCAGCAGAACAAACTCAAATTATCATTCATCATTTTCTGGTGTATTTTTTGGAAAAATAAATCAGTCTTCTTAAAAATCAGTGCTAGATCACCTTATTTCCATTTGGTTGGTTATAAGCTCTCAGAGAAAGTCAACAGTACTGAAACTATCAGTACTACCTACTTGAACCCAGCCTCACAAAAAACTACTAAATCAGTAAGTGCATGACAGTCACCACTATCAAAACATATGTAAAAGGGGCAATTTAGAACTTCTTAAAAGTACTGCTACAATAATAAATCAAATGTGAAAATAAATATTACTCAAGCCATAGACCATGTCTTAAAATTGTAACACTCAAGTGACAGAACTGGGTTAGAAACCTATGGTTTGCCGCAGAAAAAAATAATCCCACCTCAGCAATCTCTTTCTGACTAAGTATTCATATTTTAGACAAGAATTACTATTTCTTAACTGATGCAGTGTTTATATAGAGTGTACAAAATATGCATGAACAACAATGAAAAACAGAGGAACATAATATTCTAAACCACCACATTTCTTTTCTCTCCTTTACACAACACACAGAAATAATGTGTTTATTAGACAGCTTTGGGAAGCACCATAGTATATAACTTGATTTTCAAGTCCTTTAAAGAGTTTTGAAATGCCTAGTTCTAAATCACATGGATATTATTCTGTTAGCTGATATGAACACAAGTGGAAAATGTAATATTTTTTGGTGGCTGGTTTCATCATACTCTGCTGTATAGAATCCGTGGGAGTGTGTCATTTGCAGACATGTTTAGAGTGTCTTCAAGACAGGAAGATAATCTTAAAAGCATAGATAGATATGGTTATTGGGTGAACCAGTCAAATTTTAATTCTGCAGTAGAAAGAATTATAAGTTAACAATTGTTCCTTAGATTAGAGGCCTTGATTAAAGGATTTGATTTTCTTGAATTTAAGGTATGACTGCATTCAGTCTATTTCTTTGAAATATCCCATTTTCACTGATCCCAGAAAAAAAAGTATTTTTCTAGTCACTGTTCCTTCTCCAGATGCCTTCCAATTTCTCTTTCCTCTGTACTCAAGCAGCTCTTTTATGTGCACGAGTACCTATGCCCACATTAATTCCTGAACTCCCAATTTTACTCCTCTGTTCCTACCCTCTCATTTTATCTAGTGAATTTTACAGAGTGGAAAATTTGATTCTCCAACTTTTTATCTTCATTGAACACCTTCCTGGGTGTTCTTTTAGATAATTAAATTTCTTCTCCTTCTTCCCCCTAGCTGTTCTCATCCATTCTTTTTAACGTATGTTGTCATTCACTTTGAAAACTGTATCAACATCAGAAGTCCTGGTCACAAATACTATTTCATTGCTCGTCTACCTGCTAATATTGCTTTCTTTTTGCCCTCACTTTCTAGTTTCACTAATAGCAACAAGCATACACTAAATCAACATGTTCTTTCTTTCCTTCTTTCCAGGAATAAAACTTTGCTAAATCAGGGTGAGTTACCTTCTTTCATACTTTTAAGCTATGGACTGTCTTCATATATATTGTTCATATTTTAGTGAAAAACTCATGTACTTGCACTAAGAGATAGTTTTAACTCTAGTTTCTATTCTGTACCCTTGTTTTCTTTTGTTCCTACAGTGCCAAAAAAATGCAAGTAATAAATAAGTACATTGCTGTTTCTTGTATCGAGCTTTGCTCACAGCTAACAGATTCACACTTCATCTTCTGCTCTTTGTCTAAATGTCTGTGGGTGGAAATGCAAGAAGACAGAGAAAGCTATGTGTGTATTAAATAGGCAACATAATGTACTGTATAGCACAAGATAACCCTTATTTATGCCTAACAAGAGCCTAATCAACATACATTACTGAAATTAGTTCTTATTCTTTGCATGCTAAATATGTAACATATTTAAGGGAAAACCAAAGTAGTGTAACAAGTGTACCCTAAATTACATTGATTCAGCATATAGTAGACACTTTAAATTGAGTATATAACAACTTCCACCCATTTGATATTCTGTCAGGCTGTTAGGAATGACAGAAGGATACATTAAGCAGGGAAGTGCCTGATTTATGTTACCCTTTCCTGTTGTCTGCCTCTGCTGCTGTATCTGTTTGCAGACCTACTGAATGGCAAACAAATGTATTTCTACATGTGGTTCTATGATCAACTTATGGAATCCTTTGCACAACGGCTGAATTTGATTTGGTGGCTTTCAAGGGAGTTGCAACAATTCCGTGGGGTAACTGGACAAAATTACCAGTGCTTTGAACCGCAGAATTCAATTATGTCATTATTACTTGTTCAAACAAGTTCAAACTGCTCTTGCTACCAATCCCTAATTTTTACATATAGCCTGCTTGAAGGCCTATATTTATTTTTTTTTTTTAAATGTGGACACATTACATAATTGTGGTCAATTATTTATTCTGATATGCTTCTAGTACTGTCCGAGAAGACATTCTGGAATGGAGATATTTATCACTACAGTGATGACAGTTTCATTAAGTCTTTGGTACTTTAGGCTATGTATAACCTTTTTTATAGAACTTCTATATAATTAGCCAACAGTCACAAAGATATTACTGTTTCCACTGCTATCCCATCATATTCTAGAGGCACAACAGGCACATTTTTCAATTCAAATGAACACTACATGATGATCTTTCACTGCTGAAACTCCTAAGTCAGACAGATACCTAACTTTACTTTCATTTTTCTGTGTTAGCTTTAGGGGTGTTTTTTGTTTGTTTGTTTCTTTGTTTGTTTGTTTTAAACATATTTGAAGCCACATTTCTGCCAGTACTAAAAACACAAGTGTATCTTCCATTGTCAAAACACTGCACTGCAATTTATTTTTGTTCAGTGTTCAAGACTTTCATAACTTTTTTAATAGAAGAATCTTAACCAAAGCATCCTGAATAAGAATTCAAGAATAAAGAACCAATATGATCAGTTCCAAATATATCAGCACAACAAAAAAAAGACTGTTTCAGAATATTTCACTGTCCTGCACCTGCAACATCACCTTTTCATATCCCCTCCAAATGCTGTACCCAAAACTGTACCAAAAAACTATGACCAACCCACAGAAAATGTTTGCAGAGATGGGTCGCCCAACACAAAAAAATCAGAATCCATCCATAGGTCAACCCTATTACTATAGCAGAGACAGTATAGCAAGATTATTATTTATAAAGTTTTTATTTAATTTCACCTCACAAATATTAGGAATTTTCTGTCCAGGAGAATCAGGTTTTTCAGCTGAAGAAAACATGAAAAAAAAAAAAAAAAAGAAAAAGAAACAACACAACTAGAATATTTTGAAATATTTTCAGTAATATTTCCAAGAATTTCCACTATACTCACAATTCCTTGATATTTGTCCATTTTTACACTGCAGTCTTGTAGAGGTAGTGGTGAAGACACAGTCAAAGCACAGCAAGACATCAGAACAACACGTTCCTTTTCCTTTCAGGTGTTTACTTAATCAAAGTTCAGACATTTGTGTTTATCTGGTTTATGGAGGCTATTTTAATTTAGATCAAGATGACACACAAGACATGTATGAAGGCAAAATAGATTTCTTTTGTAAGTAACTGAACAACTGGAAACGAAAGTTTCATGGGAAATCAATGCAATTTAAATTCTTCAGGAAACTTCCACAAGACATCTGAGAAGCTCACTGTTCAAAACTGTGTCTGCTATGTTCAATCTATACAGATTACTACAAAATTGCCTTGCAGTTTAGATCACTGTAGTGGGTATAGCTTTTGTATAAAACACCTATGGAGAACATCACTGTTAAAAGAAATGAGGATTCTATAGGCAATGTAACATTCCAAAAACAGTTGAAATTATTCCTTCCCCATGTTCTGAATATGAGACATACGCACTCACCTATTCCATTTGTTCAGATGTTTATCTTGAAGACATACGTATCACCTTACATCCCCTGACAGAATCACTCTAATTCTATTGTTTTTGAAAGCTTATGTGTTGGAGGCGGGCTTGTGGAGCAGTGAAGACAACCCAATGTCGGTTAGCAACAAAGCTCAGTTTATTAATGGCGTTTCTACAATTATAGTATTCTCTGAGTGTACGTGCAATAATATTACTGGTGCTCACACACATAAACAATCACTCATTGGCTATAGCTACAAAGCTACTGTCTGTGTAACTTCATCCAGCCTGCTGCAAGGTTGTTTATCTCTACGAGCACAGAGGAGTCTAGCCAAGGTCAGACTCCTTCTGCTTTGTTAAGAGATTCAGAGGCCTAGCAGGTTCCCACAGGAATAGTCAGGAGGGGATCGCCATAAAAGGAAAGGGTGCATTGTACTAAACATCAGCCAATTGGCAACTGGGGTACAAACGACCAATGGGGTACAGGGGTGCATTTGAACATTTGGAAGATCCTATTATATCTACTCTAATACATTAAGAACTATCAACTTATTTAACTAATAACATAAATTTTGTTCCTTTAAACAAGTCCAGTATGTGGTGCCTGAGATAGGTTGTTTTTCCCGAAGTTATTTTCTCATTCCTTGATGCGACAGTCCTTAGTGTTGTTAATCTTGGTGTGGTTAATCTTCCAATCCCTATATGATTTGGCTCCTTCACCAGAGGATCCTTGAAAGCATCTACTTGAGAAAAAACTTCAATGGCTTCATAATGAGAATATATATAGAAAAAACCAAGTCCAACCATCTTCTCCCATTGCTCTCACAACAAAAACAAGAACACAGGATACATTTCATTTTCCACATAGTAGTAAAGTATAAACATAAAAAGCCATGACACAAAACATCAGCTCACAAAACAGGGACACATTTTAAAAGTTATTAATGATTTCCACGGGATCCCCAATAGGTACTCAAAGAATCAGGTACTTTGTGCTGCAAAATAGATCACACAGCTGCTTCTAACTAACAAAAAGGAATTCTATGACTAACAAAAAAAAAGAAGCCATCCATATACAGTGCTGTATATAATACAGACTGTTCATGGTCAAGGTCCTCAAAGGCATTTAGACGTATAACTCCCACGTAAACAAGTAGCACTGAACAGACCAATATACTGTGACATACAATTCTGACAATCTTTTAAGAGTTCCTAGTCCATCACACCACCATTTTCAAGAACAATACTGTATTTTGGTAGAATTGCAAAGTCCACCTGGGTCTCTGTGAGGAGAGCTGGTAAATATTTCAGAGATCAGAAAAAATTATTTGAACTCACATGCAGTTTTCAATGAGCACTAATACATGACTTTTCAGTTCAGAAGTTTAGAATCTTCAGTCTACCTGGGTTGAAATACTCTTTCTTGCCACAGAATGAATACTCTGTGAGGGACAGCTTATTAGCTACAGATGATTTTTTGCAGCACACAGTTCTGAATTCCCTAGGGACATTTTTACAAAACCCTGCAATTTGGTAGCACATCCTAGTATTTTCTGTTTCAGAAACTAACTTTACTTTGTGTATTGCACAAATACATACAGGCATTCCAAGTTAACTCTTTTCTCTGCCTCACAATCAATCCCTGCACAGTCCTTAATTTATACCTACAAGAAAAGTGAAGGTTTTAAAATAATGATCTTGTATGACAGTCTGTAGAAATCTTTAGAGAGCTGGACACTCAGTGATGTGACATGTCCAATACTAAAATAACTGCTACCTTCTTTCAAAATGCCTTTTTTTGCAGTACTTGATGTAACTCTTAAGCACAAAGGTTGTAAAAATAGGGTAAAATTTTCTGCAAATGTGTCTTACAGTTTGTAGATGGCACAACATTTCACCTTCCTTTCATCTTTTAAGATTTCGTTAGATGATTAGTGGGAAAAGCACTTAATATCAGGAAGGTAATAGGCTCACAGCAACAGAAATGTTGAAGATGTATTCAAACTTTAAGTAGCCAGAAGCAAAAAGCAGCAAAATAGTTTATCAGTCTCTTATTGTCATTCACAATACTTTTTTGGTGATCATCTGAAATGTTATAAATTTCATGGTCTACACAACAATGATGCTATTTAATAAAAAATATTAGGATTCTTCCTGTTAAATGTATAAGCACTCCAAATGAGCCTTTGGAAAAGATGTAAGTATTGGGGATTAATCTATGTTTTTGCAAGGGTAAACTATTTCAATTTTAGCATTTTGTTTCTAGCTACTCCTTACTTAGCAAAATTCTATGTAGAAAGTTTGCTAGCACTGATATCAATAATATAAAAA
Organism: Dendrocincla tyrannina; assembly: GCA_035047865.1. NCBI lineage: Eukaryota > Metazoa > Chordata > Aves > Passeriformes > Dendrocolaptidae > Dendrocincla > Dendrocincla tyrannina. The sequence continues at coordinate 7,529,157 of JAWWMP010000001.1, read as the reverse complement.
AAAAAAAAAAACCAAAAAGATTACTGCTATTAAAATCACCAAGATTACTCCTGAAATATTTCGAGTTTAGTCCTTCACTGATCCAAACTGGTAGAGTTTTACTGATGTCTGTTTTCCATATCCTACTAAAACTATTGTGCTTCATGTCCCAGAGTTGACTCCCCTATGTTTTTTGTGCAGGACAAAATTAGTCTCATAAACAAAAGAATTTGTTGATTCATATAATATCAGGTTGGAAGGGGACCCAAAGGGTCATCTGGTTCAACCTTCGTGGCAAAAGCATAGTCTTGACAAGATGGCCCAGCACCCTGTCCAGCTGGACCTTAAAAGTGTTCTATTCTGGGGAATCCATCACTTCCCTGGGGAGTTTATTCCAATGGCTGACTCTTCTTATTTTCAAAATATTTCAGTTGGAATCTCCCAGGAGTGACTTCTACCCATAATGTCCTTTAGCATGTGACTCTTTATAAAAAGAAAGTCTCCATCTTCCCTGTAGCCACCCTTTAAATACTGGAACATAGGGATGAAGTCTCCCCTAAGCATTCCTTTCTCAAGGCTGAACAGTTCTCAGCTGTTCCTCACATGGCAGGCTTCCCAGGCTTTTGACTGTCTTTGTGGCCCTTCTAAGGAGCATCTCCAGCCTGTCCAATTCTTTTTTGTACAGCAGGGACCAAAACTGAACACATTATTCCAAGTGAGACCTGGTAAGCACTGACTAGATTGGGATGAGGATTTCTTCATGTCTGCTGGTGACACCCCTGATGCCACCCAGCATCCTGTCACCTTGCTGAACCACAGCAGCAAACTGGTCCCTCACACTGAGCTTTGTCCACCAGGAACCCCAGTTCCTTCCCACAGAGCTGCTCCCCAGCCAAGCAGACCCCAGCCCATGCTTTTCCAGGGGCAAGACCTTACACTTCTCCTTGTTGAGCTTCATAAGGTTCTTGTTTCCCCACTCTTCCAGCCTATCCAGATCTTCCTTCTTGGGTGTCCCTTCCCAAGTGTCCACTTTCCCACTCAGTTTGGTATCATCAGAAAACTTTCTCAGGGAACACTGACCCCATTTTTCAGATCAATTATGAAGATATTAAACAGCATTGGGCACAATATTGACCTAAATTGTGATAGGTTGCCAGTTTGAAAAGGAGCTATTTATCAGCACCCCTGGGTGCTACCTGCTAGCCAGTTGCTGGCACACCACACTGGCCATTTGTCTGGACCATAACACAATAGTTTCTCTAGGAAGAAGCTGTGGGAAATCATATCGAAAGTCTTGGAGAAATACAGATGGACAATGTCCCCTCCACATTAGCCAAGGAGGTTACTTTGGCATAGAAGGCTATTGAGTTTGTCAAGTGTGATTTGCCTTAGGTGAATCCATCCTGGCTTTTCCTACTCACACGTTTCATCTGTCATGTGGTAGCCTCCAGCTGGATTTGTTCCATAACTTTCCCAGGGACTGAAGCAGGAGTGATGGGCATATAATTCCCTGGATCCTTCTTTACGAACTTGTTGAGGAGGGTGACATTGGCCTTCTTCCAGTCTTATGGGACATCCTCCAAGCTCTACAACGTCTCAAAGACACACAGTGATGTTAGCCATCTCTTGTAATGCCCTAGGGTAGATACCATCAGGCTCATCAATGGGTAGAGACCAAGTTCCTGTAGTGAACACCACTCTTTCCCCTCTGATGGCAAGTTTGCAGCAGCCTGGACTGTTGCTCCCAAGGCCAGGGGCCCAGCAGTGTGGATAAAGATGGAGATGAAGGAAATGTTAAGAGACTGCCCATTCAGCATTGCTGGTGACTGATTCATCTCTCTTGTTCCAGAGCAGGCCAGTATTTTCCTTCTATTTTCCCTTGTGCTTTATGCACCTGAAGAACACTTGCTTGTGGTTTTTGACATTTCTAGTCAATTTTAATTTGAGCTCAACTTTTGTTTTTCTAACTGCATCTCTGCACACCCCAGTAATGTCCACTTTTCCATCTCTGGTTTATTTTTCTTTCACTTTGGAGCAGATTCAGGAGCTCACAGTTAAGCCAAGGGGTTTCTTGCTGCAACTATTTCCCTTACCATGAACTGGCCTTGTGTTTGCAGGAGAGCGTTTTCAAAAAACTCCCAGTACTTGCAAGCTCCATTATCCTGCATGGGAGCTTCCCAGGGAATTCCTCCCAGCTGAGCTCTGAGTGAGCTCAGACTTGCTCTTCTAAATCTAAAACCTTTGCATTAGTACTGACCTGCATACTCACCCAAATTCCAGCCACCCCAATACTGTGATCACTGCAGCCAAGGCTACCACTATATGAGATATTATAAAGCAGGTTTCCTTGGTTTGTAAGCAACAAGTCTAGGAACCCTCACTGCTGGTTGGCACATCTAACATTTGTATGAGGAAGCAGTCCTCAATGCATGCCAGAAACTTCATGGGTGACATGTGAGCTGCTCTATTGTTATTACAAGAAACGTACGAAGTGACCCATAAGAACAAGGTTCTGTTGATTAATCTTGCTTAAGTGACCCAAACATTGATGCAGTGGTCTTACTGTCTTTATTTGGAGGTGAGCAGCAGACTCCCACTATAAGATTCCCCCTTGGAAATGACCCCTCTGATATGGACTCAGAGGCATTTGTTAGCACTTCCACAATCACCACAGATGACTTCTATACATTCAATAAATAGAATATATAGATTCCAACTCCTCTTCCTGTCTTTATGAAGCATACTACCACCGTCCATCACAACTGTCCAGTCAGATGAGTTGTCCCACAATGTTACTGTTATGACTTTCTGACTAGGTGCAGAGCTCCAGTCCCTTGTGTTTGTTCCCCTGGCTCTGTGCATACATACACTTGATGTGGTTGGTCTTCTGATTTTTGCCTTGGGAGGCAGCTAAGGAGCATTTCCGCTTCTGCGATGGGCCTGCCTTATTTTCAGTTGGTTGTAATGGCATGATTATTGCCACTTTGAACCACAGCCCCTTCTATACTTTGGAAGTACTACATCATACGCTTTTAACATCTTAGGGCTTTTAATATATCAACTTAAGCAATTCTTTCCCACAGCTTTCAGAATTTATTTACAAGTTTCTTACGCTGGCGTCTTTCCTTAACCTTTATAGTAGGCTGCAAATCTCTCTGTGGTTTTGCTGTCATAATATCCTAGTGGTGAACGAGCTGGATTTTAAATAGAAGGCTCTCAAATTTGCAAACGTTTTACTTCTGTATCACAAAAATTATTCAGAATATAATAATTCCAAAGTTAATGTATGCTATATATAATCTCTCCTTGAGCGAAAAAAATATCTGATTATGATGATGACCACACTAGTGTTCATTTATTAGATGACTTGCCTTAAAATTCCAAGCAAATTAATAGCTTGAATTTTCAATAAATAGCCTCCCTTCTATTTATTGAGATACTCAGAGGAGTTAAAAGCAAATTTATTGCTTCAAAATCAGAAGAAATTAAACTAATTGATGTTTTTCTGAAGAGACGCCATTACATTTAAGAAAGTAAAAAAGATGGTTACCAAGCAACTATGTTCAGCCTACATATACTGTCTATTCATAATCCCTAGCAGAGTACAGGAAATGACAGGCTGTCATTATAGAAGAGAGAAGTGCTGAATTATGCCAGTTCTTTCCTGTTCTACCTCCTACAGGAGAGAAAGCAATTATATCCTACATACACTGATTAGGTTAAATAACTGCAGTAAGTTTGAAATATTAGGATATCTCAGAGTAGTAATGCAAGGCAGTGAGAATGCTGCCAGACATATAGCCACTTACCTCTAAAATATCACTACAAGATAGGCTGGACAAACACCTCTTGCATAGCTGTCTGGGTAAAGATGAAACTGGGCTCCCCCAGAGTTTCAGAGGTAGAACTAGCATTTCAGTTTGGCCCATCAATTTTGTAATTTACAAGTCATTGTCTTCATCCTGCAATTATAGAAGATGGGCAGATTGTTGTGCCAGCATGAAACACTGTTAACTTCACTAAGGCTCTGCATGCATGTAACCTTCAGTCTGTACATGGTAAATTAGAGGACCAGGGCTTATGATTGCTTTTTTCTGGGCTTCTAATAAATAACAACATAACATTTTCCCAAAGGTGATCTTTGGCAACTTTCCGAGTACATGACAGAATTGAAGCCTAAATGAAGTCAGTAAGAATTCCACCATTAACTTTGACAACTTTTTAAATTTATTCATGATCTTTAGGTCTAAAAGAACCATGAGAGTAGGAGATATTTACTTTCAAAAACAAATTGGAAAAAAATTAAAAAGAAAAACCCTGAAAGCTGATATGGCTGTGTTTTTATCAATATAACTGGGATAAAAAGAACTGATCCCTCTGCTGCAGTGATGGCAAAGGTACTTTAATATACACTCAGGCATGTTTCTCACTGTCAGCAGCAAACAGACACTCTGAAATAGAATTTTAAATTTTGTAAAAACATTTCATTTTATTGTATTGTCTTTTTCCTCTGTTTTTCCAAATAGATTCCTCTTGTCTAGAACAAATAGAAAATAGTTAGCTTATTAGTTTGTTAATTGAAGGAAAAAAGGCACATACTTTTCCATACTACTGCAAACACACAAAACCCCCAAATATTATTAAATAATCAGAAAAGAAAAAAAAAGATAAAGAAATGAGAACATCAACTTTAGCTTATCTTTAGAACATGGACTTCATTCTTGGTTTTTTTTGACAGAAACACAGAATCACAGAACAGGTTGTGGTGGAAGGGACCCACAAGGATCACCAAGTCCAACTCCTGGCCCTGCACAGGACCATTCCCAGAGTCACACCATGTGCCTGAGAGTATTGTCCAAGTGCTTCTTGAACTCTGTCAGGCTTGGTGCTGTGACCACTCTGTGGGGGAGCCTGTTCAGTGCCCAACCATCCTCTGGTGGAAGAACCTCCTTCTAATATCCAATCTAAACCTCCCACAACTTCAGACCATCCCCTTGGGTTCTGTCACTGGTCACCCCAAAGAGATCAGTGCCTGCCCCTCCTCTTCCCCTCAAGAGAAAATTATAGACTGCAAAGAGTGTCACCTCAGTCTTCTCTTCTCCAGTCTGAATGGACCAAGTGGCCTCAGCCACTCCTCATACAGCTTCCCCTCAAGGCCCTTCACCATCTTTGCTGCCCTCCTTTGGATAGTCTCCAACAGCTTAGTATCTTTCCTATATTGTGGTGCCCTAAAACTGCCCACAATATTCAAGGTGAGGCTGCCCCAGGGCAGAGCAGAGTGGGACAATCCCCTCCCTCAGCTGGCTGGCACTGTTGTGCCTGATGCCCCCCAGGACAGGGTTGGCCCTCCTGGCTGCCAGGGCACTGCTAACTCATATTCAACTTGCCATCGACCACGACCCCCAGATCCCTTTCCACGGCACTGCTTTCCAGCATCTCATTCCCCAGTCTGTCCGTACATCCAGGGTTGCCCCGTCTCAGGTGCAGCATCCAGCATTTGTGTTTGTTGAACTTCATATGGCTGGTGATTGCCCAGCCCTCTGATTTGTTGAGGTCTCTATGCAGGGCCTCCCTGCTTTCAAGGGAGTCAACAGCTCCTCCCAGTTCTGTGTCATCTGTAAGTTTATTTAGTATCCCTTCCAGTCTTTTCTCCTCTTGCAGAGGAGAATTGCAGAAGAAAATCTTTAGAGCTTTTCTACTTTTTCTTACTACTGCATTCGTTGAAGTTTGTCCAGTAAGAAAGAAACTTGGCTCTCTTCAACTGCAGGAACAGAGGTGTTCCCCATCTCTTTTTTACTAATAAATGGTGCGCTTTTTCTTACAAAGAATAGGGCTCAATTCAAGGGAGGGAAGAGTATAAGGGAAAGGCAGTGGAATAAACTATGGCTGCATGTTCAAAGGATGCAAATAAATGATAAAGAATGGTCAGTAACCAGTGGGCCCACAAAAGCAGTAGAAATGGATTAACAAGATAAAAATAATACCAGTTCCTCAGGCACAAAGAATCGTACCTGCATATTTCTTTTGTACAATTTTTGAGATTAGAGTCCACTTCAGAAATCTAAAAACTAAATAACTCCATTTTAAAATCTTCCATATAGTGCAAAAGAATTTTCATTCCTTCTCTTTAGTGGCAGTGCTTCATAGTCAGATCTTTATTATAGCCATTAAGTACATATGATATGTATATAACGCAATGTCCATGCCGTGGAATGCCTCATCAGCACAACTTATATTCAACATCTGTATCCTTTCCAAGGCTAATTGCTTTTATGGATAATTCTGGATACCCCAAAGCAGAAAACACCTAGATGACAAGTGTTGCCTTTAAACTAGATATTTGCATCTTTTGCGCTTGTTAAGTTGTGACTAAAAGCATCTGAGGAGACTCTTCTGAAAGTTAATTTCACCAAGGTATGCAAGCGCTTCATTATGACAACACATGGCTACTGTGTTTGTTGTTTTTCTCTCACGAGTAGGTGGTCAATAAAAATGTAGTAACAGAAAGACTTTCTTTAAAGTATCAAAATGTCTTCAAAATAAAAAACATTGTGACCGAGTTTTTTACGGAAGAATTGCATCAAATTAAATTTCTTAGATTTACAGAATCATCATGTTAGCTCATAGTTTCATATCCAGAAAACATCTGGGTAACATCTGTTGCTATGAAATGACCAGTAGAATAATTTTTTCCAAGTATTTCTTTAAATAGTGGAAGAATTCAGAAAGTGTACAAAGAGACTTAAAAAAGGCCAGAGCAAGAGCAAACAGCAGGACATACGTTCATTCTCTGCTTTCATTATCATTTTTTAAGTCATTACAGATTTACCACTGCTGAGAAAGTATTTTATTCTAATTAGAGATGAGCTAGGCGTGTGAATCAATAGCAGCTGTTGCAAAGTCAGTCTTATGTTCTCAACCCAGGTGGTGAACTGGAGAAAACAACAAAACAAAAGATCCTGAAAAGTGTCTTGCCTGCTCGACTCTATTTAGTTTCCAAATACCATTTTTGTAGAGAAAAAATGCATTATTGGTATTCAACATTAAGGTTTTCTTACCGCACTGGACCTCGGACTGAAGACAAATTGAGCATTAAGTCTTTTTAAAGCATTAGATCTCCAGCTTAGAGTTTATTTCACTTGACTTGCAGAGAATCCATTTTATTGATAGGCAGCTGAAGGCTAATAGTCCCAAATGCAGCTTGGGATTTCTCCAACCTATAATGCAGACTAGAGGTTGCATACAATCTATTTCTCTCTCATTTCCCTTCTCTGGCTTGTTTTTCAAATCTTGGAACCCTGAAGAATGCTGCAGAAGTAGAACGGGAAAGTAGGCTGTATGACTAGATTAATCTGAGAATGAGAGACTTCACACATGCAGAGAAAGGAATAAATTATATACTTACAGTTTCACAGAAAGATTCTTTATGAATAGTGGAAACAAATAATAGGCACAGATAATGTTTTAATATGGCAGCTTCCTAACAGTTTAAATTTTAGTAACATGGCAATGCTTTTAAAGAGTGAAAGGTACTCTGACGATTAGATGGGCTGCAAAAATCTACATACTTCTTTTAGTACTATGAATACTGTCTTAGCATAAATTCCATTAGAACATTAAACTCTCCAAAACCTGAAAAAGGTTGAATATCTTCAATACTTGAGAAAAACATTCATAAAAAGCTCAGTGAAAAATAGTAGCAGTTGGATTTTACCAAAAGCAGTTTTCTGGGTGAAAACTGCATTGAACTTCTCACAGTCAGGCCAAGGAGGGGAATGGTGAGTTTTATTTACATTTTTTTAATTTACAAATAAACAAACATTTCCCAGTTTCTTCTCTAATATGCACTAGTTTTGTTCCACTTCATGCAGAAGCAGATGTATAATCAGGTCTGAGATCCTTTCCTGTCTAAAAACACCTGCCTTTCCTGAAGTGGTCTTCAGTTCCTTCTGCATTCAAGCCAGACTCAGCCAAGTTTATTTACACCATTAGAACTAGAAGCATAAAACTAGGCCCACATTGCCAGAGTGATACAAAAGTTTTTCAAATAACTTGCAGGACTGGAATGTAAATGGTACGAATAGTAGGATTTAGCAAAGTATTCCTTATAAGTGGTCAATATACACTTTTTCTACTGGCTGCACATTAGTTCCTTCCTTTAATGACCAGTCCTGATTATTAGACATGTCTCTTCTCTTCCCTTCTCCAGCTCTGTTAAAGTCACACTATTTAAAGGTCAACCAGTCATCTAAAATACAACATAATACACAGGAACAAGGCTGTAAAAGTGTCTCTTTACAAGGCATATGCTTCGTTTACAAAATTTAAATGTAAGGACTGCCACCTTTAACATACAAAACATTCTTACAGACAATTTAATAATAGGATATTATTTATTTGCTCAACAGCATGAAAAAGAATATTACTTTTAAAATAATGAATAATAAAATAAAGAACTATGATAACAAAAACTTTAAGAGCAAGCACACTGGATGCAACTAGGAACAATGGAAAAGTATTATCTCTTACTGTATAGTGGCCTACACCAAATGTGCAGAATACATGAGCATTCCCGAGTGCTGCTGGTGTACATTCAGAGTTTTGCAGCCCCAATCCACACTGGGGAAAGATTCCAGCAAATGTCACTTTTCAGGCTCTTCCTGTCCCATTCCCTGGTGATGAAAGGAGCCCTGCATGCAAGGGCTAGCAGAAAGAGAACTGGACCATATACTGTCTTGTGATCAGGAAATCAGGACCTCTGCCATTACATGGTAACATAAGATTCAGGCTCAGGCAACAGAAGATGCCAGGGACAGAACACATCATCATCTTCAAATGCATAGTACAATAATACTTTTCTCCAAAGACTACTACAAAAACATAAACATTGAAGAAATGTATTCTTTTTGATCAAATTTAACCTTCCTCTAGATGTTTTGTGAACAGGTAACTTGAAAAGCAAATGGACACAGTAGTGTATCATTACTGCTTTACCTAAAAATCTTCAGTATTGATATGGCTAACCAAAAAAGCTTATTTGCTTTGTCATTTCATAGTTCTCCCTACATATGAATATTTCTGAAATCAGTGGGGGTGGGGGGGAATCTTGTGACTTTTGAGACAAGTCAATCCAAGTTCTTTCGTAACAGAACTTCATTTATGTCACAGGAAGGATGAATTTGGTTTGCTGCATTCTTTCCTTTGGGTAAAGTATGTCACTCAGAATTTTAAAAGGAAGTTTCTCAGTTTCTGTCTCCCTGAAGGCCTGAGCCTCAGAGTGACTGAGATTAACTTGTTTTACCTCTATGGACTATATAAACACACTTAGTATAATCACACAAGTAACATGACGATAAAACAAACAATACATTTGCTTGGTAGAAAAAAAAGCAAAATCTGTGATACTGCTTATAAAATGGGGAAAAAATTACAGCTAGACATCATGCAGAGGGACACATCACAGACAAGACAAATACATACTACTAGGAGACCTGGAAAACCTTACAGCATTTTCTGTGTCAGGTGCGTTTTTTCCCTAGTAGATTTGACAACAAGTTTTGGTGAGGTTTTTCCCACAGATTTGCAAGCATTTGGCATCTTTGCCCAGTTGGTAAGGACTTAAGTTTTCATAATGAACCAGAAAAACCAAGTTCTAGATGTATTATTTTGTTATTATTGAGGTTAGACAGGAAGACCTGGAGCAAAAAAAGGAAGGCAAATTTTACCTGGATTTCATACGCAACGAACAAGAAGCATCAGGAGAAGAAATCTAGAGCAAACAAAAATGTGGACATGTTAAAAAAAGAATGCATCATGCAAAGTAGGTTTCTCCTCTGCAAGAGGAATCTTCTCTCACTACTAGGTACAAGGATTGGTTAAAAAATATGATTGTTATAATACATTTGCTAACCTTCAGAGAAGTAATATAATTAGTGATGGTCTTTTCCCTGTTATTTTGCAAGACAGTCAGAATTTTCCCATGGGGAAAAAGAATTAAAAACAATTTTAACTATGCATCAGGTAAATATTTTGGTCCTTTTCAGTAAGATATTGTAATAATCCATAGAAAGCTGTACTTTGAATATTTCAAATTTTGGCACTGTTTAAGCCAATTTTGATTTTAGATATATCCTCACCAATGAGCTAATCCAACATGTCTGAAAAATGGCCCATGAAAATCTAGAAAATAGCAGAAAAGGGAAAAAGAAGAGCCGTGTTTTTAAAATTCAGACATGTCAAAGAATACTCAATCCAAACATTAAAGATTGAGCCTAACTCTACCAAAGCTACACTCTGAATATAATGAAGTATTTCTGAAAACTAATACATTTTAACGGGTATGACCAATTCAATACTAGTGCACCCTGGCAGATGGCACAAAGAATGCTGGGAATTGGATAACTAATGTCCATGTCACCAAAGAGAGACATGTTTGAAAAGGTCAAAAGCAGGACCAGATAGGAGCAGGGAACCACATGACAACAGAAATACTTTCATAAGTACATATTCTTTTTTCTAGTAGGAACCTCATTACATGGATACTTTCTGACCCCGCTTATGTTACTTTTTCTTCAAAGGAGGCCTCAGGGCAGAATGAATCCTCTGCATGTTATAGTGTCAGATCAACTAGTTGAACAGGTAATGGCACTCTCCAAGTAGGACACATTTTTTTATATATCCATGTTTATACAGCACAACCTGCAACAAATTGTTCAGTTAAAAATGAGGCAAACCCCATTCAATACATGTATTCTAACCAATCTAAAACAAACAAATAAGGTGTTAGACATAAATGCACGGTTTGTGCTAGTCATAAAGTTTCAAGTTGACAAGAAGAGGCAGTAAAATTGTCATAGGTGATCTGAGGCCTGAAAAATATTTACTACTGCTACAACCATTGAAAGATGAATCAGCAACTACCACTAGGGGAAAGACAGGAAGGAAAATGGTCTCTTCCAGTAGCCATAAATATCACTTTTGAATTTTTCTTTCTTTTGAGGAACAGCAATATTGACTCTCCAGAGTTTTCTCTTCCATTTACAGCCCAGTTCTCACCCTTTTCTTTCATTAAATGTACCAGCAAAAGTAGAGTTCTAATTTAGCTCCAGTCTTCCACAGTTTGGATGGCAAAACTGTATTACAGGTAGAAGCCACTAAAAAGTTTTGAGTAGGCATTTCTAAACCTAAATTAGAGTGGAAAAATATAAGCCTCAAAGAACTCTTCAGCATAGACTCAAAAATACTCCTTAAAATCTCATACATTTGAAGTAAACTGTCCCCAGCATGACATAAGTATTCACTCAAGTACTTTCTAAAGTTAGTGATACAAATAATTTGCATTATTGTAATTTTTGCAAATTCCCACTTGTGCTGGTTTAAAAGTAAACCAGCAGGAGAAATGAACCTAACTCAAAAAGAGATTACAAGTCAGAATTACAATTTAATAAAAAAATCACAATAAGTGCAATGACACAGAGAAAAAGTCTGTTTGACCCACAAAAACCAGATGTACAACCCAGAACCCTGAGGTATGAACAGAATGGAGCTTGCCAGCCCCTGTGCTAAGCACCACGTGGCCCCCCCTGAATGTAAAGTAAAAGGAAAGGAAAACCTGTTGGTGACGATGATAGTCACAGTCTGGTCAAGAGTGGCAGTTGCAGTCCTGGTGAGTTTCTGGTCCTCCTCTGGATCCGATGAGTGTTACCAAAAGTCCCCAAACCCTAAGATTAAATATGCTCAGGTTCAGATGGGAATGCCCAATACCTCCCCCAGGGCAAGGAGTTTCTCAATGGGGGTGATTTACTCTGTTAGTCGTGGGATATTTTTTTGAATCCTTGATGGTCCATTAGCAGACCTGACCCCTCAGGCCGGGTGTGAAGGTGCTAATGACTCCCCAGAGGGGAGTTATCACACCTGAGTCCTTGGTGTGAAGACAGGAACCTTTCCTATCTTGCAGGGTTCTTTAACACCCAGCTTGTAGCCTGAGGTGTCAGGTGTGCCCTGGGCAGCTGCTGCAAATGGTCCATTATT
>JAWWMP010000001.1:7472776-7508264 GCA_035047865.1 Dendrocincla tyrannina | reverse complement strand
TTTTAGTGAGAGAAGTTATTATATTTTTTTTTCAGGTTTAGACTTGTAACTTTCCTGAGGATACTTAGTAGAGTATTTAAAAAAAAAAAAAAATATCAGAGAATATACTTCAAGAGAGAAACGTCAAGAGAGAAACAAATATAAACAAACTTGGAAGAAAAAAAAAAGAATATATTAATGATGAGATTATTGACTTTGATTGGACAAATTTATCATCAGCTATGTTTTATCTCCTGGTCAGTCCAGGGCTATGATTCCCAGAGGTATGTCTTTCTCAGTATCATGCTACAAGGCAGTAGATAACACAAAGCAGAACTGAAGTTAAAATTCTTATTATGTGCTGGTTTTCTTACTGTTGCCTCTAAGGAAGAGAGAGACCACTGAGTGGTATTGTATTGCAGCTTTCAAATGTAATTTCAGCCTAATGCTTTGCATTAATATGTGGCATCCCTGAGTGCTCTGCTCTACTACACAACAAGAGAGTGACTCAAGTACTGCAAGAACCACATCTGTGATTAGACATGGCAATGGTATTTATACTGCAAAGCCACTGTTGAAACAGTTTAAGAACTGATGAGAAGAAGGTTCCACCACAAAAATGGTGGTGCCAATTGATGTAGACAGATTGGCAGTATTCCAAGGAGAAAGCAATCAGAAACTAGCCTAGCATCCACAATTCTAGAGATATTTCTAAGTTCTCTTGAATAAATACAGTTAAACATAGACACTAACCTTTACCACGAACACACAGCTTACTCACCCAGTTATGGTATGTTTTATAACTTCGAGAGGATGAGATCTCCAAAACAGATTTTGATTTTAGACCCGCATGTTTTCTAGGAACTGGTCATACTATTTGTAATTACATAGTTATAAATTACTCTTCAGAGTAGAAAATGTTCAATTTGCTTTTTCTTCTTCACAAGTTTAATTTTTTTTTTAGTCCCAGTGTTTCGACAGAAAAAAGATATTTCAATTTTTTTTCCTGAAGAAAATGCATAGCTATATATAATGCATAAAATCATCTTGCTTTTCAAAATAATAATGACACTATAACACAATATATATCCAACTGTGAATATTTTCATTATTTTTTTCATCAACCACATTACACTCTGAAAGAAATTTCAGTAACATACAGTTCTGGTTTCTTTGCTCCGTAACTGTTCCCCCAGCATGGAAATTCATGTGATATCTGCTTCTATATTATGACCCTTTAGTGGATTTCTTAAGCTTTTTATTGTACATCTTTAATGGAAGGCTGAAAGAGGGTAGATGTTAGTATGAGGAAGGAATTCTTCCCTGTGAGAGTGGTGAGGCCCTGGAAAGGTTGCCCAGAGAAGCTGTGGATGGCCCATCCCTGGAAGTGTTCCAGACCAAGTGGGATGGGTCTCTGAGCAACCTGGTCTAGTAGGAGGTGTCCCTGCCCATCACAGGGGGCTTGGAACTGGATAATCTTTAAGTTCTTTTCCAACCCAAGCCCGTCTATGCAATTGAAATCTAAAATAAGTGAGGAATAATAAAAATGCATACTTGTAATGCACCATGAAACATGTGGACTGTAGCAGTTCTGCCCCAACTTTTAGCACCATGCAAACAACAGGAACCATTTTCAAACCAAGATTTGAATGGTGGCTAGTTTACACAGCCAGATATTGAAAATGTTAGAACAAAATCACTCTGGGCCCAGTGCACTCAAGGGCAACTTTGTCAGTACATTTCTTAGTATATAGGATTACACAGCAGCTTTACCTGGAGTCATTGTGTGCTGTAGTCCAAAAAATATTCAAAACTGGAGCAATTTGAATTCTTATTGAATTTGATGGCTCTCCTAAAGCTATCCCCCTGCATAAGTGCAAACACAGAAAATACTTGTAGTTTCTAAAAATGCTTTATATTAAGAAAGAGAGTGGTAAGACAGCAATAAGAATAATGTAAAGGAAATTGCAACTCTTTATTCTAAAAGCCCAGCTAATGCAGTTTAAAAGTTATAAAATGGGAATTAAAAGACACTCAGAGCATAATATTTTTTGTCAACTTTAAAAAAACAACCAGTATTGACAACCCCCTACCAATAATAATGCCTGCATAAAACACTACAGCTATTTCCAGAGCAGTGTTTTCTTGACTATTACTAGCTTCCTTTTCATGAATCACGTTCTGGAAATTTAGAAGAATTTTAATACAAAACTTTGCATAAGAAGTTATTTCTATGTTACACAGCTTCAATTTTAAAAACAACTGCAGTCCAGAGTTTGAATTTTAGTATCAGAGAACCTTAATGAAATGAAAGATAACCGGATGGCTAAGAATGATTTCTTATATAAAGTTTTCAATATGTCTAGGTGCATGCATCACTTTGGGCCCATTTCTGAAACTCATCCTAGGGCAGAGGTCCGAATGAAAACAGAGAGTACAAAATACTGATGCAAGTTAAGATAAAAGGCAAATCCCCATTCAAAATTTTACCAGTGAGGGTTGGGGTTTATTTTTTTTTCTTAATCTTGTATTTTATCTCATTCTTCAAAATCTATTAATGGAAAACCTATTATATATATATATATACACATATATGTAGAAATTATCTAAGCTCAGACTATATGACTCCATACTTGACGTTTATATTTTGATTCATATAAACTAGAGAGAAAAAAACCCTAATGCTATGACTAAAAACAGTTAAGAGGACTTACCTCTGCCTTTCTTTGTTACAATATCTATGTCCCCTACACTGATTCTACATATAAATCTGTCCTTAAAAATTCAGTCATTACTTCTGCTTCTCCTCCCCATCTCAGCCCCAACATGACTCTGTAGGCTTATGTGGAAGGGCACACAGATGTTGAGGCAGTGTTTTTTTTGTTATTAAGAAGGGGAGAAAAAAGGTAAGATCCCCTTTTAGTCGGCCAAGATGCTGTTAGAAATGTCACAGACACTTTATACCAGTCAGGGTGCATTTCAACTCTCAGGCAAGTGGGCAATTAGCACAATACACCACCCTCCCGGTACTGCAGGGCATAGGATTGTCACTCTACACCTCATTGTTTCACCTGTCAGCTAAAAGCCTTCCTAATTTTTCCATTTTTTCCTTGACCAAAACCAAAATAGGGTAACGAACCACTAATTATCTCAGTTTTAAAACTGCTACAACTGTAATGATCCTCCTGCTTCTGAGCAACCCTGTTCTCTCCTGAAAAGATCTTATCTAAGAAAAAGAAGAAGAGAAAGGCCCAATATACATATATTTTAATTTTTTTATTTTTTTTTTTAATTCTGACCATCTTTGTTACAGATCTCACAGAAGAGGGTCTGTGAGCTCAGGGCCACACTAAACAGACATGAAGCAGGAGTCGTCAGGCAGACAGGGCACATCTGTGGAGAACAGGACACTTGGCATTCCAGTCTCTGGTCTTTCAGAGACACTTTAGGAAAAATAAAAGGCCAGGTTAAATAAGTTGTTATATTGGATCAGTTCTATTTTCAGTGCACATACAAAATTGCCAAATCAGCAGCAGAAAAAAAAAATGCGTAGTTTATTAGGAAATATGTGATATGCTAATAACATTGAAAAAGCAGCTAGGGAGATGGGAAACAGCCTCTTCAGGCTCCTGTAAGATGTCTGTGTCAGGTCTATTCCACATTAAATGAGCAGGGAACTCAAAAATAACCCTCTTTGATTTGTTTTAAGAAGATGTGCTTTCTCAGCTCACTTTTTACCTAGTGAGATTACTTCGTTGTATTCAAGCAGAACTTCCACAAATTTGCACACAAGTAAGCTCAAAATTTCATTCCTATTTGGAGCAACAAGATCAACCTGTGCTGTTAAAGAGAGCTAGATTTGCTTTTCAGTTGCATGTCACCTAAAGATGCTATCATTTCCTAAGATATGTTCATTCATTCAGTCTCCAGTAGATTACAATAAAATGAAGTATTTCAGTTGTAAAGGACCAACAGTGATCCAATTGGTCCAATTCAGGGGACCAAAAGTTAAAGCACATTATTAAGGTCGTTCTCCAAATCCTCTTAAACACTGACAGGGATCGGTTAAGGGTCACCTCTCTAAGAAGCCTATTCTAGTGTTTGACCACTTGCTTAGTAAAGAAATGCTTCACAGAGCTAGGGAATGTATTGTGCATAACAAAACACAATAGCACATGAGTAAACACAAATAGCAAATGAATAAATCTTCTTGACCCTACAGTATAGACATGTATATTCATTTACCCTGTTCTATTTCTTCCTGACTTATGTAAACATGGATCAAAATGAATGCAAATCTGCCAATCATTTATAGATTACTTCTTGATGAAAACTATGGAGTATCTCTGTCATAAGAAACAAGCACTTTGGCATTTGCTAAAGTTTTAATTATTTTTTATTTCTAGCTTCAGGAAGGAGCTGTCATATACAGCATAACACAGAGTATGCTCTGTATAACAGCGTTATACAGAGTAACTCATAGGTAGAGATGAAGATATTTAAACATCCACAGCTCACTTCTCCTCAAAAAGATCAATATTTCAGTCATGTTTACAAGACTCAAGGAATTCTGCAAACTAAAGCATTATATTTGTTGTTTTAAAGACCGCTTTCAGTTTCTTCTAGTACAGTAATCTTTCTGAATTTTGTAGGTATGAGGTGTCACTAAGATGAGGTGTTATTCCTATTCATGTCAATGTGCATATCAGATTACCCTCTATAATCATTCCAAGGATTCATGTCAAGAATGACACACAAAAAGATGCTACTTGCTATGAATTGCAGTTAAGAACAACGTATTTTCCAATACACTGCTCAGAATGTGAGTGATTCCCTAGGCTGGGGCATTGCTTTATTATTATCATTATTTTTATTCCAGGAAATTCACAGTCCTTAATGATTTGAGTTTCCAGCACAAACTTGCCTCAAGCATTTTGTAGCCGGGCTGGGGAAAACTGGACAAACTCACTGTATCCATTATTCACAGTGTATTTTAAGACAGTAACATTAGCATTTCACTCGGGTGATTTTTGGGTTTGTTTTTTTTTTTTTTTCTATAGATGGGGCTGACCACACAATTCAACCCTTTTCCTGCAAGGTGTTCTTTAATAGCAGTGTGCAAAGACACATTTGAGAAGATTTGTCATATCGCTCAAGATGCAGCTCACCTTTACAGAGCGAAATGGCACAAACCCAGGGGAGCGATAAGAGAGATCCTGTGTGATTTAATTAACTAAGTATTTTCTGGAAATGAGCTACAGGACTAGGAGAGACCTAGAGAAATCATTCAGCCCCTTCCCCTATAGTAAGGCAGTTTCAGCTACACTTTTCTCCTACCTGACCTGTTTTTATGTAAACTTCTCTTAAAAACATCTCATATCAAAGACACTACAATTTTGCCAGGAAAGCTGTGCCAAGTTAAAGTATTCTTTCCATGACATATTTCTTTTTCCCATAGTATCCAAACTCAATCTTTATGTAACTTAAAACCATACTTACTGAGCCCCCAAATGTGCACATAGAAAAACATTTCCTTCTTGCATCAGAACTTATGAACTAATCTTGCTATTCACCTTGGCATAGGTAAAGACTCTACTAGAGAATTCTGATCAGTTTTGTTTTCCACAGGCTGGCATAGCTCAGAAATCATCACTGAGAATTGCTATTACACACAGATATGCTGCCACCCTCTTTCTCAAACCAAGGGTGAAGCCTGCTATTTAACCATTGCGATAAGTTATGTCAGCAAACGATTTTTGTAACAAGGATGATGCAATGAGTTATAATCTTAAACCCTTGCAGAATCACCAGTCAGAAGTTTTTTTTACAGAGTAGTGGACCACCACACAACTGAAGTTACATAAACAGGTACCAACACCAAGTTAAATATAATTACCAATTTCAAAATGTAGAACTGGACTATCCCATCAACTAAGAACACCTACTTGCTTTCATCAACATGAGAAATAGAAAAACAGGTTTTATTACAAGCAAATAAACTGAATGAGAGTCACTAACCTAGAGTTTATTTTTGTTTTTGATTGTTACTAACCTAGAGGCGCTTCGCAGACGTTGTAAGGCATCCAGTCCAGTTTTGGAATGTATGCCAGGGACTAAGCATTCAGGAAAAGGGCAGTTACATATTAATTAAGAATAGAGCTGGTGCAACTTCAGGTCACGTGGTTCACCATGCGGCCAGATGGAGGCTGACATATTGCCTAAAACTCTGCCCCTGGCATGAGGGGGGGCACAGAAGAGCCAATCCAAGAAGAAGAAACCCCCTCCCCCCATTGTAAAATGAGTTTGTACCTTACAAAAGTTTAAAAGCAGGGGTTTTGAATCGGAAGGTGTGCTCCTGGGGATCCTGTGCGACCTGGATACCCAACAGGGGTTGTAACCAAAATTTTCCTTTTGTTATATTTCTTTTGTTTCACAGACTTTTGGGTTTTTTTCGAAATTTAATAAAAGCAATTTTTCCAACAATCAATAAATTATATTTAATACAAAAAAATCCCCCAACAATAACAAAAAAAAAACCCAAACAAACAAACAAAAAGCCCCACGAATTTGGTGTGAAATATAAAGGGAGTGTACAGAAAACTTGCTGCTTCTTGCTGCTTCCTAGCTTTACATTATCTGCTGGAGGTCTGAATGCTCCATGAAAAGACATATTACCCAGCCAAGCACCCTGACTGTCCCCAGATCCCGAAGGTTAGGGTTGCTGTTCTTCTCCTCACACAGCAGGCACATAAGCCAGACACCCATGAAAGACCATCATAAACACTGGGGGCTATGACTAAAATGAAAGACTAGTTTGGAGCTCCTTAAATATAATTCTGAAATGAAAATGACAGGTTGAGCTTATGAACTCAGACAGAGAGGATTTAGACACCCTTAGGACTTTAAATAGCAAAAAATGATACCCTTAATTGCATCCCGGAGCATTTGCATGTTGCAGAAGGATGACTGATATTTTAGCTTTTAAAAGATGGAAAAGTACTTGCAATTCTTGCCCCTTTTAAGCTGTTAGCCTCAGAGTTGTTAGCCATGAGGCACTTTGCATTCAAAAATGCCTTGATCTTAGGTAGAGAAAAGAAGGCTGTCTGCAACTTGACCTGCTCTTTTCCACTTAATCATGGGCCAAGGCTCATGCTGGCAGTCCATCAGATACTGACACACACATAGACATTGGCTCATTGCTTTTATTCAGAAGGAGGGAAAATAAAAAAAAAAAAAGAAAAGAAAAAAGAAAGTTCGGAGAACTTATTCTGTGCACGCTGGCGATTCTTAGCAATTGCATAGGACAGGTTTACCACTCCTGATTAGTACTTGGAGCACAAGTGATCCTACAGAACCACAGGGGGCTGCTTGGGGAGCAAGGCCGTGCTTTGCATGTATCTTGTTGTTACAGATTATTTCACACTCCATGTCATACATGGGAGTCAGGAGAGAGCTTAATAAACACGGGGCCCGACAACTAGGATTAGCAGCAGGAAGAACATTAGATTAATGAGCTAAAGCTACCAGGCCCAGAACAGGAACGATTGGTCAGAATCCAAGACTCACAGCCAAGGACCAGAGTCCTACAAAACTAGTTGCCAGAAATAAATGCCTATTGTACCAACACAAAGGGAATAGAAAAAAAGAAGTTTGCTCTCAAAGCATGTGACTTGAGTACTGAAAAAAAACAACAACCGAACCAAAAATGTAGGAATGACAACCTCCTGCTCAGAAGCAACAGTAAATAAAATGCTAATGCACAAGAAGGAAAAATTTTACAGCAGGGTTGGGTTTTTTTTAAAGAAAATAATTGTGTGGAATCCAACTGAGGGAAACCCACAGAGCCAGAAAATAAAGTTGATAGAAGTTCTCAATATTTTTCTTTCATTCTGACAAAATCCTCTCTCCTGCTTAGAGCAGCTGATGTAGATGCCTTGTGAAAGCAGCACTTTGGCATTGCCTTAAAGAGAGCATGGGTAAGATGTGTATGCAAAGAAGCAAACAGCCATTTTAGTACATTTGTTTCCTGTTGCTTACACAAATCTGAACATCTCTCTTGGCAGTGTCATTCCTAAATCCTAACTTTGATTCCACTAAGATATTAGCATTGAAGGAGTGGGGAATGGATTTTTTTGCTTATGAGTTTGGTTTTGTAGGGCATTAGTTTTAAAGAGAAGGTATTTTGAGCATAAAAAAAATAACAAAGTAAAAAACCCCCACCAGAATCTCTGCGGATGTGGATAATTTTGTTGTCTGATGTTTTTGGTACTAAAAAAGTACAAAATGTCTTGTGTAAGGTCAAATGTACCCCAAAACAGAAGTCCAAATTCCATTTTTTTTTCCTCAATTCATCAAACAATTAATAAACCTCCAAAAAACAAAGAAACAGTACAAAAAAATCCCAACCAACCAACCCACCCACAGGAAAAATGCAGCTTCAACCTTCCAACATATATACAAAGAATACCAACAAAAGCAAGGAAAAGCAGCTGAGTTACCAATCTTTGCAAAGAGGTCTCAGGTTTCCTGCTCTACCTCATTTATCCTTTATACATGATGGACTTTTTTGGCGTTTTTTACAGAGTGAGCATTCTAGTTTATTCATAGTAAGTCCTTCTGCATCACTGTATGCACAGCTGTAAGAGATAGCCAGGGCATGTTTTCCTGTATATTTTGTAACTGAAAAGAAAACAGAACTAGATCCTTAAAACTAAAGACCTAGAAGCCAGATCTATGAAAATTATTCATAATCCAGTAATTCTTCAGAAATATATGGAAATGCAAAGAAACAGACCTATCCCCCGCATAGAGCTCATATAACACAGCATTCCTACAAGGAACATACATGGATTAAAATGATGGAAGACAGGAGCATCTCACTGTGCTGTCCTCTGATGGGTCTCCATTTGCCATGGGATACTGGAGGGAATACTGTGTTTCTCAGTGTACAACTCCTGCCACACACAAGGCAGGGGAAGGGAAAGAAAAGTGGGAAGAAGCAAGATTAAAAGGAAAAAAAGGAGGAAAGGAGGAAATAATTTCTTTGGTGTGCAGCAGCTTCTCTTTAAAATGACTCACCTTGCAGATGCTCCCCAACTAAAGCAATTGGCAGATGGCAACTACTGCAGATGGGTCGGCACAGCTGAGACGCACATACAGCTGCGAGGAGCTGGCTCGGCAGTGTTTGCTTTTCCTTCTGCCAGCCACAGTCACAGCACTTTTTGAGAGTGGGTGGCAAAGTAGGGAGAGGATTTCCCAAATTCATGGCAGAGGAAAAAGCCTTCTGTTAACATCGCTTTCTTCCTTATTATCCTGAGCATGTGATAGTACAAGACATTCTGCTTATTCATTAATGAAAAGAGATATTTTTCCATTTATTAATTAATGTGTATTATTAATTTAGAGAAGATTTATTAGATGCAAATCTGATGTTAATTTACCCTCTTTCTTACAGATTGCCACTCAGCTCTTATGAAGCCACAAAATATTATAAATTTTATCCTAGTTCTGCACTCACAACTCCTACACTGAAGAGTAAATTGCAGGCTGTGAAACAAAGTCCACCAAGGTCAGTATTTTAATGTGACCATGAAGGTAAACTTAACTTATTAATGGAAAATAATAACAAAAGGATCACATTTGGAAACTATCTAAATGATTGTGCAAATCTCTTTGCCCAACGCATAACACATGGTTCAGTATTTTTTTATCCTTCTGATTTTTGTTTTTGGTTGCTGTTGCTGTGTCAGTTTTTATCTTTATAATGAATTTTACTGAATTCTCTGTATCCTCAAGATATTTTTGCCTGGGTAAGGTCTCAGCCTAGCAGGCTAACAAAGATACTAATAACTGTTTCTACCTAGAGTACTAATGCACTGAATATCTTCTAAAAGGCAAACAGTAATTAAGATCTATGTGTTTTAGTAGTATAAGAAAACAGCCCAGCACATTATCTCATATTTTGAAATAGCACTCTGAGTTATGACTATATGAAAGTATGCTTAGAGACTCTGATAATCTGAGAGCAAGGATTCCTCTTTGTATGCTTAGTTTACACAGAGAAGCTTCAAGCATTTTAGTGTAAATATGTGCTAACATATAGGTGTACCCTCCTCCACTTGCCCTCCTAATTACAGGGATTGTATACATGGGTAATAGAAACATTAATACATTAGAATACATTCATTCTGTTAAGATGCCTGCAATCATATATTCTGTAAGAAAGTACTGCTGATGGAGCCTGCTAAGGTCCATCTTCTTGGCAGGTAGACTGCTTCTGGAGCTCAGAGTTCTCCTCGCCTTTCCCCTCATTCAGTAACATCCAACTGCTGGACTTTCAGTCTATCATAACTGAGATCACTTTTCCCTCCCTCTTGGTTAATAAAATCTCATATAGATAGAATCATTCTGTTGATGGACATGAGTGCTAATGCCACATTTAAAAAGGAAG
The DNA here is from genome assembly GCA_035047865.1 of Dendrocincla tyrannina. Lineage (NCBI taxonomy): Eukaryota > Metazoa > Chordata > Aves > Passeriformes > Dendrocolaptidae > Dendrocincla > Dendrocincla tyrannina. The sequence goes on along the minus strand of JAWWMP010000001.1, from coordinate 7,497,835 downwards.
GATAGCTCTTTACAAAAAAGGGGGGGGGCGGGGTAGGGAAGGCAAGGTTTTCCTGTGCCATCCTATCTGCAGAAAGGCAATTTTCACTAAATTGGAATAATTTATTAAGATGAAAAATGCTACATATAGAGATGTATAGGTGATGATATGTGTCCATCTGCAAATAGTAGTACTAACCTGTTTGTTCTGTATATCAGAAACCACAGAGAGAAACTTCAGAGGAACAATGAAACAATGGTAATTTAACCATTAAAAATGAACTCTTCTTGTGCAGAAATAAAGATGTTTCTGGAACTGTCATAGTCCTTCAGGTGTTCTTTAATAATCATATCTAAAACAAAATGCTCGAGGAAGGTGCTATAGCACACCATTGTCATTTCTAGCATACTACATAAAGTGCGAGGGAACAGGAGCAATGCATAAACTAATTATATCCTTAGTTATCATTTAGTGGTACAAATACGTTTTGAACAAAGAGAACGTCTCTAACAAGTTAGAATGAACAAGTCTATAAACTCTTACATGTTTTGTGTATAAACTCTGTTTGTGTATAAACTCTTACATGTTACATGTGCTTGGTTAATAAATCAAATTACTAAACAAGCTCACCGGGCAGATTTGTCAGTGATTTATTCACCTCAGAGTATATGAAAGACTTGTCTCTGAGGACGTTCTTATATAAAAGGCTTTTATTGGTATCCCGTAAAACCACCCGTGGTGTTATTTCCACCAAAGGGGTGAAAACTGACTGTGGAGTCAGATTTGTGACAAATTTTGTTAATGCAATTCAAAGGAGATTCTACTGATGCTCAGTTTTTGTTTGTCCATTTATGTACTAGGGAAAAATGTAATGGGGGAAAAATAGATCAGAACTTAAAAAAAAAATCTAAAGATAATTAAACAGACAACTAAATCAATTCAAATATGGATATATCACAACCATGAAGTATCATACATCAAGTCAATAAAACAATCCTGTGATTTTACTAAGGGTGCATTTCATAAAACTGGTTAAAGACACATTTGAGGACCTACATCAATATGTTTAATAGGTCAAGAGTCATGAATAAACAAGAACTGTAAGCCTCCACAAGGAAACACTTTATACAACTCCAGTAGGAATCTATAACTTACCCCCCTCCCTTTATGAGTGGGCATTTTCCTTCTTCCTTCTTTCTTTCTTTCTTCCTTTTTAAGGTGGTCTTTTAAGAGCCACCACTGGGTTTTTATGGCACTTTTAACTCCCTTCCCACACAAAGCTCTTGAGTCAGTATTAATCATAAATGACTATTTGGAAATTGCTGGTGCAAGGTGGCAATTAATTAGGTGGGGCAAACTTAAGCCAAGCTGTGGGCCAATGTGGGAGAATGCAAGAGTTATGAGACATGGGAAAAGAACCTTCAAAAGCGGACTTACAAGAACGAAGAGACCAAGGACAGAATGGAGACTGTGGAGCTCCGAATGTTTATGGCAGAGGCTTAAAAAAAAGACTGGACTTTAGTTGATCGTGGACACTTCTTGATCCTGCATACGATTGCTCATAAAAGGATCAATTTGCGAGTATACGATCGATCGTAGAAAGCTGAACCCCCCTGTTTATCGTTTTCCCCATGGTTATTTCCCTGTGTGCCCCCCTCAGGTTGATCCCCATCATGGCGGATCCCTTGTTGTTTTATCCCTGGTTCCCCGCCATTTTGTTCTTTTCCCCTTCACAGTTTTCCTGCCTTTTCCCTGAACCCTGGTTCCCTATGGGCTCATGTTCCCGCCTCTGGTGAGTTGCCCCCAAATGGTTGTTCTGTTGCCCAGGTACACACTCCGCCCCTTCTCCTATATGATCGCATCCCAGTTGCAGAACCTTCCCTCGGGACTCTATAAAAGCCCGAACCCCAGTTCAATAAACGCCTTTTGTGCCATCACCCTCAACATAGTGCAGTGTGGTGTTGTGTGCAAAAGGTCATTTGGGCAGCGGCTCGTCAGGCCAAATTCAGGCTGCCAGGGGCAAGATAATTTCTATCTATTGGGAACACATCTTTTGAGGTTGTCCTCAATGGAGAAGTAATCAGGATACCATTCATTGCCAGCCTCATCTCCAGGCTCTTTTCCTTTCCATGTACATCTTCCTGCAACTAAAAAGGAATCTACTTTTGCAAGGGAACACTTAATTTTTTTTTCCTCTTTTGTCCAGGGACACATCTTAACAAATTTCTCTTTATAGAAAACACTTCACAAACAGGCAGCATTTTTATGTACAGAACAGTCAAACTAATAAGCACATACACACTTAGGAAATTATTTAAAAGCCTTATCTGGGAGAATGAAGCAACTCTAAAGAAAGGGTTCTTCACCTCATGAAAACCACAGAATTATTTAGGATGGAAAGCATAACTGAGATTGAGTCAAACTTTGACTGATCGCCACTATGTCAACTAGACCATGGCACTAAGTGCTACATCCAATTGTTTTTTGCCTCCCTGGGCAGCCCATTCCAGTGTTTAAGTAACCCTTCCCATGAAGAAATTCCTCCTGATGTGCAACATGTACCTTCCCTGGCATGGCTTGAGGCTACATCCTCTTGTCCTGTCACTAGTTGCCTGGGAGAGGAGGTCGACCCCCACTTGGCCACAACCTCCTTTGAGACAGTTGTAGAGAGCAGTAAGGTGCTCACTGAGCCTCATTTTCTCCAGGCTAAACACTCCGAGCTCCCTCACCTGCTCCTCACAGGACTTGTGTTCCAGACCCTTCACCAGCTCCTTTACCCTTTTCTGGTCATGCATTTAAAGAGTATGGAAGTATTTTTATGCCAAATACTGTAACCAAGCACAGTATGTAAGAGGACAAAATGTCTATTCTGCAAGTTAAATGCACTGACATAAATTCTTCATAGGAGATTATAAAAAAAATCAAAAACCAAAAAAACCCAAACAAAACCCAAACAAAACCAAACCAAACCAAAAAAAAACAAAACAAACCACCCTATTCAAGCAACCTTTCTTGCTTTGAAGAAAGTAAAATACTTTTTAAATGTATATATCTGGCACTCATGCTTCTATCTGAAACTCAAGTCTATATTGAAGCAGAGGGATGTCGCTGTAATTATACAGGTTTTATCCTCTATTTCCAAACTTTTTTTTCCCCCCAGGCTAAACAAACAATCATACCACACTAGACTTCAACTTAATCTTTTCATATTTTTGAAGCTTTGTGGAAACAACAGTCTTATGTTCCTATAACTCAATTCTGTAGTCCTTTCACAAGCAAGAATCTCAGCTCATTGGAGAAATATTTGAGATTCCCTGAGCTCATGTGCACACACAGAGTCAGCTTACCAAACAAGTGCCTTTTTTTTTTACTCCTTCAAAAGTGAATTTCTTTACCTTTTCATATTTACATTCCCAGCACACATTTACCCTGAAAGCTTAGACACAACTGTCAAACTTGATTGCCAAACATGTTGATGCCACTCTGGGCACAGTCCTCAGAGTTTTCCCTAGGTGAGGAACGCCTGATTTGCATCTCTGTTCATGATCTGTTAAGGACTTGTAGCATAATCTCCAGAAAAATGATGAAGACAGAACCTTCCACAAGCTCTAGGGGACTGAAGCAACTACATTGATCCTTGTCACCAAGAGAAAAGGTGGCATGACATGACAGCTGACCTAAAGGATATTCCATACCATAAGATGTCAGCTCAGATATAACAAAGAGGAAAAGGAGAAGGAAGGGAGGGCATTTGTTGTATACACTATTTCCCTTCTGCAGCCTGTATCCCAGGAACTGTCCAGACATTGCCTGCTGATGGGAAGTGGAGAATAAGATCTTCCTTTTGCCTTATCTCAGTCTATAGCTTTTTTATACACTTCTCTCCCCCAGCCAGCTGGCAATGGGGAGTGATGGCATGGCTTGGAGACCTGGGCATGAACCTGACTCCACTTGGCCTGACCCATCTTACCTGGACACAGGGACAGACCCAGACCTGACAGAGACAGACTTGGACCTAACAGACCTGGATTTAGCTGAACAGGGACAAGACTTCACTTAAGATCTAGACCTGACTTCATTTAAGCTCTGGAAAAAAAAACCCAACCAAACAAACAAAAAAACCCCAAAAAAACAACAACAACAACAACAAAAAAACACACCACCAAAAAACCACCACAACCAAAAGTCCACTAGACCAAGGCAGAGCTGACATTTAGCAGGAATTACTCTTCCCCCCCAGGAAGTCCCATTGACAGTGTGTACTGGAACCACCAGACAGACACTGAGCATTGTTAAAATGCTCACGAGCAGAATTTGGTTCTCACAGACCAGTTTTCTTCCTCATCCCTCCTGTTCTAGTCACATAATTTGAATTCTTCCAGGAATTCTGTAGCAGGGTTCTTTGATTTTACTACTTTTTTTGTTTTCCACATAGAACCCTATTTTGCCAACAGACCTGAATTTACCCAACAAATATGACTCAGAGTTTTTGTTTGCCTTAAGACTTAAAAAAAGCATTCCATGTACTGCAATCCTCCAGTCCTCCTACAATTTTTAAGAAAAAAACCAACATTACAGATCCAAACATTATTCAATAAAGAATATAAACCCATTGAAATCACATTCGTCTTTCATTTCATTATACAGTTGCGCATTATGTTCTTCACCGGTTGTGAAGAGGGTAGAATAGATGGTGAAGGTTGCTTTTAAAGTGATGTACTAATTAAAATCACCAACACTGCTGTTGGTCACATGACAATAGCAGATCTTCACTTTTAGAGGAGCTTGATTCTAATAAAACACTCCACTTTGCAAGGTGGTTGGAGTTAAAAATCTTCCTGTTATACCATGGGATTCAAAATAACCAAATTCTGCAGCAATTTTAATGATAATTTATGTATTTTCTAGCATGTGTGTGATTTTTTTTATGTGCCCATACTTGCTTGGAAAGTTTTATACTTGGAGATTTAGAGAGGTGACGCACTGGTTAAAATGATATATGACTTCAAAAACTATTCCTGCTCCTGGCTGGTTTATTTTGTGCACCTGCTGTTGGAAAAATGTCTTTCTTTTCTTTTCAGTAATGGGATTATAGTACTAAGAGGCTTGCAGAAATATCTGTCCAACCCTCTTCCCTTACTCTGCCTAAGTTAACATCATCCCAGCTCCAAAACACATCCCCTATTTCAGATCTTGGCAGATAGTTATTATAGCAAGGAAGGTGCTACAATACATTACTACAGAGGAACCAGAAGATTTAAATCAACAGCTACTGAAGAGAGATTTTTATTCCCCTCCCCTCCATTTTTGCAGGATTCTTTTAAGTTTGCAACAGAAACCATGTGTTCAAGGCACCTGAGATTCTAGTTAACATTAACAACTGTTTTGTTCTCCAAATGTAAAATGTCTTAGTTAGGATGAAACCCACTGGACATGATGACTCTTGGGGCCCTCTAACATTTTTAAGCTCCTGAGCTGGAAGTACCCTGATGCCCAAGTCACACATGCCAAGGATAATACAAAGTCTAAGGCCTATTAAATATATGACAAAACTTTAAGATAAAGCACTTACATCTCTTTTTCGACAGGAATAGTACAAGAAACCTTTATAGAAGGAAAAAGGAGGTAGCATCTGATGTTTTATGTTCAAGATTGGAAGAAGAGGCTGTTTCAGCTTTGAGGAGGAAGTACTCAGTGTTCCCTTAGGCTATAAAACATTCATCTGGAGTTCCTATGAAATTTCTGCATTTTCATTATATTTTCTATTACCTCAAACTAACAAAAAAAAAAAAAAGATTAAGAAATAGCTAGTGCCCAGTAGTGCAACAAAATGTAACTTCAAAAATGTCATAATTTATATGAAAATGACTGTATGAGTTCTGAATCAACCTGGAATCTAACTGTTAATGGAAGCTGAGGGTAGAAACTTAAGTTTTTTAGGCTTAGAGTGTGAATTAAGGATTTATTTATTATTTTCTTAATGCAGGCCTCTGATATAATTGAGAATTTGCTCAGACTTCGAGCACAAATCCAGGAGGATCAAATGTGGCAGATAGATACAGAACATGGCCCAAAAAGGCAAGTCGTGCCCAATTATTGTCTTTTTTAAAAGCAGAGAATAAATGTACTTTTCCAAAAAGCATTTCTGGTTATACTGCCTCTAAAGTAAATTGTACACCTCAGGAAAGAAAGTAGATAACACCAATCCAAATCTTGCCTTCTAATAGTTTCAAATATTAAAAGTGCTGCCTTTGTATAAATTAATCTAATTTCAGAAGGAAATTCCATATTCTAAAGAACTAATACAATATAAAGGTAATACAAAAGGCTGTTATCAGACCCTGGATGCTGTTACAGAGCAGTGGTTTAATATAGGCATCAATTTAAAAGGAAAAAAGGTTATAATTATTGGGTAATTAATTGGATTAAAATTATAATTATTTAAATAATAATATTTCATAAGCGTACTGCCAAAAGCTTTGAAAACATCTTGTTAAAAATGAATCCTACTATCTACCCACAGCATCTTTAACAGAACAAATGATCTCCATTGCTAAATGATTCCCAGATCAAGAAATTAAACTGATAAAGCCAGTACGTTACAATAGGTCAAGTAAACTCCAGATTCACTATTAAGTAGTGCATATTTACATGTGAAAGCAACAGAATTTTTTTTTATTAGTTGCAATAAATAAATACATGTATTTTCATGGGCTTCAGCCCACTTTTCTCCTCAAGCTCAAGTTCAGCTTTTTCAGAGGTAACGTGTGCGTAAGTAAGAGCAGAGAAGAGCACACACCTGCAATCACCTGGAAGAAAACAGAGAAATTATTCATGTAGGCAAATAAAAAATATAACTAAAGTTGTTCTCCAAATAGCACCTTATGGTGCTGAGAAATAAGTGCTTTATCTCTGTTTTTCAGACAAGGTAGTTAGGTCATAAATTAGACATTTCTACAGCAAAAACAGAACCCAAAATATTTGGTTTCCAGACTCATACTCTGGCCATTTCACCATGCTTCCATGGCTTTTAAAAATGGGAAAAAATCATTGATCAGCAGCCATTGCCCAGCCAATTTTGTTTAAATCACTGCTGCTCAGTTGGTGATCTAATCAGGATGGCAGTCAGGCCTGCTCTGCTCGTGGCTCCTGCAGTGCTCATCTCTACAGGAGCTGCAGCATAATGCACCTTTATAATGGATGGTCAAATCAAAAATAAAGGTAAGCTATTTGTTTGAACCATTCATCTTATTGATTTTATGTTTATATGCTTGCATAGGAGGCCTCTTAAGTGGTTGTTTGAGATCCAAGCCAGAGAGACGTGTGAGATAGGCAAAGCCATCAAATACTGCTCCTGATTGTTGTGTGTGCCTCAGCATTTCCTCACAATGAGAAATCCAAAAAGTCAAACTGGAAAGGTTTGGTTTTCTGAGGCATCCTCAAAGTGAGACATCAGTGCTTAAACCAGGATTTCTGGAGCTATATAAAAATAATTTGACAGCATAATAATACGACAAAACCCCTTCCACTTTTAAGAGTGTAAAATTCAAGATTTCTTTGGGAGTTGTGCACCAGGTAATTATTTCAAGTATATGTACACAGAAATTAATATACAACTTTCACATACAATGATTAAAAGCTACATCCTAAGAATGAAGGCTTTTCCACAAAAAAACCCCAAACAAACAAAACCCAAAAAATCTTCCAAAAAACCAATCCAAAACGAAAACAAACAAATAAAAACACCCAAAAAACAAACCAAAAAAAATTGTAAAGATGTACACTATATCCATCTGTTGTGGTGATGGGCATAAGTCTAATTGGCCTGTGCCAAAACTGTGTCCTCAATGCCATTTTCTATTGACAGGTACCCATATTCATTTTCTGAAAGAATACGAACCTCTTGACTGCAATCATAGTTTTGGTGAGCACAAATATTACAACAATAAATAGAAAGTACTTAAGAAGACAGTTTAACAAGCACAACATCCCACGGTGTTTGTACACACAAAAACACGTATACACACACAGAGCCCTCACAGGACTTGTCCCCAGATGTCTGGACAACTGAAGGATTAATTGCATATCATGCAATGATCACACTTTCCTTTGATTAGATACAGGAAAAGGACTTTTAGCCAAATCTCACTACAGATTCTTGGAGCTAAACACTGTCAAAATGATGATTTCCTACAAATCTCTATTTCTTGAGTTATATCCATAATAGAGCTTCACTGAGATGATATAATCCATGTAATCACTGATATAATCCATAGATTATATCCACTAAGATGTTTATGCTTTTGACCTCTTGGGGACTGCATGGCAATAACCTCTTACTTTCTGGTGACCTCTCACTTTCTGGTGACCTCTCTCACGCTGAATGATTTTAAGGGCTTGTCTGCCTAGAAAGGATGTTGAAGGACACTGTATGCTTTGAAATTACAGCATGGCATGAGACAACAGTCAAAATTATAATAAGTAGCAAGATTATCCACGTGGATAATTACTGTGGAATTACCAGTGTGTTGTAAATTCATGTAGTTATATATACAGCACACATTAGAAGACTAATACTCTTGCCCCCTTACAAACAAATTCTTCATCCTTTCTTGGATGTCCTAATTTTCTAGGGAAAGGAACAAGTACACACAGACTAAAGAGGAATGGAAGTCTGAGTAAACATACATACAACAAAAGTGAGGAAGGGTTTTAGATGAGCCAGTTCAGATTGACTGGAGGTGGTTTAGGCTTCAATAAGGGCTGGTTGGAACCAGCCATCTCTTTTTCATGATTAATTCTACTAAAACTACAAAGAGATTCTCAACCCTTATCAAATATTGAATTTCAGCCTAATACTAAATCAATATTCTCAGAAACAAAAATATGGTTTTGATCAATAAAATATTGTTGATTGAATATGGGAAAATATTTTATTTCAATTCATAATTTTATGTTATTTTAATACACCAGACCTTTGATATGAAAATCAGAAAGTTACTTTTTGATAATATAAAAGTGTCATTTAAAAAAGAAAAATCAAAAGAATGAGGGTTTTTTTCTCCAATCTTTTTAGTAGCACTTGACACGAGTTCATCTCCAAATGGTGCACTTTCATGTCTGTACACACGCACACACATACACAATGTCCTCGCATGATAATTCTGAACACCTTATGCTTTGCCCATAAAAGATAATAGTAGTAATAATAAATTCTGATTCAAAAGTGGAAAGGGTGCAGAGTATTTCTGTAAGAAAAAAGGCACTAAAGTCACAAAATAAAGAAGGGCTCTGTTTAGTTTTGTAGGAAAAAAGGTAGAACAAGTAGTAAGAGAAAAGAAAGAGTCCTACAAAACTTAGGAAAGGGAACAGAGCTCTGGAAGAGGCCAAAGTCAGAGTTTTAGCTTTGAAAACAAACTGATATTGCTAGCATTAACAACTGGCAGAAGAGTTATATTTGAAGGAATGATTTGTTCTTTCTGTGAAGAAAAAGAAAGTCAGCAGCTCAGTAGAATCACTGATGTTATATATTTGAATTTGATGCAATATAGCAATTCTTTCTATGATTACTTAGACATTAATAAAAGTATCTCATTTTATAGGCTATTTATAAATCATGTGTTTGAGTATACAGCATGTCCAGAAGAAAATAAGAAGTTATTACTCACACAGAGTATCCTTCCATGGAAATACACCTTAGTAACTGGATCAGAATAAAAAGGCATTGAAATCAATGATAGCTTCAATCTGTGTACAGTAGACCTATACCTAGGCTAGTGAAAATCTACCTTTTCCCTATTAAGGGTAACTGTCTTGAACAGAAAATGCAGATGCCTTCTCAAATTTTGTCTCTATATTCTTTTTTAATAGCATAAATTATAACTCTAATCAATTAGTGAAAGATAATTGCTGCAAATATACAACTAGGAAAAAAGTTGTGCTTGTGCCAAATTAAATTTATAACAATAAAAATATTTTGTACACAGTCCTACCTTATAAAGTGTCATGATTACTGCAGTCAACACTACCTAAAGGAAGTGAAGGGATCTTACAGTGGCTTGTATGTGATGTGACAGTGCCAGAACAAACTTAAGGACTCTTATCATTAAATCAGTTAAGTTTCTGAAGCCTTAAGAAAACGTGTCAATTAATAATTCAAACGTGCCATCTCGAGCTCAAGTCACACCAAATCTATATAAGCATGGAGAAGACTAAACCAGAAATCAAACATTGAAAATATACCACAGATTGACCTTTCTTAAGGGAAAAATAAATTTCCTATTCAGCTTGATGCCTGTCTTCCTGCTATTACCAAACTCAGGCTCATTCACATTTAATTAATCCTTACCAAACACTCATTTTGTTAGAATGATAAGTCTTGTCTTAAAATGAACAGCATCAGCTATACACAGTCCTGTAACAACTTGCATAAAAATCTTCCCTGCCAATTTAAGGATTTCTTCACTTCTTTATGAACCTTCAGGAGATTCAAGCCTGCTGGTCTCTTTTCAATCAAACTACCTGATCAATAACTTTTCTATAACCATCTTTCCTATCCACTTCTACAGTGGCACCCACGCAAAGATCATTAGCATGTTGTGTCCTAAACTCAATCTGATGTTTGTATGGCCCTTGTTGCCATGGTTTCTAAAGTGCTGCTGTTGCTCTTCCAATTTACTTCTGTTGGCAGGGTTTTTTGATAAGCCCGTTTCTTGTTTGCCAGAACTACCATGCACAGAGAGCGTGGCCAATTTCCAATTCACTTTCAGTCAACTGAGTTCTGATAACCAGCTAAGTTTTGCTCAATGTGAACTGTGATTAACTAAACTTATTTCTACATCAAGTCATTTGTCTGAAGTGCTTTAGTTCCCTGAACATCACCAACACAAGTAAAAAATAAATAAAATCAGCTCCCAAAATATTCTGATTAAACTCAGGATTTTCTTTTTCCCTGAGGTGCACAATATTGTAATTGATTATAATTTATCAACTAAAGACAGAACTACATTTTAGAGGTCTCCACCTCCCCTTGGTTTGCCAGGAGATTTAAGTAACAACCATGTCTGTCTGTGAACGTAATCACAGAGTTACACAAGGTTTCCAAGTATTTTCAGGTGGATATTGTAAATACCTTCAGCTGTGATGCACAGCTGATCACACACGTGCTCTGGAGCAAGGAAGCAGGTGGAAGCCTTGATGTAGCTCAACCAGACTGAACAAATTGTGTGTGTAATTTAACAGAAATAAAACTGAAGAAACAAATCAGCAGCACCAGTCTTATGCTGAGAGGCATCACATCTGACAGCAAGCGCAAGTGAACAGAAGCTTTACAACTCAGGAGTGACAGAACTGCAATCCAAGCACACAAATAAACATTAGAGGTGAAAGTTTCTGCTTCTGCCAGCACCACGTGACTCTTCCTCCATGTGAAGAGAGGTGGCTGGAAAGATGGGAAGCCACAGAGCAGTGAGCTCAGAAGAGACTCATCCCCCAGCCTCTTAGGTAGATTTCCAGGAAGGTTTGGGCAGACACACCACACACTTTTATCAGTATCCAGGAAAGTTAGCTGGACAAGTACAAGAAAGTATAAGTTGTCCTTGTTGCAACTGTACTGCAATTATGCTTTCTTCATTATCTCTCAGAATAGAGGAGTCAGTCCAGTCCATTGACCATGGCAATGGAGCAGAGAAAGGGCAGCTTGAATACACAATGAATGTTTCCTTTAGCACTTGGGTGCAAAGTAAACACTGAGAAAAATGTACACAGTGCACTGCAAGAGAGGATATTCTCTAAAATCAGTTCCCCAAAAAAGTGCTTATCACAGATTGATTTCATAGCCAGGCTTGATGCTAGTAACAAGTGTTATAACCATGTACTGAAATATTAAACATGTACATACTTGAGCAATAAGATTATTCGTGAACTTAAGTGCTTGTTCCTACATTAACTTGAGTTACTCTGTGGATAACTGACTGAAGTTATTTACAATAAAAATAACAGCCAAGGCACTAAACTTTGTCCTGGAATAAGCATTTATGAAATACAAGCACAAGCCATATGAAAGACATAGGCTAATATTTAAATATCAACTGGGTTAAATAAAATTCATTTGACAAATTCAAACATAGAATATACAAACATGAGTTGAAGAAGTCATTGAGTAGTAAATTTCCTTTGTTATTATAAAATGAAAGATGTCTCACTGGGATTTTGAAGATTTTGGACCCTACTACTAATAATTCCGTGCACACAACCTAACTCTTCCTCCTGAGGGCTTTTCTTTGGTCTGAAGAAGAAAAGCAGCAGTTGGACTGGAATAGGGTCTACCTTCCAGAAATTTGAAAAACTGTACAATTTTTTAAATAAAATTTTCTCAACCTACATCAACTTTTTTTCCCCCTTAAACACAAAATATATTCTGTGGAGTTATCTAATTTTGGCTCTGCCCATGAAAAATACTGTTAGGAAATATTATTGGTCAAAATTTCCAGTACTCCATTGTTTCCTTTCAGGAAATTCAGATCTACTTTTTGTTCAGATACTAAAGGGCAGAGAAACCCACTCTCCAAAAATGCTCTTTTCAGCTAATCTATTGCCAATTTACTTGAAATTGAATCAAAAACTAATCTAGTCAAAACAAATCATCTCTTTTGCAATTTTCTTAAATCACAGATGTAATGTTAATAATGTTTGAAGGGAAAAAAAGAAAATCACTTATAAAATATAGTAGTGGTGTCTCTCAAGTAGTACACTAAAGTTTAAGCCTGTTTTACCTTTTTCTGGATAAAGAAAATACTACTAAACTCAAGTTATGCATTGATTATTTTTAACCTAGACACAAGGCATAGCTGGAATTTGTTTCTTCAAACTGAATCGCCAATTATTTTATTCAAACTTAAGTTATGCAGTGAACAATGTACTTAGTTTGAACAAAAAGTTTCCACTCCAAATCATCATTTCAAATACTACAGTCAAACAGTCAAAACAGCAAATGTTGAAAGATTTTGAAATAAAACATTTTTGAGTTTGAATTCTTGTTAAGATGACAAAAAAATATTCAGAGAAAGAACATGCATACTATTAAAGTATTTCTGGTTTAAGACACACACAAAGAGAGTAGTTGACTTACAGATAAACCTTTCCAGAAATAGTACACTATTTTATTAATATTATAGTGCTGTTCAGCAGCTCCAGACAGTATTATTGATTCCTGTGCTAGCAATATAATGACTGAAGGCTTTCTCAGACAAAATACATACTCAACTTTTCTTATACATGATAGAAAGAAATATTTCCCCTGTTTCACAAGTAGGCTGGAGGGAAAAATGCAGTCATTCAAGGAATTTTAAAGACATCTGGGATAATGCAGGAGCAGATGTCTGCATTGGTTAGATAGGAAGACTAACCTCCAAAACAGAGACATTTAAGACATGTCAAAAATGTAGGTAACTTTGCAATTCCTTGACCATTACAATTTTACAAGATTGTACACTGCCTCATAATCTTGACTATGACCTCTAATAAACTCTCAACATAAACAGCAATTCAACCCATAACTTTACTTTCAGAGGGATACAGATGAAGTCATTTGTAGTAGAGGACATACAGCTTTCTACAACAAACTGCTGGCTTCTATAGGACACTACCTGTGATGCACAAAATACACTTCAAAGCTACTGTGGTTTTAGACTGTCACATTGAGCTTCTGCTGAGTATAATTCCTGCTCTAGAAACTACATTAGCTGAATATTGTTTTAATGGAAAAAAGGGAAGGGGAAATCAGGGACAGAACGAAGCTCTTGAGTCTCAAAGTATCATTTTATAAAGTCAATTTAGCAGTTCAGCGTAAAAAATGGTAGAAAATTTGTCTCATCATACACATTGCTGTCTTCACAATTTGCATCTCACTGTTTAACTGAAATGCTTTGTGCTCACATCTAGCACAAAAGGGAAAAACTTGTTCCCAAACTATGAAATATTTTTTTTCAGAAGTTGATGAATTTCATTTCCAATCTTTTACCAAATTAAGTATGAATTCTTTTCACTTATGATTAACATATCTGGATCCACAGAAGTTGTTGACAGGGTGCTACCCTCAGTCCTGGCAAGCAGCAACTTGTTACCCATTTAGCCTATTTGTTCTAGCATTACCAGAATGGTACACACTGTGATTTACGAAGAGTGGTTATAGATGGGAGATGCATGTGAATTTTACGTTTATCTTTGTCCATGCATACACTAAGTTACTATCCCTCCTGAGTCTCATCTTGCTTGGTATCTTCATCCATTATCTTTGTTCTGATGGCTCTCTGTGCACATAATGCTTTGTTTGCCTCATCTTCACCTTTCTGACTTTTGAACAGAGCTGCTTTGTCGGAGACATTTCACAGTGGAACCATTTAAAGTTCCAGTGATGACAGGAAAAATTATTAAATTTTATCATTGAGCATAAACAAATCTTGCAGTGTGATAATTTGTTCATTGTGGTTTAAGACTGTGCTTAATATATGTTACTTTTTAATAATGCAAGAGCACTACTGCTTAAAAAAAAAGAACAAGTAAATCTGTAGCTATCTAAGAACTGAAAAATGAAAAAAATTACATTGTGCAAAGATGTGCCAAGTAAAGGATTAGTTCACCTTTAAGAAGATGCCACATAAAAGCTTAGAACTAAATTCTGAATACAATGCCTGCCTGATACTGCGTATGCAAGTGAACTAGACATATGAGTTGTCGTTGTAGTTCATGTGATGTTTAGTTCTTAAGATGTACTCATTTATGCTGCTTTAATTGTTTCTTATAGTAGATCTAAGGAAAAGGTCTTCCTTAAAGTCTTTATTTTTTGCAGGCAGCATTTCAGTCTAATCTTGCTATATGCTTGCAAAATGTGAATTTTCTCTGAGTGAAGGCAATATATAAATGTAATGAAAATACACGGAAAGCACATTATGAAAATATCAATGGAAAACCTTTAGTTGAAACTAATTTATTGGCTAAATAGGTCTGAAGTGTTATTCTGGAAACTAATATGATACTCAAATCAAGTTTGCACTTAATTTCAGTATCTATGGCTTTGCATATTGATTTCAGCTCCAGCAGATAGCAAAAGGATCTAAAACGGTTTAAGTAATGATTTTGTGCTAAAAAGCTTATTCCCATTAAAATACTTCTGAGGTACAAGATACATCACTATCCAATAGTCCAAGGACAAATCCTTCCATAACTATCAAAGAAATATAATATGGGGGAGAGATGCGAATGCAATATCTCCCACAACTGTTGTAGAAAGTCATGTGATCTAAGTGGTCAAAGCAACAACTATCTAGTTTAGTCTGTAACATGAATATCCTTGTAAAAGCCTGCAAAGAGACTGCTAAATCACTGTATATAAATATAGCACTCCTGGACAGTGTTGCAAGCTATTCAAGAAAACAAGTGAAATATCAGAATAGAAACCAACAGATCAGCTCTGGTGTGCGAGGAATTAGTTCTGACTAGTTAACCCAATACTCTGAGAATACAATTCCCAACAAAGGTTCAAATATCCTTATTTGGAAATGGATTCATTATTGAACACATTTGCAAGCAACATCCAGGTAGCTACAAGTAAGTGTTCCAATAGCAGGAATCACCTTGTAACTGATGTTTAACTGCTAAATTCTCTTCTTAAATGGTTGAAAGTATTCTATTCCTCAAGACTACTATATAAAAGAGCAAGCTGACTGCCCTCATCTCCTATCCACCTCTCAGAGAACAACACACTGAACTCAGCGTCGTTGTCATTTCTGTCTGAAGTGAGCCATTTAACAGGTCGAAGCTAGAAAGAACTGTTTCTTTAAAAAGATCCTGCTTTCAAAAGGAAAAAGAAAAATTGCCATCTTCAGTCCTCTGTCTCATCTGGGATTTTTTTTCAGGTTTTTTTTCAATAGAGATGTCATGGAGATGATTATACATAGGAGGCCAGCCAAGCCAAGAACCTCGTAGTGACTCTCAGAGGTCACATACTTTGTCAGGTAGCAGAACAAATTGGGTCCCTCCAACAAAGTTTACATTTTCTGTAGACTAAAGAAACAACCTCTACATATTGCTATACACACTTTGCAATGGTGAAATTAAAGGCAGACCTCAGTGGGTGACTAGAATGCTGCTTTCCTCCACTGCAGCACACTGTAGAATGGCCACCACACGGAACCAGGTGTTTATGGTCATTTACAAGCCAGGAAAAGGATCCCTCCCTAACTTTAATAAATTGCTGAGGCATTTAGGTGACACAACATTCAGCATAAGGAGGAATCAGATGGTGATCCCTCTGTTAATTCAAGGATCTGGTGATCCCTGAATTAACACTTCAGTCTCCAGCAGTTAGTACTTTATCCACCTTTAGTACTGCCAGAGTCCAGTACACCCTCACCAGCTTCTTTCAGATATTTCATATGAGAAAGGTGAAACTTTTAATATCCCCAGTCTCCAGGAAGGCATATGTGGGCCAACTCAGCTCAAACCTGCTGCTCTGTTCCAAGTTACTTTAGTAGTTGTCCAATTTTCATCTTCTGTGTTGGACTGAGAGAAGTATTTACAGCTCCCATGCTGGCCTGGTTGACTCAGAGGCACATTTACATCACCAAAGTATCCACTCAACCTGATAGCAGTTTATCTGAAGCAAAGGCCACCCTCTGGTCTCCTCACTGTTGAGATAATCAGCTGCTTTGCCTTATTCCCTGACCTTCATGGGCACATCACTCCTGTCCCTCTCCACTGAGCCTTCTTCCATTGTAGGGGTTTATTTAGTGAGTCACATTCCATACCTTGAGATTTAGTCAGTCACAAGTACAGGGTAGGCCTTAACATATCAGTGGTCACCATACCTTTTATGTCTTTTTCTTTTTCAAGAGAAGACAGGAGGCTTTGTACAAAAATTTCAGGGAAAAACCCATAGGGTTTCTATGGATGGCAGCAGCTGTTCCAGTGCAGGAAATCATTAATATGAAGACTGGATTGAATCTCATTACTAATCCATGATGCTGAGAAGGGTGTACACAAGATCTTAAAAGCATTACTGAGGGAACTGAAAGATAAGCATTGCTACCAGATGGGATTAAAGGAAAAAGGGGTGGGGGGTTGGGTGGAAATGCCTTTCCTTAGTCAATTTAGCCACAAAGCTATTCCTAGCTGAAGACAGCCCAGCAAAAAACCTCCCTCCCTCTCTGACCTTGTAATCAAGTCTATAGATTGACAGCCCTGGAGCTTTCAATAAGTGAAGGAAGCCAGCCTCTCACTAACATCTGACAAGGGATACCTGGACCTGGTGCTCTCCTCACGGTCTTTGACTTCAGCGCCACTCCATTGGAACAGCTCCAGCACACTCAGGAGCACAAGCAAGGCTGTAAAAACCCAAGATGCTGGGAAGGGATGATTCTCAATCTATACCAAGCAGCATAATCTCCCATCAGACAATCCATTCCTTAGTCAGCAGGATTGGGATCATGGAGGGAAGAGTCACCCCCTTCCCTCTTCTACACTTGATGCCAGGTCATCAATGTGATCTACCTGTCAGAACATAACATACTTGGACCTTACTCTGCATATTTCCTTATCATACTCAGCCAAGTGAGACCACAGTACAAGTCACCATGTAATGTGAGATGTGACATTCACAAACTCCAGGTCTTTAGGATTTTCTGTTGGAGTTCTTATACCAGAGTAAATCCCTGCTCCCAAATTATGTTTGTTTCTGAGTATTTTCTCAATGCTTAGATGTCAAAGGGTATCATTAGGGGGCCTTTTCACCAGTTCACAAGCACTTTGTAGTTTTCCAGACAATGACAAGCTTAGTTTTCCTCAGAGAGAAGCAATAGCCAATAATCATTGTCCCAAGTAAAGGACTAGCAGGTCTTCATCTCAAAGCAGGAGAAAGGAAGAAATCCAAACCCTTGACAACTCTAATCTTTGGCTATCTCAGCTGATAACTGATGTCGCTTTTTATGGGTATACTAAGCAAGTTCTTTTGTTTTAATCAGATTTTCTTCTGAAGCATGGGTAGAAGTTGGCCAACTGTCGTCAGAGGGGATTGATTTATTCCATTATTATCATCTTCTTTTATCGACAAAGTTGCAACAGAAATTAAGGCTATATGATTTGTTGAGTCCCCCCCATTTTTGTCCCCTCATATTTTGGATTTTTTTAGTCCTTCTCTTTAAGGATAAAAGTCTGGACTGCCTTCTAAAAGCTATAACATTAAAATTCTAGATTTTCTATATATTTTCTAGTGTTAATAAGCTTGTGAATGTTTTACCATAATTTCCTGCAATATTAAGATTGGATCACCTTCTAAATGCAGCACACATTTGTTCGCTGCAGTTGATGAAATGAAGACTGCTGAAAAAATTCAATTCTCTCATGCTAAGGAGATTTCATCTAATGAATTTAGTAGAAAAAACAAGTCACTGTAAACCCTATCAGATTTGTATCTGTTCTATCCCAGATCCGTAGGATCTCAGTAGGATTATGCCTCAAATTAAGAGACTGATGCTGTCACTCCTGTAACACCAGCACTGGAACTTAACAAGAAAGTCACCTCTACTATTCTTTACATGTGCTTTTCCCCTCATTCTGCTGCAGTGAGAAAGGAAGAATCATGACTGTGATGCTTAGAAGCAGTTGTTTGTACAGAAGAAAGAGGTAGAGCATAGGTCACTAGAACACATTCCCAGAGCAAGTTGGAACGAAACCCAAATTCCTGAGTTTTATAATCATCTTGTTGCAAATATTTTGTCAATAGGTTCCAGACGTTTATCTTTCACCCGTATTATAGCAGCTAGCCCACACAAAGGACTGTCTACTGCTATCATCAGTCAGCTGGAACACACTGTAGGTGACAGAAATAAATAAGATTGGTTTCCACAGTTACAAAATTGCTGTTGACTTGTATTGGTAGCAATGCAGTTCCACATAACAGAATTTCTAGGAGGGATTAGTTTACTTTCCTAAGCACTGAAATAACACATATTTGAGTGTCCAAGGAAAGTCTTGCACTTGGAGCTCAATGCTATTTTTTCCCCATATGTGTACTTGTCTGTCAAGTTGGATTTTTGTTGCCTTTTTTTTAGGCTACCGTTAGGAAACAGGGAAGAACTAGGGAAAACTTATAGAAAGTTTCAATGCTCTGTAAGATAAGTTATATTCTTTCCCAGATTTCTACCTGTAAGATACAAGTTCACAAGAGATATCACCAGGCAAGTCTGCGTATTCAATAATGTCACGTAATAATGAAATTTTATGTATAAATTTATTCCTAACTTGCAGTCTCATTTGCCATACAGTTTAGTTAGTAAGTGCTAAAATATCACATCCCTCACCTATCTTTCAAAATAGAGAAGAGAGATACTGTCAAAACACCATAGAGTAACCTCCAATACTGTTGACTGATTTCAGCAACCAAGAGCTAATATTCAGCCCTGTGATTTCCTCATGCAAATGAAAATTAAGATTCCCTCAACCAAAGTCAAAGGAACAACAGCTCCTCTTCACTTCTATTTCTTTCATGTCTGGAAGCCAACATGGTGAAATATAGTACTTAAAGAAAAAATTATGAAGATGCAGAAGTTCTACCCAAGTCCAATAGATTAGACTTTCTTTGACTTACATAAACCAGGCAACTTTATAGGCACAATCAGTGCAACCACAGCCACACTTACTTGGAAATTTTCATGTGCACTACCATCATAAGGTCTCCAGACATTTTGGCTGGGTCTCTCACAGAAGCATCTATATGGAAGCCAGTTAGAAGAAATTCCACTTGTTATTTAATCATTTGTATTTAACTGTACTTGAAATTCAGTAGACAGAAAAGGCTGCATTGTATCCCTCACAAATGAAATGGATAGACATTGTGGCCAGTTCTTGAAAAATCAAGCCCCAACAAATTCCTGATGCTATATCTCATACTTGTTGTTCTTCCAGAAGAAATAGTTTGCTTTCTAAGAAAACTAATGTTTCATTTAGACGTAAAAACAACATACATACCTGCACTTCTGTAGTAGGTTTTCCCCCTCAATTTTAATAATCCAAGTCTACCTTTTTCTCTTACGCTTTTCATTACATTCAACCAAGTTTTCACTATATTTTTGGTTTTCTCTTTAGAGCAAGTGAACAAGCAAAGTCAGCCAGGGAGCCTGCCCTTTGAAATGGGCAGTGCTGTATGTCTAATTTGGATTAGTCATGCATTCATTCCAAACTAAAACCAATGTTTATGCCTTTTTTTTCATTATGCTTTGGCTCTTCAGCAAGTTCCATACTCATTAACACAAGTTGGCAGACAGGAATTTAGGCTGGTGTGGGATTTATTCAGGAAACAGACGCAGTATGGGCATGAGGGAGCATTTCTTTCTTATAAGTGCTGTGCACACCTTCTCATGTGGATTTGTGAGACATTTTATTTGCATAAACAGCTGTCTTCTTACCTCATTTCTGCAGGAACAAATAGTACCATGCAAGAAAGCTGCCATAAGAGATCCTGTTCTTATTCTTCAAAGTACTCCCTTCACTTCTTTTTGCAACTGGCTCTTCAAACTCAAAACAATCCCAAGAACTACTTTATTTTCAAATTATACTATAACCTGTATTGCAAGAAGGAGATACCAAGAGGTAATTCCTGAAGATGTTTTGAGGCCAAGTATCAGTATCTTTTTGACTTTTAACCATGTCAAAAATTATTATATCAACTATAGTTTTGAAGTTGAGACACTTTAATAATTAATGGGGAAATATTCTATCAGTTAAACAGCAGAATTCTGAATGATCAAAATACTACATATAACTTCTAGAACTTGAGAACTATAAAAAAAAAGTAAGTATATATTAGTACTTCATCTCTGTAAAGCATATTTCAGAGCAAAATAAAACAAAAATATGGTAGCATATTTCAGAGAGGTGAACAAAATAAACAAATATACTAGGCCAGAAAAACCAAACAATAGTGGTTTGTGTTTTTTTTCACAGAAATATTTTGATTACTTTACTCAGATATTTTACATCCAGATGCTGTTACACAGTATAATTCTACCTATGCCACTTACAACATAACCCTGATGTTGATTGATGTGTAATTTTTTCAACTGCTGCTGTGAGATCATTCCTTATATGATATTGTAAATAATGCTTACATCTCTTCTACAGTTATTTAGGCCTTTGTCAAATGCACACCTTAAGAAGATTTGGGTTTTTTATATGTCAGTGAAAAGAAAAGGAACTGATGTGGAGTTTCTTTGTTAAGGATGAATAGTAGGAATTTTATGGGGGTAGGAGAGAGGTCAGCCTTTGTCTCTCTCCCAGGTGTGTTCCAGAGGAAGCTGACCATGAAACTCTGTTCCTGTACATGCAAACTTGGCTGACTGTTTGTTACATGATATAGCACAATGTTTTATTCAACCAGAACCACAATGAGAAGCAGAATACCACCTCTATGATTAACAGAAAAAAATTGCTTCCAGGTTGGTAAACGCATTGAAGTCTATTACTTTCAGATTATCAAACAGTAAAATAAAATTATTTTGGAAAAAAAAAAATGAACGACAAAAAAACCAAAACCATATCGCTAGAATGTATTTCAAAATAAAGGGAGCACGAAGTAGCAAAATATAGCATAGAAGGACAAAGTAGAGAGGAAAAGGAATATAAGAAATTTAAAGAACACCTGTAGCTTCTCTCCCTGCTTTTCTATCCCTGCATCTTGACCTTTACCACTCTCTAACACATCCCTTTCCCCTTCACTCCCAAACTAATCTTATTGATCACTTCTAAAGTGTCTCTTCCTCCTTCACTGTGCTATCCCATGTAGAGTACCAGGGCCGAGATCACCCACCTCACTATATTCCTTTGCATCTCAAGAACTAATACAAGCAATAATCTTCATCAGAAATGTTGTTCTAAAACTCACTTGTATAGATTTCTCAGATATCCTTATTCCCATAGCGAGTACCTCAGACATAAAACAGCAAACAGCACTTAACACTGCAGCTGACATGAACCACAGAGCCACAGAATGGTTTGTGCTGGAAGGGCCCTTTACCAGTCACCTAGTTCCAATTCGCCTGCCATGGGAAGGAATCTGACAATCTTTTCACCATTCACTAATGAGAAATCTTAAAATAAACAGCCTGTTTAAGTAAACAGACTAAAAATTCTTGTACAGAGAGAAAGAAAGGGGAGAAAGAAATGAGAGAAGAGAGCTTAGTCATGCATTGATGAATCAGAATCAAAGCACCCTTTGCATCGCAAAATACTAAAGTTGCCTCGAGTTGGAAGGAATTTTGACAAAATAGATTTCTTTTTCCCTTTACAAAGAAAACTACAAATGTTTTCTCATGAGAAATAAGTTTGTTATCTTTCCTTATAATTTTCTTACGAAGTTGATAATTTTTTTTTTCTATTTCAGATGCTAAAGGATTCCAAGAGCACCTAAAAGCAACTAAGGTGCATAAACATCAATGAACTGTTGGCCAGTTCAAACTTCACACCCTGATTCTTTCCCCTTACTGACAAGAGAAACCATATATAACAGCTTCATCAAAATCTTCTGTGAATGCAAGAGAATCACAAACAACTTGGTAGAAGCACAATCTCAGAAAAATATCAAAGTGAGTTTGTGTGCTAATATTCTGATGGAATTACATTTTACAAAGCAGTTCTCAAGATAGGCATTTTATATCAAACTTCTAAAATGGACAGCTTGGACGTAGCCAGTTACCCCAGAGTTTCTAGACTGCTACTACATACCAAAGTTGAGCTACTTGAATAGCTTTCAGTCCCAAAAAGTTTTAGATTACTGAATTTCATAAGGCTCACCACACATCCTTTCTTAATGCTAATTTTTGCCCTGAAACCAGAAGCCATATCTTAGGACTTGTTCAAGTGCAGATGAATGCCATTTGCTAATTATGCATCCTTGAAGGTTTATCTGCTTCAATTCAAATTCAGAATTCCTCTCCAGCAGCCAGTACAACTTGTTGTAAGCATCTCAAACAGCATGTAGTTGCTGCATGCATTTTTATCTGTGTTGGAAACCATCATATCACATGTGTGGCCAAGAACCTGAAAGTCTCTTTTGGAAGTGTTTTGGCAGTAGAGTCATGCTGAAGGGAAGCCAGTTTGAAGTGTCATCCAAACAAGGTAACAAACGTAGATAACACACATTCTGTAGCAAAGGGGAGTTGCCAGGAAGCCTGCTGAAACACCAGAGGTGCAAATCAGTCTCTCCTGACAAACCACCTTGTCTCCTACAAATAAAAGACTCTCACAGATGGTACAGAAAGATCCACAGAAGTAATTATTTTTCCAAGTAAATATCAATAGTGTAATGTTCACATAACATCTTTTGAAATAATCCAGTATCTTCTACTCCATTAGACTTTTTTTCTTCCCTCTCTTCCAAAGACAAAAGAAAAAGATGAAAGAAACGGAACTTACAGATGGCAACCTTCATGCTTCACCAGGAAAATCTCTCATGCTTTATTTCACTGGCATTCAGATTTCTGTGCTGCACGCCATACACTCTAATGACATTTCCAATAGAGATGGATGAACGATCTTTCATATTCTGAACAAAATGGTCACAAATTCTCTAAGTTATTCCCTGTCAAAATTTCTCTGATCTTCATAGAATTAGGTGTTGGAATTGCATTGCCTGCTGTTCCAATATCACTTACTAGTACCAAGATTTCTTTCTCCACATCGATTGCTGCTTAACAACTAGAAGCTAATCATAACTAGGTCTCTGAAGCAAAGACCTAATATCACTTAACTATAACACTCACTCCATCATCTCCTGCATTCTGAATCTTAAAACTGACATTAAATTATGACATCAGGTTTCATCTTCCACAAGTTACCTATTCTTCTCCCTTATTAATTCTTTCATCTCTCATTAAATATTTGTGTGCTGCACTTGGGAGACAGATTTGATCTGGCTTCTCCTTTCGCATTAGTATTTTTACTTGTTACTGTATCTGAATTGTTTGATAAACACATCAGTGGCACAGAGGTAATTGTAAATCAAGTCACTTCTTTGATCCTCACATTTGCTATGGCTTTTGTTAGTGCAGTACCTAATTCTAATTGAAACTGCTGATAAATGTGAGCCTCTTAAGCCAACAGCTATCCTCTTATTAGCTCTTCTTTCTATCCCATATTTGCAATGCTCAGCAAAGCTGAACTGTAGCAATAAAGCCTCAGCTGTTTCCCCTTATTCCTAAGATGTTCTATGAAATCCACTCCAGATTTCTTTAAAATTCATCTATATATGTAACCATATTCATATAGATCTGCATATAAAATATTTAATCTGTCCATGGCTGGGTATTAAGACTTTCTTTCATTTAAATCTTTAGCTTTTTGGGTTTTTTTTCCTTTCATGGGGAGGGAGAAGGAACACATTTTGAGCTTCCATTTCCTGAAGTTCCTCTACATGACTTTAACCTAAATGGACAGTGAAGAACCATCCCCAGTTTACACAGCATTCAAACAACTAAGAACAACCTAAAAGGACATGTCTGTGTGGTTCCTCTGAGCGAAGTGGTGAGCAAGAGTCTATAACTAAGTGCAGTTTGAAGATTTGCAGGTAATTACTTTCACATTGAGACTTACAAGGAAAGAATGTTCTCGTTTCCATATTACCAAAGACAGGGTAGTCCAAACATATGTTCCCACCCCTAGTATTTTGGGCATCTTTATGTGCACAGACAGAGAAGTTATACACAGGATGGCAACTCTGCTCTATCCCTTTAGTGCTTTATTTTTTTTTTTTAATGTTCTGAGCAATTTGATCTGTCAAGGCATGACAGAATTAGTTTATTCAAGGAGTTCTGTGGGGGAAGCACCTGTGGGAGACTGCTGATCCAGGACATCGAATTCAACATCGAAAGAAGATGATTTCAACGAATGGATGGAGCTGTCCGAGACCAAATAGACACTGGCAAAATAGCTATCTACCCTTTGCCATGGAGCTACGGTTTTTCAAAGTTTTTCTACTGTTAAGATATTGTAGTTAGGATAAATATGTATTAGATAGGTAATTATTACTATTTT
>JAWWMP010000001.1:7450321-7472676 GCA_035047865.1 Dendrocincla tyrannina | reverse complement strand
ATCTAAACCCCATTGGCTAGCCGGTGGTGCAAGGCAGCACCACTACATAATGCTAGCCATTCCCAGTTTCCCCATATTAGTTGTAATCCCTCCTTCCCTTTACCTTCCTTGTCGTGATCCGCCCTCACCTCTACTCGAGTTCCAGAACCCTCCGATCGAACCCCATAAAAGTCCCATGCACCCTAATAAAGTGTTCACTCCTGTTCCTACCCTACACTGGGTGGACCGTTTCCTTTAACCCTCGGTGGACCGTGACAGAGTTCCTGTTTGCTTGGTATGTCTCTGTTCTTTGAGGACTGCAGAACATGGAGCAGCCCCACACAATAGGGTTGAGAATTGCAGTAAAATGGAGCACTTGGAGCCAGATGGCTATGTTGTTAACATTTTAGTCCCTAGCACCAACACATCGATCTTGCAACATAACAAAATTAAAACAGACAAATATTTTAAAACATTTTATTTTATGAGTTTCAGCACAGAAACAATCCACATCTGAATGAGAGAGTCAGTGCTCCCAAAAATACTTCCAAATACACTGGAATGTTGCATTTCATACTGCTTTGTTTTTAATGCTTTATTCTGCTCCTAAGTCCAATAATGGAAGTCACTTGGAACTGAGTAATGATTTTATTACAGGCACCTCTGTTCTTGCATTTCTCATTATTCCTCCTATTTGTTTGTTACAGTCAATTGTAATGCATTGCTTCAAATTAAATTGTAAGCAATTTCAGGAAGTACCATGGTGGATATTCACAGAGTGCATTAGCATAAGGAAACTAAACCCTCTATGTTTCCCCTATTGTCAGTCAAAAGGTAGAAATGGTTTCAATTGCCTTCCCACTCCAGACCTAACACCAAGCCTCACTAAGGGCTGTAGTTTCTTTCTCCTTTCACTGGCAACAGGAGAAGCTTGTGGAGACTACCTATCTCAGTCCAAAGTTACTAAAATGCTGGGATATGGGTATTATGGGCCATAGCTCCTATCTATGTAAATAATAAATATTCACAAAAATAGCCACAAGTGTCAGTTCAAAAAGAAAAAAAAAATCCATCACACTAGGCTGCCTCTTGTAACAAACTATAGCGGTTAGCTGGGAAAGTAAAACAACAACAATTATGAGAAAATATTCTCAAGTATTCTCTTATCTTGCACCTGAGAGGATCTCTCAGCTGACGGTGGCATCTCTGTATTTAGAGCCTTTGATGGATTTTCTCATACCAGAATTTTCCTGTTTCTCCTACTTGGCACATTGCTAACTTGGGCAATGAGCACCCTGTCGCACAGCATTCTCTGTGGTCCTTGCTACCAGCTCTTGACAAGAAGATCCAGATCCTCTCATTTGGCTCAGTATGCTTCATTTAACTCTTGCATCCCATTGCCATTCCCCTCTGATTGGTACATTTCCTTGTGTACATCTTAGCCTAAAAATGAATTTACAGATACTGCATATTTACATTCAAAACCATAATTTAATTTGTGTTTTACCAAGAGGGTGTTCTGCAGAGGCAAAAACACTGCTGTGAGAAACTAGACACTAATGCAAAAAAAAAAAAAAAAAGGTGGACAGAGCTAAGAGGTTGGCCAACAGAGCAGACAGAGTATCCTTGACCAAGTAGAAATCCAACAAATGGTAATCAAACTTCCCATCATGCATCATGAAAAAATAAGCCAAGTCAGAAGCATAAGACTTTCTACCACCAGTGAATAAAAACCAGTACCTTTAGTCTAATATTACATCAGTAGTATGATATCCAACTCCTCCCAAGATGTTTCTTGTGACAGCCAAAATCACTTTGATCTGATAATGAACTCAGTACTTTTCAACATGGGATAGAAAATTCAGCAAGCAGGTGTCTGAGGAGTAAAAGCAAACAGTCAGCTGTTAAGTAAAGAACACCATCAGTTTTCCACCCCTCCACATTCCCTGAAATATGTCAGTTTGGTATTTGAGGCTTAAAAAACTGTTCCAAAATACTTATTCACCAGCTGTTTTGGATAACAATGTTTGTTGACTTCATTTCCAGGCAGAGGAGCCTGACCTGCATGATAAACAATATAAATAAAGCAATGCAAATAGAAATCAGCAATTTTGGTATTACTACAGCATTTTATCATGCTTAGTAATGTAAAGGAACAGTACTGAAATTTTCTTGGACAAGTGCTCTTCTAAAACTAGGATAAAAGAAAAAGGAAAGAAGTCTAAAGTGCTGGCAATTTCTGGTGTCAACCATAAGACAGAGGATGTGAAACAAGGATTCCAGAGAGCAGTAGGAAAAGCTGCTCTGGAAAAAAGAGAAAAGGCAGGTGGCCTAAAAAAATACTCAACATCACCTTTTTACTTTGTCATTTATACTAGTAACTCATGCCAAGAATACAGTTTTACACACTTTTTTACTGAAATAAATAAGGACCAGTGTCTTTGTTTCAGGCTGTTATCGTACAGGCAGAGAAATCTTTTCTGACCAGAGGAATATGTCTCTAAAACCAGAAGGACATATAAAATGATATTGAAACTAGCATAACTTGACTGAACCCAATAATTTCCTAAGAAAAAAGCCTTCAATTTCTGCAATTTCTTCTGTATCTATTTTTCTTTCTGATTATGTTACAATAATTAGGAAAAGCCTGACAATCCCTTTCAAGAAAACCTTCAGGGTCCTGATCCTGCACTGTACATACACCCAACACTAGCATGTCAGTGACACCATTCAAACTAATGAGACCACTGTCATTAAAGGGAGCTGATTAGGAACCAAAAATAAAATAAAATGAAAAAACAAACAAACAAACAACAAAAACCC
This sequence comes from Dendrocincla tyrannina, assembly GCA_035047865.1. Lineage (NCBI taxonomy): Eukaryota > Metazoa > Chordata > Aves > Passeriformes > Dendrocolaptidae > Dendrocincla > Dendrocincla tyrannina. The sequence continues at coordinate 7,469,874 of JAWWMP010000001.1, read as the reverse complement.
CTAAAAGAAAGGTAAAGAAAGTCAGCTTAAAGGGAATTCACAGACCAGGAGAAATACCTCATGACAAACTGCCTGAGGAGGAAGTGGAGATACTTAAAGAGATGCTGATGTTTTCAGAGACAGAAGTAGGAAGAAGAAAAGACTGAAAAGTTGTGAATCTGAATCCCTGAAGGGAAGAATGAGCTAAAAAAGTCTATTCAAGCACATTAAGGCAGAGCTTATTTGTACATTTTGCAGCTGAAGAAAATATTCAGAACTAAGGAAGATTACTACTATTTAAAAAGTTATAAAGACAAGCTCATATAGACTTGTCAAGTTAAACAAGAAGAGACAAGACCGAGAAAATGAGGATTTTGCTGTTCAAGACTTTGAGCTAATGTGCTAATCACACCAACATCCCCTCCAATTCCTTCCTCTTCAGTAGTGCAACTGGATAAGTGACAGAACAAGGTAAGTTTCCCAAACGGTCACACTTTTATGTGAAGGAACATTTCATTTACTGCATGTTTTATGTTAAGTACAAGTAGTTTTATGTTAAAAGGATTCTCTAGGGCTTCTGTCATGAAAGACTCCAAGACTACCTGCTACTTCTTCCCCTCGCATCCAAGCACTTATCTAAGAATACTCTGAGACATACAGGTACACAAACTCAGTGTACAGTGCACAAGAGAATCGATCTTGAGGCAGAGATAAGAGACAGAACACCAAAGTCTGGGAGTACCAAGATCAAGCTTGTTCCACAGAAATATACTACGAAATTATAAATTCATTCCCATCTTAATTCCTTGTCCCAGAGCCAAACAAGTAGACAAGGCATGTCCATCTGCACTGTACTCAAAAGCAGGACACTGGTGGGGAGGGTGAAAATGGGGGGTCCAGGTGGTACATTTCCCAACCCTGTATTTAGGGGGGAGGTTTGAGAAACAGCAGTCACTCAGTAGGATTAACACCTGACTGCTGGTGTTGTAGACAGGGGTTTGCCTTCTACAGCCACAGGAGCTCTGGAACAAGGCCTACTAAGTGAGGATGGGATCCTGTGAGAAAGCATTACAGGAAAATTTTAAACAAAACTCCAGTGAGAAGGGTTATAAATTAGATGTGCCATGACAACGTTACCATAAGCTGAAGAGATGTGAATAAGAGAGCAAGTGGTGAAGAAATGGTGTAAAAAAACCCATCAGGACAGGGAGTCTCTTACCCTGTAAAACAACACAACTTCAGGCCTATATTAAATGCCTGTACGCCAGTGCACACAGCACAGGGAAGAAACAGGAAGAACTAATTCTGCAGCTGTGCACAAACTGATAGTCTTAATTAAAGAGACATGGTGGGATTAGAGAGCTGGAAGGGTGGGTTACAGGTTCTTCAGCAAAGAGTAAGCAGGTAGAGAGAACGAGTTGTGGTCCACAATCCTGTCAGTGACAGGATTGAATGAATGGACCTTTCATGTAAGGTGGGTGATGAAGAGCTCAAGAGCTTATGGGTAGGAATTAGGGGGAAGGCCTACGTAGGTGATGTAGCAGATGTGTGCTACAGGCTGCTAATGAAGAAGGAGAGGCAGACGAAATCTTCCTTCTCCAAGCAGCTGGGGAAAGCCTCAGTCACAGGAGCTGCTTCTCACAGGTAACCACAGACTGTTGCCTGCTGGACAGTCAATATAACTGGTCAAAAGCAATCCAGATGTTCAAGATGCTGAGAGGAATGAGAAGGATCAGCAGTATCACAGTCTTGGAATTCAAAGAGCAGATTTTACCCTCTGCAGCATTCTTCTTAAAAGGATCCCATGGGAAACTGCCTGGGAGGGCAAAGTTCAAGGTCAGCCTTATGAGAGCAAAAGAACAGTCCATCCCGCTTTACAAGAGTCAAACAAGCACAGAAAGAAAAGGACACAGAATCTGAGCCAGAACAGCTACTTGGGAGAAACAGACACTGACTATATTGGTAGGAACAGAGTCAGCAGTGCTTAGCTGGAGTTCAGACTAGAAGATGAAGGGCAGAAATGAGAGTTTCTGCATGTACACTACTAACAAAAGGAAGACTAAGGAGAGTGTTGGCCCGCTGCTGAGTGAGGCAGTAGTTGTAGTAATAAGCAACAGGAAAAAGGCTGCAGTACTCAGTGCTTTTTTTTTTTTTCCCCCTCATCAGTTTTCAGTAGTAAGTCTCAATTCCAATCAATTATAAGACAAGAACAAGGGCTTATATATAAATCCATCTTTTCTGGAGCTCTTCATAGTGCAGCTTTCATCCATTACCTGTCATTTACCATGTGCCAACACAGTGTACACAGTCTTGTCGCTGGCAGCTAAAAAATAACCTTTCCTTATTAGTGTTTTCATATAATATGTGTTTGTAAAAACATGGTTGTTGACTAGGCACATACCTTTCAGTCACATCAAAGCATGCCAAGTTTTCCATATTAAAAAATGGCCAACTTTATTAAAAGCATTTCATAGTTCTGAAGAGGTGGTCTCTATCTGCCAACCTATTGCTCAAGAGATGCACACAACCTAGTCATTTGAATTATTTCCACTCACATGGCCAGCAGCAGACCCATGCCCGCACTGCCAGTTCACCACTGTAGTTGTCTGATCAAGTCACCCAGAAAGATCAGACAAGACTGATGTCAAAGTCGTTCAGGGATCAGTTTCATTCCATCTTTTGATTGAATGATGGTGACATCTGGAGAGCCACTGTCACCTTTGCTAAACATGAACATGTCCAGTAAGTCCCAAGGCTGTCAGCCATTCGACGAAGTTGATATAGAAATTTAAGAATTCTGTTCAATCCTGTTCCTCCATCATTTTCTATATTGGTTAGTAGTATCACTAATAATTCATTTCTTTATATACATAATACTTTATAAAGCATGTTTAAAACCAAAAGGACAAAATCCCTCTGATCTTAATACATCTTTGCCTGGATTGTGTTCCAAAACTTTGTCGCAGCACCCAGAAAACACACATTTGTTGCAGCACTGATTCTGATGGGGGGGCACTGGCAAAGGCTAACAAGCTTTGCTTTTTCAAACAGACAAGTTCATCCCACATTAAATAACCCACTTCATGACATTTGTTTTCAGAACTAATACAGCAGACAAACTATATACATAGTAGGGAGAAATCGTGCCAACAGAGCCAGATGTGCAAATCAAAGTTTTGTACCAGTACACATTTCTGACAAGGGCCCAAAGACTCTGTGGACATGGGGAGAAAGACTCAGGTTTTAACTTCTTGTCAGTTCAGAAAGATCACTGGCTAAATGTAATTCTGCCTCAGTCATCTTCAGATATAAGTAGCTTCCTTGGTTTTCGTTGGGGCTTCTTTATTAACACATTTAGATACTGATTCAAGTCTAGAAGAATGCTACAGGAAAAAAAGTACTATGAAAAGATCTCATGATTCCCACCGTTCAGCAAATAAAGCATTATATAACAGACAAAGCTTAAAATAACACAAGCTGAACTTGAAGTAGAAGAAAAATTACACACTGGTCTTCTGAACATGGATGGCTTTCAACTCTACAGGTTCCCTTAAGTGTTTTGGTTCACACATCTGACTGATCCTTGAAGTTTCAGTTCTGTTCTATAACTGGATGTCCCTGATCCTTAGGAAGAACACAGTCATACTTACCAATACTGATAACCTTTTCATTGTGAATATGCTTTGCACAGGTGAAAAAGGTGTAGAGCGTGTTACCAAATGTAAAAGAAAAAACAAAAACACACAACAAAAAAAACCCAAAGCACCCGACACCCCAAGGAATATGGAAGAATTATTCACCTTCAAAATAATAGTAGTCTCTGTGAAAAATTTATGTTACCATGAGCCCTATTACTTTCCTCCTCATCTCAAGATCCACTAACCATCTAATGTGCTTGACATCTTACTCCTTTCTTGAGCTGCATATGAATTTTCTATACTTGGTACATTTCACACATTTGTAATGTCTTCTTTTTTCTATTTGCTGTTCCTTAAATGACTTGTAATTCAGACCCTCAGGCAGCATTCTTTTGATAGTTACTATTTATCATTACAGAACCACTTGTAGCTAAAGCACCTTTACTCCTATACCATACTTTTACACTTTTACTCCCATCTGCTGCATTTTTATTCTAGCATCACCAGTAGCTCACACTGTTTATTATACTGGTATAACTGCTGGTGGTGTTGTATAGGAACATAAGCTGTATCCCAATAGAGATGTTAGACCACACAACTTTACATAGCTAAGTAAAAGTTAAATGACAGAAGAGAACAGGCACCTATTCTCTTGGTCATTATACAAGTGCTCTCATAACTAAAATTAAGAAAAAACACAAATGGGCCTGTTAGGGAACCTACTCTGTCTGATCATCCAGAGCCACTCTGGCAGTCACACCCACACCACCTGAGCTGGGACCAAAGCCCCGTCACAGCTACACACCCCACACTCACAGTCAGACCAGGTTTCCTTCTGAGCTCGACTCCAGGTTTCCCATGACAGTCTCAGACATGTGTATCCTTGAAGTAATTTAATTTTGGCACAATAACAAAATAACAGCTTGAGATGATGCCTCTGAGGAGGGACCCCAGGCAAAGGAAACCCTAGGTTTTTATTCCCTCAGTCCAAACATGTGACAGTATGGAGACATCAGCTCCTGACATGTCTGGTCACCTGGCTGGGCCACAAAGGGTCAGTAGTTCATGGCATCTTGCCTGGGGCTTGAGTTCAACCTATAGCTCCACACCAAGCCACACGCACTAAATGTATTCCTCAAACGAGACCCAAGATCCGCGTTCTTTGCTCACTATAAAACCTGTGCCTTGTTAGCACCAATACCACCACCTCATTCACTAGACAGTGAGGTTCGCTGTGTAATTGTCATCTCAAAAGAAAAGCTTTAAGTTCTTTATTATTACCATATTCTTCATCATTATATTAGCAGAGATCAGCAGGTGTAACTACACAGTATTATTACTACTATAAGTTAATGACAAAAGGATGCAGAGGCTGAATGAAAAATCACACACTTGTAATATCCTGTGTTTCCTAGTGTTCTTGAGAAATAGCAATTCCAAGTAAATTATCAGTGCAGTAGAACATCAGCAAAAGACATGATAACTACAAACCTGCAGCATGATTTCTTCCCATCTCCTCTAAAGACTTCTGTCAGAGACTGAGTTCTCCACGGAGAGCAGCAGGTAAGTAAAACAAATGTTTACTGTTTTCCTTTCAGAACTGTTTATTATTATGAGTTAAGTCAATGCTATGTACATTTAAAAGATCTTTTACCAAATACAACTAAGACTTAGCTAGTTCAACAATTCTGTGGTGCAATAAATTTAAACACTGGAATTATTCCAATTCCATTATTATTTACAGAGTGCTCTTAAAACTACATTTTTAAATATCAATTTTACGACAAAAAAAAAGCTGAAGAACTTAAAATTTTAATTATATTTAATTTCAACTATACTGTTTTCTCTTAAAAGTTTACTTGTAGCATGATTTCCTTCAGGACAGTGTACTTTTCATGGTCAGAAATTAATAAGTGCATCCCCCTTTATAGATTCACTGTAATGTCTCAAAGCATCCAGAAATTAAATTGCCTGGTCCTTAGCAATAAACTCTAATATGGATCTAGCAACTGCTTTCCCCAGGAACAGCTAACATTCCTCATCTGATCAATAGCTTTGTGAGTACCAGGGTTTGTGAGCAGGGCTGCTTCAGGCTGAGGAACTCGTCCACCCTTCCTTGTTGAGCAACCTATCATAAATACTCACTATAATGTCACTCTTACCTGTCTTCTCTTTGCTCCCTACCCATGAGCTCTCTGTTGGATCCTTACCCATCCCCAGGCAGAGCTCCATGCATTCCAGCTGCTGTCTCACATGAAACACGACACCCTCTCTCCTCATCTTCTCTGCCTTTCCTTAAGGCCCCATATGCCAAGTACCCATCACGTCTCCATTATCACAAGACTGTGGCCCTGCACAGCCACACAATTTTTAACTCATCATGTTTATTCCCCATGCTGCATGCAATAACAAAGAGAGGAAACACAGCACAGTGATTCCCAGAAAGGGTTTGGGGGATTTCTCCACAATGATGCTTGGCACACACTCCCTTGTTTATAAGGAAATATAAACTTAAGTCTCACTTTTTTCCATTTGTGACTGCTTTCTGTCACCCTGTCCAACACACTTTCACAGGATACTTCTCCATCATCCTTAGTTTAAAGAAACTCCTAATAATCATAAATATTGAATTACCTAATAAAAAAAACCCAAACAAAACCAAAACCCACAAAAGCCTTGAGATTAAATCAGAGTCCAAATGGGAGTCAAAAGTTTTCTTGAACCAATTTTATACTGATGTTTATAAACTGATTTTAGGAATACAACATGGTCTCAACATGCAAGAAGTTGTATGCAGTCTGACACATCTACTTAAAATAAGTAATGATTTTCTGGAGTTTTAGTGAAAGCAAAACCTAGGGCCTTTTTATTGCTATGAGTACCTGACTACTGACTGCAGTATGATTCCCCATTTTTCATCTCACCAATCTACAGAACCTTCTCTGCTGCATTGTTTCAGCAGCAGTTTCTGAACCTTCTCTTAGGAAATGTTTTATTTTAATTCCCTCAGCTGACAACAGCACAAGGCCTCATTTCCTGCTTTTACTGAAAATAACTTCCCAAGCAAGTAATGTCACAAACAGGGGAGCAGCAATTATTAAGTATCTGCTTCTGACACCTACTTTCAGCTCTTAGGCAGTCCTCTGCTTGGCATAATCATTTCACTTACAGATAATCTTAGTGAAGAAAAAGTTTTGGCATCAGCTCTGTATTTGGTTTCTGTGTTTGGCATGAAGTTGCTAACATTTAAGATCCAGGCACATAAGAGATGGTGTGAAATCCAGCTAGCCACTGCGGAACTCATATTTTTCAACTGATAAGCCCTAATACTTTCCTGGAAAAAAAAAAAAAAAAAAAAAAAAAAAAAAGAGTAAAATAAATGCTAGTACATCTTTTATGAGGTTTGAAAATGGTGGGGGAACAAATAAGACTGATAATATACATTTAGCTTTACAAATAAAATATACTATAAGCAGTATCATTATTTTAATTGACTAGCAGAGTGATTAATCTTCCTCTAGATACCATTTCCTGCAAGACAGATATTCCCTCCTTAATAAATATGATGCTATCTATGTGGACATACAAAATAGTAGGTCTGGCAAGAAACAATAACGGATTGCTTTATAATTAATGAATACATACCCTTAAATTTGATGCATAGGAGCCAGAACTACTCAGTTATTCTTCAAACATCTCTCATAGGACAAAGCTTCTGTACCATCCAGGTCTTATGGTAAACATTAGTTTATATTGGCAGGAAGCACTGGAAGGCAGCCATTTGTCAACTTTTCAGATACAGGCATGCAGCCCTGATACCATAGCAGCAGGTATGTAAAAAGAGCAACTTGGGTGTTAGAATGGAGTGATATTTCTGGAGTCTTTGTTTTCCTCATGCTAACAGGCACCCAATGGCATGTTAATCAAGACAATCAAGACTGCTCATGGATCTCATTAGCATTTAAACTGAATTCCCTTATAGTTTAAGTTGTAACTGTTCAGCATTAAGCTATATCATTTCTGATCCTGGAACAGAACTCCATATTAATTTCTTTCTTACCAAAGACAGAAGAAATCCATATAAAAAACCCTCAAGAACTGCTATTAAATCCTGGGAGAAGTATGATTTAGCTTGTTTAGCAGAACTCCAAATTTTTATTCTACAGACTGGCCTAAAGGCAACGATAAGGGTTCATGTCTTGTTGATGGAAATACATCCTCTTGCCAATGTATGTGTATTCAGAACTTTGGAGACAATTACTTAAAAAAAATTAATCCATATTGTTCCACTATTAGATATAGTAGACAAATTCCTATTTAATCACCTTTGTCCAGTCAATTTTTATCTTGGCTTGATTATTTATGTCTTCTAGAGATGTGCCTGCCTTAGAAAACACTACCTTTTCACTTAAAGGCCAGGAAGCCCAGATGCTCTCATATTAAGACCCTAACAGTGGTACAAAAATTAAAGGTTTACTTTAGCAACTAACAATCATTCCTTCTTTGGGACCCAGAGATACACAATTCCTGAGAAGGAAACAAAATTAAAAACATGAAATAGATCAACTGAGATGGAAGCATCACAGGGGTAGATTTAAGGCAGCAATATGCAAGATACTATATTGATGAGGGACCTTGTTCAAGAGGTCCCTAAATACAGATCAATTCCAATTCAGTTTGCCAGTAATTTCCCTAATTTAATTAGGGACCAATAAGAATTTTAAGTTCATGAAGATTTAATTGAGTGAAGCTTTTGAATAATGCTAGGCTTTTCAATTTATGCATAATGAATGAAAAATATAATTAACCCATTTTAGCTGTTCATAACTTTCCCCATTCCTAACCAATTTTTATTTAAAAAAAAAAAGTAAGAAACCATGCTAAGTGTCAATACACAGATATGTACTTTAGTGAATTCACCAGTAACATTGTCTTTTCAACAATTGTGCTGCCAGCTTCTAAGAGGGATAAACATGTGTTTTGTGACTTGGGACTTACTATCCAGTCAGGCAATGGCACAGTTTCAGATTATCAGGCAACAGCAATCTTGCAGTCAGTTATTAGCTTATGGTATAGAGTATGGCCACTTCCACCATCATACAGAAGGAAAATATACATAAGAGAAGGTGTGCAAAGAGAAAATATACTGCAGTGTCTGCTGTAGCAAGAGAGCATAAGCAATCAATAACCCCAAAGATGAACATACGCACAATTAGGATTTTAAACTGACTTGCAATTCCTGTTGGTATTAATGTAGTTCCCTCTCTTCCTCCCCCACATTCATAGAGGTAAAGGCAATGGAGGTCTTCAGAAATTTAGGCTATTAGTAAATCCAGTATTAGTCTCAAGATTCAAAGCTTTAGCATTAGAATTAAGAGCTATCAATCCCACAGAGGAACAGTTCCTTTTCAAAAGACTGCCAGCTTCATTCAGGGAATACTTACATTGCGTTCTAGCTAATAATTTAACATTTTAAACCAGGACTTTGAAATTAAATAAGCTTTTAGAGCACACTAAGGATGATTTAGCAGTTCTCTGAGGAACAAACATTATACTTACGACTGTTTAACACAGTGCGAGATAATGAAATTAGAAATGGATAATTCAAATGTGAATTACAATATAACTGTTGAAAATACATACATCCAGATCCTGAATAAATACAGGGAATGTGCTTCAAATTGAGCTCAAAATAACTTTATATTATTGTGACAGAGCCTCCATACAGACACCCTATAGAATGAAGTACAGAAGAAGGGAGAGAAATTGTCTAACCTTCCAATTCTCAAATTTGGCATGGGAGTTCCCAAGTTCCCATCCAGTACCATGAGCTATCTTCAGATGATATCCACAGCTGGGAAGGATAAAACAAAGTTTTCTAGAATCATCATTGCTCTGTCTTTATTAATTACCTAATGCAAGCAAACATTTCCAAAGAGCTACAGCAGGGAGTGGAAAGGAATCATTCTAAAGCCAAAACTATAGAAAACATCAACCAAGGGAACTCAGAGGAGAATCGTGGTAGATAATAAGATACATTCTCACTAAAATACAAGTGAAGTTCTGCAGCAGCATAAGAGTGTGACCAGGCCAGCCACTTTTGGGATGACAGAAAAACTGCATTTTACTCTTTCCACAAGCCAGCACTGTGATACAGAAAGGAAGCACGAGGTGCCTGGTGCCCTCTCCAGCAGAGATATCTTGTTCAAGTAATAAAAGGCATTAAGTTCAAACTAGCAAGACCTGCTAGCCAAACCACTAAAGAAATAATGGTACCTCAGAAACATACTGTTACTTTATCTTAATGTTACATTATTCTAACACATCAAAAGCAAACACATCAACTTCACGTTTTATCTCAATATAAAATTGACAAGGCTACTCCATCTCTCCAGCTGTTCTTGAAAGTTCACTCAATCTTCACAGTCATCTTTAAAACTGTGGTGGGAAAAAGCTTCCTTCCTCATTTTGAAAGTCATCCCTTCTTTATTCAATACTGCAGGACCATTACACACTGTTGGAAGGAATGGGTTAAAAAACGTTAGTCTACTGAAGAGAACTTTGAATTGCTCAAGTGAACAGCAGGCCAGTGATCCTCTAGTATGGCCAGTCTAACAGTGCCTGTCTCTGCTGGGCTGCCTCTGATGAGGTGTTGCTCCAGGGATAGCCCTGCTAGCAAGGTAAAAAGAAATAAATTTACAGTTAGTGTTATAGCTGTGGGTTTTTGGTTGTTCTGGGTGGCTGTCTGTGTCAGTTCAGAGACACTAGCAAAGATACAGGCCAAAGTCTTGTCCTGATTTGAGTAATCAGATTGTAAGTCTTGGGTCATACAGTGTTGAGTCTTCTACTGAACCAGAAAAATCCCCAAAAAACCACAAACCCCAAACCATAAAATATACAGAAGCTAGGCTGCTTCATTGGTGTTCATAAATATTCAATTTAACTAATTCAATATAACAGCTACAGGTTCCTCAGGCAAGGCATGCATTTCCTGTCAGTGCTATGCCACGGGTCAGACCTGTTAACCAGCTAGGCTGTAAGCTTCGGCGATTTGCAAGTGATACTGGGAGGAGCCCAGCATGCCAAGCCAGTTCTTGTTTAGACAGCACTTGACCACTAGACGTTCAAAGACATATTAAAGGAAACTTTGTAAGCAACAGGTACTGTGGTGTTTTTTTTTGGTTTTGTTTTGCTGATTTTTGTTTTGTTTTGTTTACATTTTACAGATAAATAGACTTGTTATTTTTCCAGTTGGATTATTCATATCAAAATTTATCATCAGGAAGAGGGCACAAGGTCTGTGAGGCATTTCTGAAGAGCCCTTTTTTTCTGCATTTCCTCATACTGACTAAGGTATGCTGAACACACTCTTCTGAAATCCACTTCTCCTATTGTCTTCTTCAGCAAAGTGTTAGTTGGTAATAAGAGATGCCACACTTCCCTTTCATACCACATCTGAAAGTGTTACTAGGAGTACTGAACAAACAGAAAGGAATAAATATTGATGGAAAGTTTTTTTCTCTGTTTAACTACACTTACAACCTTTTGTCCCTTACTTCATGAAAACGAATTCAGCCTACCCAACACAGAGCAAAATGAGAGCATTCTGTCATCAAGAAAGGTGAAGAGCAACACTTTTTCCAGTGTGGTAATAACAGGCAGCACAAAACAAATGTGTTTTCTTCAATTTGAGCAGTTCGATTGCTTGATTAATCACATTAACAGCCTCGGTGGATGCGTTTTAAGCAAAATACGCTCTTATTACACTCAGAAGACATCTGATCAAATTCCAAATCTATTTACACTGTTCCACAATACAAAACTGAATTTATTAAGCTTTCATCATTCTGGAACTTCCCTACAGGGACAGGAATATGCTCAGCTTTGCTGAAAGATTTGCCCATACCCAGATGCTATCATCACACTACAGATTTTGTATGTAGTTTTCTGAAGAACAGTGGGCCTGAACAAGTTCAATAGTACGTGATGTACTGAGGGCTATCAAGGGAGCCCATTCACTGTGAGCAAAGCAGAGCAGAAGACAGCTGCTACTTTTTTGAATGTGAGCTTCAGAACAAATACTGCAAAGCATACAGAAAAATCAGGCTAAGTACGGAGTGCTAGTTCAGGACTAGTCACTTCTTTTATTACAAGGTCATTTCTCTTCTGTCCTTTCCTTTTAAAATGGAGGGGCAAAAAAAAAAAATATATATATATGAATTGAGAAAGAAGAGAGACATTTTCATGACTTCAGGTGCTCTAAAAATGCAAACATAGCAACTTTGAAAAGGCATTTCTGTATTTAAACTGTGACAGAGTGATGAGGTGAGTCCTACAGGGGATACAGTCGAGTAATGTGAATCTCTAAGCTGAAGAGCTTTAAAAGATTCCAAGAGAGACTGATTCAAAGATACAGCTATTTAGAGAATAGACCCTGTATAAGAAACTCAAAGATGGGAGAATTCAAATACAAACCCATGAACCGTTAATGTGAATGTTTATCTAATATCAAGTGGGAGGCTAAGCAGTTGTGGTTTTCTTTTTTTTTTTTTAAACACTATTTAACAGACTAAGGATTCAAATTAGTAGTTTCATAGTGACAAAAGCAAACAAAGTATTTAAATTACATAGTATAATGCCATAACAAAGATGAATGCAATTCTGAACTCTAGAGCAAACCATCATATCAAGAAATACGGAAAAAATTTAAAGTAAAAACAGGAAATTGAGACCATTCAGCCATACTAATGTCAGAAGGCAGAGAAGGAAGAAAAAGAAAAGATTTTAGTATTGGTAATAAATAACACAGGAATGAATATGAACAAAAAGGAAAGTAGACTGCACAGAGCAAACCAAAAAGGAAAAGCACAATAAGGGGATCATGATGACAAAGCAAAAAAAAGTCAGATTGCATGTTTTTACTTTCAGTAAATATCAGTAAAATAATCACCTTTGATCATCATTATAATTTTTTGAATAAACATTGCAACCTTCTTCCTCTACTTCCTTCTTTCTAACTGTTGTCTTAAGTTACTTCTGAACAACTTATTTTTGTGATGGCAAAATTTTTCCCCCTCTTACACTTGTCTTATATTTTAAATGCAAAATATATAAACCACATTCTGGTCTGTTTAGTCATCTCTTGAGAAACAGACTGCAGAAGCACCATACAGTAGACCAACAGTTAGGAAACTGCCACAGCATTACAGAGTCAGAGGCTTTGTTTGATGTCCAATTCTCTTGCTCTCTATTCTGTGGCTATTTCACTGCCCAATGACATCTCCTTCAAAAAGATGTAGCTGATGGGAAAGCAATCATAAAAGAGAAAAAAAAAAGAAAAAAGACATTCCAGTTTAAAATGTACTGTGCCTCTCTGATTATAATTAGCTTTGCACATGTAGAAATCTAAATATGATGCATATGTCTCTGCATCTCTACTCCCACGTGTGTGCCCATGATAGTAGTCAACCTTCACAGAATGTGTGTGTGATGAGAATGTGTAGCATCTGTCAGATGCTCCAGAGTTTAGCTAAATGAATATTTCCAAGAGCAGGCCCAAGAAGAAAGAAGCTCTAAAATATTTTAAGGATGCTTGCCTGATGTATCTACATCTTGTTAAACATGGTTTGGTTTTCAGTTCTCTGTTGACTGAACTGTACAAAAAGTGTTCAGGAAGGATGAGCCATTCTTCACTTCAAAACAAAGCAGATAAGAGCATAAAGTCCTATCAGTGAAAAAATCAGATAGAAAAATTACAAGTTCATTACATCAATCCCTGCAATTGCTCTGTTAGAGAAGGTAGAAGAAAGGTCATAGTCAGGACTTTCCAGCTTTCACCATCCATCTCTTTCACTGAGTTTTTATTTTTACCTCCCATTTCAACTTATAAATTAAGTTAGAAACATACATTTTGAAGCCAGAGAAGCACTAAAAATGCCACAAAAAAAGATAGATTAAAAAAAATATTTTAGCTAAGTACTGCAGTACCATATCCCAAATTGATCTCCAAAGTAGGCTATTCTTGAAGTCAATTTTCCCCCAAGAACATGCCCTGTTAAAGACACTTGAATGATGTTCTTATATCCAGGATCACTTTAGATGCACAGATGTGTTTCCTATGTGTTTATACCCACAATGAAGACAGGATCAAATAATTGAAGAAGTTATTTCCCCCTCCATTATTTTCTTATCCTAAGGCTTAGCCACACTGCTATAGCCAGGAACTCATATTGAAGAGTTCATTGTGGAAAAGTGGCCAGCAGCACAACTGGATCCCAGCAACACTAAAGCCTGACCTTATCAGTCCAGCTAGCTCTGGAAAGGCACCACACTGACATCCCACTCATTCCCAGAACAGGAATTCTAGCATGTACCCAAAATCAGTGCACAATTATTCCGTCAAATTGATCCAAACAGTAATACTATGGCATTCAGCAGGTGGTAAGTGGGGGAGAAAAAAAAAAAAAAAAAAGTGCTTATAAGTAATGCTTCAGAGGTTTAAAGTGAAACTTATGCTACACTAATGGTGGTTTTAATACAGAAAAAGAAAAAAAAAAAGACAATATCTGTCTAAGTTAACATTTTGGTGTTAAGCTTTCTATCAGGTGTCTTTTTGAATTTTTTTTATGGCATTTCATAACTGTGCAAAGTGACACAACCCTAAGAGAATTAGCTTTTGTGGCTTCTGTTCTTAAAAACAGATGCACCCTTACAAATACAGCTAAGTATAATGTCCTTAATATACTTTCCTGAGAGTAACACACCAGCTAGACAGTGGCCTGCATAAGAAAATCCCATCACATTTAGTTGAGCCACCAGTAGAAGTGAAAACAAAATTTTCTCAAGGTTACATATTAGAATAAAGTTCTGGGAATTTTGTTAGCATTTTTCACTTGAATACAATGATGTAGGTCTTAAAGTGCAAAATTCTATTACATGCACATTGGAATACAATTCTGATGGGAAGAGCTGCAGAACCAAACAAATGCAGACTCTCCATCCCCCACTTAATACTTTATCAGTCACCACAGTGAAAACGCATCCTTTTTTCCCCTGGAACTGCATTCATTGACTGAACCGGTATTAAGAGTGACACAAGAAAACCTTCCCTCATCTTCCTCATATCTATGAACACAAGAGTATCACAAAGCTCATTAATCACTTAATAAAAACGGCAACAAAAATTATGCCCGAGAGTGACTAATAAAGACTTTGTGCAAACATCTCTCTGAGGCCCAAATGTCACAACGATTCCAACACATCTCAGAGTCTCCAGATGTCTTACTGACTGTGTATACAAACAAGTACAGAAAATAATGTACTCTTCTGGCTCTTTCTTTCCAGCAGCCTTCTGAGTTTAAATTCAAGAATATTTCCCAAGAAAAAACATTTGAAAACTGCAAGGGCACACAGGAAATTACAATAGTATAGAATGGACTAAACTTTGCTGGATGATAGGACAAGATAGGTTTGTTTTGTTATTGCCCATTGGCAGCAATTCAAATACTACTGAATTCAAATACTATATTGCTACATTGCAAAGAAGTTTTGTATGGATACATTTGTTGCTCTCCATTTTATTGCGCTCAGTTGAAAACAGACTTATTTTTGTTCTTTGGTCTTCAGAGAACTGAACATTGCACTCAAAATGCAGGCTTTTTTTCTGATTAATGAACATTAACTACTATCCTGAATAGAGAAGAGGGAGGAAGAAGGGTAAATCACAAGATAATAAGAACACTGTAACCCAAAAATGAATATTGGATAAGTGAATATATTCTTCCAGCCAGGGTGGGAAAAGTATTACTTTCCATTAGCATCAGAAATGCTTGAAGATGCTAAATGGCAGATGACTGAAGTACAAACAGAATAAAGGGACAAATACAAGTCCTCCTTTACAAGTTTCAGAGCTCATTTGAGCATCTAATTGTACTTCAGGCAAAAGGGACATGTTGTTTATAGAAAGAAGGGTGGAAGAAAAGCCACACAGACCAGTTCATTTAATCAGGCCAGGACACAGAACACACAAGACTTCTTGCCTAATCCACAGAGAATATCTTAGCCATGGAGGTTGTCCCTGTCTTTTACGGGAACTATTTAATTAAAAAAAAAAAAAAATCAAACTTGGAGATGGGACAACATACCATGGTAAGTTCCTGCTACAAAGTGGTTTTCATCTTTTAATTACAGATCCAAACACTAAAATATGCAACTTTCTTTTCTCATGTAAGGCATTTAAAACTATTCATAATCAAAGCAGATTATCCTCCTCTCAAATCACAAAATCCTTGGCCACCTCCCCACTAAGCAGCACATTCCAGCATAATAGACCTATGGATGTACAACAAAGCACCGTGTCTCTGCTTCAGGAGTCAGCATAGAAACCCCAAAACACACATTCACTTCTACTGGTTGTCTTGGAAGCAGAGTTCTACTTTACCTGCTAGTGTTAAAAAAGAACCAAAATGCATAAATTGCACAGTAGATAATGGTTTTTATCTGTACAAAGGAACAAAATACGTAGGGGGTGGGGAGAGCTGGCGTAAAAGTAGCTACTCCAATGCCTTTGGAGCAATACATTCCCTTGCTACTTCAAATATAAAAGATGATGTTCGCCATGGAAAGAGCTGTGAAAGACTTGCAGTTTGGCTGACAAGGAGGAGAGCTCTCAAACCCACCTTTGCAAGTGCCTCCTCAAATTCAAAAATATGCTGTGATTGCTGGCAAAGTATTTTCACTTTGTCTGTGTGTGGGTAGCAGCATGTGTGCACTGTAACTTCTTCAGAATTTCAGCAAAGAAACATGTACTTGATGTTAGACCATCTCAGTTGTACTACTAACAGCCCTCAGTCCCTTTAATAAAAAAGCACCAAAACCATATGCCAGACTAAATTGGTTTACTACTATAATTGCATTAGCTACTTTATTGTTATGAATACAAAACATTTTAGACTATGTGTTTGAGGAGTCAGGTGAGTAATTTCAGTAACAGCATTGAGCTGATGGATGAAGTTGGGGCAGGGACAGAACACTAGGAAAACTGGATCAAATGTGCTGACACTTGTGACTGCCCTGTTTGTCAATATATTGTCCCTCAAAGTGTAGCTCAAACTTGCATCATGAAGTCATGATCATCCTTCTCAGCAGTTAAAAACAAGATGAAAACACTTCTCAGGAAAATTTAAATATTTTTAAAGAAGAAAAAGCAATAAATGCTGTTTTTCTCTACTGCTCTGTGAAATAAACAATGGAGTAACAATGGCTTCTGACTGAGCTGCTGAGTTCAGGGGTTAGGTTCCTACAGCTTGTGTTTAATCCTACACTTATAGAAGTTCCTAAAAATATCAGCAGTTAGATAATCAAAGAAGATTATCACATCTGTCTAGTTATGTGATAAAGATTATGAACAAATGCAAATTGAGATCTTTGGGTTCTTTTAACAGCAGGCAGAAGAAGGCTATGGAGGACCCACAATTCCCACTCCACATAGGAGCCATATAGGGCAGGAAACAAACAGGGACACTTTTGAATGAGAGTTATATGATCCCTTTTCTTGGAGGCAGAAGAGTTGTACCAAAATTCTTAACTAAAGGTAAGCTTTGAGCAGGCATGTCTTTTGGAGATGCTCCCTGAGCAGCTTATGCCTCTGAAGAGCTGCACACCCAAAAGAAAACAAAGAAGTTTATTTTGAAATCAAACTCATAATAGGAAAAATAAAATATAAAAAAAAAATATCATGCCACAGTACAACATCCTAAATAGGATGTATAGCCTTCTCCTAAATAGGAATATTAAACTGGGAATATAAGAATAGTCACCAGCTATCTCAAGTCACTTCCTTCATCATGTCTAAGTTGATTAGGCTTTTAATTACTTGGTTTAGCCTGACATCAAGGAAACATAGAACCTTCTACTCTTAATTTATCTGTTTATTCTTAAGTGAAGGTTTAAGTTCTCTTTAATGGTTTGCTTGGCACCTGAGTTCAAATAAATATTTCACGAGAATATAGGCTAAGAAACATTTTGGCAATCCCCTTTAAAATATGTTAATTATAAGAGCACTCTCAGGTGAGGAAGGGAAGGGGAAAAAAAAAACCAACAAAACCCCTTGCAGTAATCTCAGATGTCTTACAATTCTACTTACAAACCTGTCATAAATTTTCTGAAAGGACACACTGATGCTTCTTACTGGAAATTTTTAGGATGACCCACAATACTGAATAATCTCTTCTCAGAAACCATATGTAATGTTTTAATGCCATGATAGCCTTTGAGCTTTTTCCTACCAGGCAAAGCATTCTGAATTATTGTCTTGCCTTTCTAAAACCAGATACCTTAGTTTCTAAGACCTGGTTTAGAAGTGATTTTTTTTTCCTGCAAACTGACTTAGGAACTTTGAAGATGATGTCAAAATGCAATTTTTGGGTCAAAAATTTTCAGTAGAGACCATTATGCCTAATCATAACAGTTTCTTAGGTCTACTTATTTGCTCCTTTGAATTACCTCTATAAGTACTCCATAAGCAAAATAATGTAGACTGCTTAGTCACTGCTGCCATACAGCAAAAGAAATTCCCAATTATCCCAGCATGTAGCTTGATTAATTTATTTTTCCCTGAGTTCCAAGACAAACTATAGATACAGAAAGTCAGCCCAAAAAAGGCATAGTCTTGCATAAGGAAAATAGGTCTATTTTCATATTTGTGTGAGACAGACACGTGCTCACCTAAATGAAGGAGAGAGATGAGAAACTAAAAGGTATCTTAAGTGACTTCAGTATTTCAGAAAGTGAAGTTATTTACCTTTTACTGTAAAGGCATCACACAATTATTTCCCACTTTCATTACAGTCCCCAGTCACTCATTTTAAAAGACAAAACAAGAAGGTGAAGCAGAGGATAGGATACAGAAGAGTAATTTTGTAGTTTGTTTCATGATTAAACTAAAATTGACTTAAGGAACAATGTTAAGTTTTCCACTTTCCAAGACCCTTTTTCCCTGAAAAAAATGGTTTTAGCTGAGAACATTTTGTACTGCTGGAGTAATTTAAGATATGCAGGTAAACTAAGTTCCTGTGTCTCAAATTGGGATAGAAATTGTACAAAATTTGTCTCTTAAGTAATGTAACCCAAGGTTTCTGTCTCATGTACTCCATCTCTTTTTCTCTTGGGGATATATGTGAGGAAACATTATTTCTGTAATCTATCACTATTTATGATTCCATGAAGTGCAACACAGCTCTAATAAAACAGGGGAAGTCTGATAAACTCAAGAAGAGTTATTGTTTGGGGTTTTTTGTTGTGGAGGTTTAACGACTGGTCCACGATATCTAAGTGATAAGTATTATTTCAGGAAAAAAGGTTTTTTTCAAGTTTAGTTTTGATGTTCACAAAGAATTTTACACTAACATTTGCAAAGTAGGAGGCCTGTTTCAAACACTTTGAAAAGGAAACATTTTCACTAAACTGCATTTGCTTTTCTCTGTAACTCCACATAAAAATCATAAAACTAGAAAAAAATGTGACAATTTATGTGTGGATAACTCATGAAGACTTTATCTGATCATGGAAAATGAAGTTCCTCTATCAGTACCCACTCACATCATATTTTCAGTTAAAATAAAGAAGTAACACATCCATTTTCAAAATGAAAAAAAAAATCCATCAATTGCCATTGATCAATTTAACATAACCTCTTCTGCTGGCTGCTGTAACTATAAGGCATTTTTGTTTCTTAAGTACAGCAAGCTGGGGGGTTCACTCCCCCCTTTCCCATCCCCTCCCGGGCCACTTGGTCGGCAGCCACGTGGTCTCCAGAGGTCCCAGCAAAGAAAGAGACAGACACGCACACACACCACCACCAGACAGGAAAGCAGAGAGGGCTTTATTCACCTGGCCAGGCTTTTTATAGGGCTTCACAGCCTATAGGATTCAAGGGGA
>JAWWMP010000001.1:7426190-7436939 GCA_035047865.1 Dendrocincla tyrannina | reverse complement strand
GTTTTTTTTCTAAATTCAAAGGAGAGGGATTATTCCTTGGTTAGCAAAATCTTAGTTTCTCCTGAACTAAGACAAGTACAGTGGTAGGCTTCAAAAGGCATTGGGGAGATTCTTCAGTGGCATCAGGTGCTGGTAAAGCTCCAGAGGAAGCACTATTTAATTTTTTGGGCAATGTGATTCAAGAAAAAATACACACCAGTTGGACTCTTAGGGGAAAAGAATTTTAAGAGAAGTAACAAGCAATATTAAGGTTGAAAAGAAACTATAGTTTTGGGTCTAACAAAGACTGAAAAATGATATGATAACAGCTCTTCTATCTTCTACATGTTAAATTATTAAGTAGTAGAGAATAAACATGTCTTCACAGCTGATGAAGTTAAGGGAAGCAGTAGTGGGTTTAATAGGAACAAGGGACTTTCAGGTGAAGTACACAACACTACAGATGGCTAAGTACTGGAAGAGATTGCCTGGGGAGGCAGCTGAATTTCCATTTGTTTAGAGCAAGCCAGATAAATATGCATCAGGAGTAACATATAAAGACCTGATTCTACCTTGGGGCTGAAAGTGAAAAGTGACCTCTTCAAAATTTCTTCCAGGTTTGCTTCACAGGATTTGTTAGGATTCTTTGCTATCTGGCCTTCTCAGACCCCAGCAAGCTCCCTGCTTGAATGCACGACAGGTTTTCACTGTTATCCAGATGAGAAACTAGCAATTGACTCAGGTCGTGCCATGCTGAGATGCCAGAAGTTTGCTGGCAAGTCAGCACTATTAGTGGAAAATCCTTTGAGAGTTGTGCCATAGTACAAGATTTAAAAGCCTGAATTTATGGACAGAGTTGTCCAATTGTGAATATTGTCTTGCTGTGTTTGCAGCATTTCAAAATGTTTTTCATCCAGCCACATAAGGCCTGTTTCAGACCACTAATCCTCATTTATATGACAATCTAATTCAAATAATCTTCATAGTAGTAATATATGTTCCATGTGATCAGCTGGATGGGATTGTGTTAGTATTGTACTTGTTTATAGTCATATAGACAGAAGTAATTGCATCATGTACAAAGATAATGTTTTGCCACAATGGATTACAAACAGAACTCAATTAGGACTTGCATAACACTTCTTATTCCTTTTATCATCTTCTCATAGGTATTCTACACAGAACATCTATAATTATTTTAAAACTTGGTTTCATTTTCACAGTCATACACTGCTTGAACTAGTTGGCAATTTTCTCAGGAGCAAATATGGAACAGCAGGATAAATGTTTCTTAAGGGAACAGAACATCCCAAATCCCACTGTCCAAGTGCAAGCTTCTTAATACATAGATAGGGCTAAATACATTAAAACAAGAAATTACCTAAAATCTGTGTGAAGGAACACTTTCCATGTTTTCTAGCTGTGAAAAGAATGGCCAAATGACACAATTCCAAATGTTGAGTTGTGCTGCTTAATGCACTGCTTGAAAAAGCTTATATAGCAGCTAATCAGGTTGGAGAATGTAAGCAACTTTTAAAAAATCCTGGACATAATTTTGAATTCTGTTTGGTGCATTCTTGAAAAGACTCAGAAGGGATTTATTATTCCATGTACACTCCAAAGTTCTGAAGAACACTTTTAGGAGATTTTACTAGTATTTTCATGAAAAGGGCCAACTCTTAAAGGAACCTCTCTACAAGGTATTCATTCACACACATCAAGGAAGGTGAACACATGAAAAGCTCAGGCTCTTTAACCTTTGGCTGAAAGAATAGCTGTCTGGAGCTTTAATCTCTAACAGCAAAATGGGGTAAGAAGCAGCTTCCAGTATATTGCCAGTTGTTAATTTTAAGGAGTTCAAGATAAAAATTATCAAAGTAGAACAAGCTACAAGAAGGTTGACTCAAAAGATGTGCAGAGCATCTAAAAATATAGACCATCAAGGATATCTTCAGATCACACATGAACTGTGATGACTTATAAAGGTAGTTACATTAGCTAAAAAGTCAATTCTCTGTAGGGTAATTCAGCTTGGACAGAACATTACACTGTTGTGGCAAACAGTGCTTCCCATACCCCAAACTACCTCACAATAAGTGAGCTTGGACATTTCTACACAGTACTACTTTATGCCATATACACACATCTTAAATATGAGTCACATAGCCTAGCAACAGGAAACACAAGGGAGGATACTGCTCTTTAGAGCAGAAGTTATAGGAGGATTAATAAAAAAGAAAAGAAAAAAGAAAAAAATCAACACCTAATATAACCAACATACACCAACATACAGAAGACAAAAGAAGAGACAGACAAACAAAGAAAAAAAAAAAAAAAAAAAAACAAAAAAACCCCACAAAACTCCCCACCCAAAACTGGGAGCATATTGCTTGTGAAAAAGTCACAGAAGTTTAATGGGTGTTTTGAAGACTGAAATCAGAACTGGAACAGCCTTTCAGTAAGAACAGAGAGGAGCAGAAGACTACCCCAAATGAATTGCTTCAAGAGTCTGAAATGGAAGTTTTAGCACATCAGCTGATGCCTTGACTTATATAGGAAAAGCAGTGATGGGTTGGTCAAGTGATAAGAATAGATAAATTCAAAAGCATATTCAGTCATATTGAATGAGATAAAATATGAAGACAGGAAGGAAAAAAATATCAAGATAGAAAGGAACTGAAACACCTTACCCACAAATTGCTTCTAAGATGACCCAAAATCACACTTTATTGAATAAATTTTGGAACTACAGTGAGAGGAGGTAAATATCTTTTGAAGAGAAATGGTGTCTCCTTCACATCAACTTCCTCATGCACAAACCCATCTGGAAAGCAGGCGAGGAGAAAAGGACCTGAGGGTCCTGATGAACAATGCCCCATTGTCACAGAGGCAGCCAGGACCCATTGTCCTGGGCTGCACTAGGAGGAGTGTGGCCAGTAGAGGGAGGTGATTCTTTACTGACACTCAACACTGGTGAGGCCACACCTGCATCCATTTCTGGGCTCTTCAATACAAGAGAGACAGGGACTTGACAGAGAAGAAAGTCTTATCAATGTATAGAAATACCTGAAAGAAGGGTGCAAAGACAAGGGCCTCAGGCTCTCTGCAGCAGTGCCTAGTGATAGGGAATATGGCAGTGGGCACAAACAAACGCATGGGATTCAGGCTAAACATCAGGAAGCACTTCTATTGTGAGGATGACTAGATACTAACATGGGACAGTCAGATATGGTACTTCAGGCTGTTTATTTAGCTGATGAGAAGGAAGTTGTTAGGCCTATACTCGTAGCTAAGCCTTCACTTCCAGACCTTTTAAACTGCTCATCTTGCCAGACCATTCTTTGAATTTTTTGAAGCAGTTTCGCGCCATCTACACCTACTTCATACACAACACAGATTGAAAGCCCTGCAAGGCAACTGGAGTGACCACTCCATAAATAATGAGCCTGTACAAATTTCCCCACTATTTCAGTGTCAGAAAAATAAAGCACATTCCATTAAGCCAATTACCTTTAATTTCAGCCTTAAGTGTGCCTCCCATCACTTTTCAGAACCAGTAGTTTAACTCCTTCACTACAGAAAGGGGCTGGGAAGATAAAGATGAGGAGAGAAGGCTCTGACAAATGCCATCACTTCAGATGGAGAAAACACCACATTAAACTCAGAAGAAAAATCTGTCTTCACTCAACATCCTCAGCTTGCAAAACCCTGGATTACACCAAGGAACATAAAAGGATTCTAACCAAAATGCACAAGGTTACCAATGCTGATATCTATTCTATTTTTCCCTAACCTACTGAAAATTTTTTGGTTGAGTTCCTGAGAAACACTGCAGATAAGCCACCTCTTAAAGACGCTTCATTTATCATTAGCATAGCATAAGTTAACCTGTCCTGATTGTGGGGGGGGGTTTCCTGCTGTTTTCCAGATTCTCATGATATGTTTAATATAAAAACATTTTGGCTTTCTGTAACCAGTACAAAAAAACCCCACCCAAACAAACCCCACCCCAAAAAAGCAAAACCAAAACCAAACTAAGCAAAAAAACAACAAACCCTCACAAAAAATACCCAACCACCCAAACAAAAAGACACACAACATACAAAGCAACAAGAAAAGCTACCCAAAACAGCATAAGATATTTAATACATCTCTACACATTGAACTTTTCACTGGCAAAGAACTTCATCCGTCATACCAGTGAGGGGATTTTCAGGAAATTCACTAATTTTAATGGGAGTTCAGGGTACTTACTACACTGCAGACTAGAGCCAAACTGAATGTCACCATTGAGGTCACATCTTTATTTTCGCTGGCAAGTGCTTATGGCAATTTTCACATTAACCAAGCCCATCAATAATTTAAAAACAAGTAAAGTGTTGCTGGTAAAACGGAAGAATTTCTTCTTTCTCAGAGACTTTTACCTTCATCTTCTCCATACTGAAGCTGGCACATTAAAAAAGTGAGAGATGAATTTTATGAGGATTGATTCATGCCAGTCTCTATAGAGTAATTAAGTTCAATAAAGGCCTGTCAATATCATTTGGTATCAGTTGTCACTTTACATCATGTATAAAAAGTACAGATGTACACAGAGATGGACACAAAACACAAGGACAGAATGTACTATTCAGCTAGGAGGTGGAGGTGCCAAGTATTAAGCACTAACTAGGACTGAAGTCACTGCCTCACCTTTAAAACAGTTGTGAGCCACCCTAAAAGCCAGTCCTCAGTCAGCAGCCAAAGGCACAAACACTCCCGAAATGAAAGGTTATAACTCAATACTGCCTTCTCATCAAAAGACATACATCCCATTCTCACCTATCTGCAGATAGAAGCCTTATGAATCTTCTTAAGGCACTAGAAGAGGATAAGAGAAAGAAAACACATAAAAGGAGCAATTGTCCTCTTTTCCCTCATGAGAGTTTGTGGTCTCATACTTAACAAAGGCACCTACATGATGAGAGCCATAAGCCCAAATTCACATCCCAAGCTAGACCAGTTCTCCCATCTTCCTGATGAAGCATTTCAAATAAGAAGCCTGCAGATAAAAGAACCCACAGCAACAATTGCTTCCAAACTGTTTTGAAAGCAAGAACAGCATTCTATTCTGTTAGAAAGCAAAGTAGTGTTAGAAAGCACTACTACTTAACAGGAAGCAGTAGTAGTGCTGTGTGCCTCTGGTAGCAGAACTCCATTTGCTTTAATCCCAGCAAGAACATTAGGCAAAGAAAGATGAAACTGAGCTGAATCCTTTGCTTTATAGCACTTCCACATTAACCAAGCCCAGAGAGACAGAGTTGGAGACTTTTCTGGAGAAGGCTGCCTGTCATGGTGCTCCACCCTTCCCCTGATTTGTCATTCACACCCTCTGATTAATATAGCTGTACCAGAAGCTCAGGACTAGTTTCTCTAGACTGCATAACCTAGTGAGGAGCATCTGCCCTTTAAAGGTTAAATGAGTTAATTGAACATAAGAAACTCCAGCTGCAAGCAGGAAGGGATGTTACTAGAAGACATCCTAAGTTAAAAAAAAAAAAATGAAGTCTTTGATGCAAAAACATATTAGGGCTTCTAGTATACACAGACCTGAGCATTTAACAAAATAGTAGTTGCTCAGGAATGAAGTTAGGGTCTTTTTGTTATGTTTGAACTTTCAGAGCAGAAAGGATGGGTGCTGATACAGAATAGCTGATAGCTAGGAGACTTTGGTATGAAGAAGGTGGTCCAGGAGAAAAAAGTGAGACCAGGTTTTAGATTTTGAAGACAGGAGTGGTGTCTTATGTGAAATACAGTGGAAGTTGGGTGATGATTTTTTTCATGGGCTGCTAGATGGCTCACTCGTCTGTCATGACAGACAGAAGCTAAATACTCTTAAAATTCTGCTGTTAAGTGCCTAACTCCCTTATGTCCTTTTTTTCTTCTTTCCTACTTCAGAACAGATCTTCTGGCCAAATTGTGATTGGGCCCAGATGCACAATCTGAATTGAAATTACGTTATTATGTATGATATTCATCTCATAATGAACCATTACTCACCATTTTATATTCTCATATTCCTATCAATGATCTAGAAAAGAAAGGTTTATCTACATCCTGTCCATTTCATTTAGGATGTAGTTCTCAAGCTTTCATTTGCAGACCACTGGAGGCACAGAGAGAAGTTCTTTGTTTTTTTAAGGAAATCACTGGTCTGTATATAGTGAGGGGTTTTTTAGGAGTCATACCTCTGTAATGATTTTTAGAAGTTTTTAGGTGATTTCATGACCAATTAATCTGAAATCCCCACACAGTTTCTCTTTTCCTGTGCTTGGAATAGCAGCTCCACATCTGTTGCTGGTAACTTTAAAGTGATTATTCAGCTTTGACTGCAATTTACAAAGAGCAGCAAATAAAATAACTGAGGCTAAAGTGACATAAAAAAAGAGAGGTTTAGTGAAATTTTCAGCCAGTGGGGGAGATTTCATATTAGTAAAAGGAAAACCTAGTGGTCAGGTAAATGGAAGAACAGATACAGAAACAGGCAAGAAACAAAGCAACATCATAATTACTGTAAATTAAAACTTGACAGGAGAATATTCTCCTATTTTTCTTTTGGTTTATGGCAGAAGGGTTTTAAAATCCACTACAATTTTTCAAAAATAAGTAAAGATTCTTCTTCTTGTTATAAATGCTACAAGGGGTTTATCTACATAAAGTCTTGATGTCTTCATTAAGATATTATCTATTCTAAGAACATTCTCAATTATCATGATCATCATTAGCATGTTTTATAGCGTGTTCATTTGTTTTTTCTCCTTCCGAAATGTTAATCAAAGATTAAATTTACTGTAAATCAATCAAAAATCATTTTCCTCATTTTAAGTTTAATCACAGAGTTGTAGTGTGTAGTAATTAAATACAAAAATACTGAGTCATTGTTGACAGTTCTTTTAATAATACTGTGAAAAACCTTGAAGTTTACAGAACTACTACTTTGAGCATAACCTCGAGTTACTTTAAAATTTTTTCAACTAATATATTTTTTAAAACTGTAACTTCTTTGTAAATTATTTCTATCTCCCCAACTTAATAATATATTTGAAAACTTCGCAACTTATATATTAGAATGTTTGTTTCTAACCACAAAAATATACTAAAACACCACTGAATTGAAATGTGAAGGCTAATTCCTGAACAGCTTCCCTTAAGGAAGAAACACATTGAAGACCAACTTATTACCTATGTCATTTCAGTTACTCTTCTGCCCGTGTTGTTAGAAATATTTGGAAAAAGATCATGATCCTATTGTTACTCTTGAAAAAAGTATTTGTACATAAAAAGAACTTGCCCAAATTTCCTAATACTTAAATATTGTGAACACTCTTCAAATTCCGTTGAAAAGGCTGGGCTGACATGCATGGAAACATTTGGTTTAGAAGAGTGCATAGGGAGGTCTTGCATTCACCTTAAATAATATTGCCACATTTCTGAAAAGTGAAAATGTGTTATGTATTAATTTCATGACAATAATATTGAGTTTATGGCCTCAGAAGGAGGGAGCAGATTCTGAGTGACAGTAAATTTTAAGTGCCTTTGAAAGTGTGGTGGATTGACCTTGTCTGGCTGGCAGATACTCACCCAGCCAGTCGCTCGCTCACAGTCCTCAACAGGACAGAAGGAATAAAGACAGAAAAGCTCATGCAAGCAGTCTTACCAATTATCACTATGGGCAAAACAGACTTAATTTGGGGGAAGTTAATTTTAATTTGTTGTTTATTAAAAATGGAGGAGGATTGTGAAAAAGAAACTCAAAAGCATACCACCTGAGCTGACCCCCTTCTCTCCCTGAGTGGCAGAGGGAGATGTGGAAGGGGGGTTTGTGGTCAGTTTGTAACACTTTGCTGTTCCTTTCTCCTCACACTGTTTCCATGCTCCAATGTAGGGTCCCTCCAATGGGAGACAGTCCTTTTTGACCCACCTCAGTGTGAGTCCTTCCCACAGGATGCAGTTCTTTATGAACTGTCCTCTCCATGGGGTAACAGCTCCTCTCCTGCCAGGAGCCTGCTCTTCCAGGGCTTGCAGCTTCCTGCAGGGAATACCCACCTGCTCCAGCATGAGATCTTCCATGGGCTGAATGTCTTCTCTGCTATGGCCCTCTCCAGTGGCTGCAGGAATAACTGCTCTGACATGGAATGCTCAGGGCTGCAGGAGAATCCTGGCTCTGACATCTGCAGCACCTCCTCCTCCCCCTCCTCCTCCTCCTCCTCTCACCTCAGAGCTCACAGAGCTGTTTCTCACAATTTTCATCTCCCTTCTCACCGATGGGCAGCACTTTGCCCTGCCTTCCACGGGCTGTCCCAGAGACATTGCCATCGTGACTGGGGGGCTCGCTCTGCCCTGGAGTGGCTCTGCTGGAGCTGGATGGAACTGGATGGAATCCTCTGTGTCTGAGGTACAGCCTGCATACGCTAAATTCCGAGGCTTAACTTTCAGGCTTTTGATAAAATAGTCGAATGTCATCAAATTAGACAGTTTCCTGGCAGTAAGAAAAATTGTAATTTTGCTGCTTTATTTTTATTGCTTTAGTCCTTGTCCAAGTTGTTTTCAGTATAAAAGTACTTTCTTTGTGCTACAGTCTAACTCCAAATTACTATTCAGCTTCAGCTAAGAAATTGGAAATCAATTCCTGAAACATTATATTGATGACAAATAAATGATAGATGAGTCACAACAAACAACCTGAAAAAAACTTTTGGACAGAAAATCAACGTAAGGTTTGTGTACATACCAATGAAAAATAAGCTACATTCTAGGCTTCCTGAATCATATGCATATTCTTATTTCAGAGACCAGAATAATTTGTAGAGAGAGTATTTATGCCATTCCTACTATGTTGATCAAATTGGATGAATATGTGTGATAACTTCGAATCAGATACTGGTTGTGTTCTATAGTAAATAAACAGCACAAAAGATAGAACTGACAAAATCCTCTGTGAATATTTGTTATCTCCCATAGTTTGGATCTGCTAATATGTAGAAAAACAGCCCTAAAGACTTTATTAGAAGACAATAAGCAAACAAAAGATTATTGAATATGCTGATAGCATGATGAGCAGATCAGTTATTAATACTAAAAAACATTAGACATGGGATATGAACAAAGTTCCCAAAAGGGAAAGATGGAAGGAACATAGTTTTTCTGTCGTGGCTACATTATAATTTCCTAATCTATAGATTTTTATTTTTTTTTCATGGTATTAGAAAGATGATGGGAAATATTTCCATTAATGATCTGCTGAAAATACTGGAGTAAATGGTACCCTCAGGTTTTGCTCATTGTCATATATTCAGGATTCAGATGACAAGTTAGTGTACAAAAGAATTGGCTGAACCTTGAAAACTGAGAACTTTATCTAAAGACAGAATTGTAGCTCCCCAAAGTTCATATCTAAGGGTCCAAGCAATGAAAGTGCTGAGTGTTTGGTGAATTTAAATCTGAAAAGACGCTGAAAAAATTTGATAGCAATAATTCATTTTTCCTTCCTTAGATAGAGGTTTGGAAACAACAGAATGAGAAAAGATGAAAAGTCAATGTTTCCCTTTGTAAAAAGCTAACGGAGACAAAATTCTTAGCCAGAAATATGAAGTTTGACCTGCTCTGTACAAACTCTTTTGTTCCTCAGTAATGGAACAACACGTAGAAGGAAAGGTTTCCACAGCAAACTGGCTAATTTGAGTGATCTGAAGATTTCATGTAATGCAGTTTGCATTTCTTCATACTTCAGCATCCCATCATTTGTCAGTGAATACAATGAGAGAGCAAAAGACAGCTACAGAAGCAGACATGACAATGTGCTCTGGCAAAGGAATGAAGGCATACAATTAGGTAGGATTTAGAGGCTCTTAGTTGAGGCAGCAAGGCAAATTAGTAGCGTGAAAAGATGATCTATTATTCCTTAGTGAACAGTGCTGCAATTATTTTCTCTCTCTGTATGGCAGGTCTTCACCCCCCCCGTGCCCCCCCCCCCCCGGCTTTTTAATTGTGCCATAGTATTAACTGAGTGAAAGCTCTGTCAAGGTTACAGCTCATATGGTCCATGCACTTCTGTCTTATATTTAGCAGACAGAAATCTGCTTGCATTCACTGTGCATTACATGTGGTGGCTTTGAGATGCTCAGAATCAGTAGGTCTATTAGCAGAGCACTGGTAGATGCTGCCCCACCAGGACACTGCACTAAGATTAGTTCTACAGCTCACATAAAGACATGATGCAGGACAGGAAGCTTGCATATATTTCTCTTTCCCTATTCAGACAAAACTTGCAGACAGAAAAATACTCTTTCATTTTCAATATAGGGTGGAAATGCAAGGAGCACACATTGGCAGGTGATGTTTCTTGTTTTTCCATAAAGTTCAGTATCTTGTGACTTTTCCTGTGACAGTGCAAATCACTTGTGAAATGCTTGTTTATAAAACAACTGCACGTCTCGATATAAACAGTAATATGCATTAGGGGGATTAGCAGCAAAAAAAAAGGTAGAAGCAATTTTTTTAATATCTTTAGATGACAATGCAAGTCACTGCAAGATGGCAAAACAATTGGGTTCCACTTGAGATAGATGGGTGAGCCTGCTGCCTGATAGCCATGGGTGAGTCTAGGCTGATTGACGCAGACCTGTGAGGGAAAAAATGACGAGCCACTCTGCGCGAGGGTTGGAGCAAAATGGCCGTTTATTCTGAGGGAGCATGGGCTTTTATAGGGTCAGTTAGGTCAGTTAGGGAAGG
>JAWWMP010000001.1:7318295-7426090 GCA_035047865.1 Dendrocincla tyrannina | reverse complement strand
AATTATAACTACTCTAATACAGAGAACTACTAACTAACTGCAAATTTTAAAACTTTCAACTCTCTCTCTTCACTCGACGGCGGGCAGCCTTCAATCCACAATGATGGTTCAGGTTTGGATTTTTTCTTCTCTTTATGATCTTTTCTCCACTTCTGATATTCGACTGCCCGTACCCTGACAGCTGATAATCCTTAGTCTGAGAAAACCATCTGGTAAGAACCATACAAACAAAACTGGATGCCTTGAAACACTTGGAACATATAGGCATTTGCAAGTAAGAGGCAAAACTGTAGTTTGGGAAATAGATAGCATTTCAAGCCAAGTTATTTAGACTGAGTGATTCATTTCTATATATGTTTCAGCCTTGTAGAAAAACCAGCATAGCCTTTCCTCAGGAAATTCTGTATAAAGAAGGTTAGATCATGTATCCTGTAATCATACGAAGAAATACTGTATTCAATAAATAACTTGGGGAATAAGACTCTCAGTCAGAATCAGAACAGGGAACCTGACCTTAAGACAGTCTTGAAACTGAATACATCTCTTGAAGCTATCAAAAGGAAAATCAAAGTATCAGACATGTTTATCAATCATTTTTAATTAGAGAAGTATCTTTAAGTTCTATAGTCTTCAATGTGTTACTCAAGATGATGATGATAAAAATATTAATAAATATTGTTTATTTGGATTATTTTTTTAGTGGTATATTGAAGGAATGGGGTAAGATCCCACTATCAAACTGCAGGTCTATATCTGTGTTATCTGTTTTCAGTATCTTTGTATTCTTAAGAGATTATCATATGTAATACTTCACAGTTCAAAGGATTCAAATCATAAATCCCCAAAAATAATAATAATAAAAAGAATAATTTCTTCTTGTTAGATTCTTTGATTTGGGATTTTTTTTTTTAGTGATAAGGAATGGAGGTAATGCGTTCAAAATAATGGTAACACCCAAACTAAAGCTGACAAAGAAAAATCTGTCTGAAAGGATTTAGAAACAGACTAAAAGGTTCTATCTCTGTTTAGTTATTTGGTTTCTAAATATATAAATATACCCTACTAATAGTTATAAAATGCTTTAAACGTTCCTTCATCAGTGACATCAGACATATGTAATGTTAAGTAAAACATATCACATAGATTTATTTCTTTTTTTCTTGGACAGAAGAAAGACACCATATACATGGCAATAATAATTTCGCTGTTATTCCAATTAATATTTCAACAGCCTAATTGTCCAAATAATTAATTAATATTGAAAAAAACACCCTCTTTTTAATAAAACTGTCATGTAACCCTTCCTCATATTTATTCCTTTTTTCTGGTGTTAGGTGCTCTTTTTCATGTGTCTCTGGGACCTAAGCTTCAGTCTTGCTCAATGAGACTGGGAAAGGGTGGGACATAGACCAGTTTATCAGCACCATCCTGACATCCTTACTGGAAGGAATAGTGGCAGTTTCTTCAGTCATTGGTCTACTTGCAGTTGTTTTAGTGTTTTTTAGCCCTTCAGTACAAACCCTGCAGCCTTTTACTACTGATGACAAAATTCTATTTGTTGGGTCACAGAGGCACTGTAGTTATGATATTCTAAAGGAGATTGAATGAATACAAATTGAAAGACAGTTTAACAAAAGTGCCAATTTCAGCAGACGTTGAAGAAAAAAAGTCTGCTTTATAGTCCAGGACCTCCCACAGCTTCTATTACTCCTCATGGGGATTAAATTGTCACTGGAGTCCCCTCACTAGGGCAAAACACATCCTCATCTGTGCTCCACAGCAAACAGCTCTGGGTACAGGCATTTTCCATCACTGCCATTTGCCAATTTTGTCAGCTCTTAAGGAGAGAAAGGGGTAAAGAAAAATAAATCTCTTTCATTCCTTTACTCTCAGCACTAGAGCTGCATCTTTTTGTACTCAAAGTGAGAAAATTCATATTAGACTTAGTTATTTCAAGCCAGAAAACACGGAATCATTAGGCTTTCAACTGAGAATCATTAAGAAATAAATTTTCTGATATGTGTTCATTTTAGTTTCTCTCACTTTTGTTTGGAGATCCCAGTTGAGCCAAAGTACACTACATTTCACTACAAAGTTCACTACATTTTGTTTTGGATGTCACAGTAATGTGAAGATTCATTCATAATACTGGGGAAAAAGGCAGACTTCCCCATTGATCTATTCCATGTTCATTAAAATTTATTTTCCATCAGACTGTTATTTTCAAATTCATCTATGCTATTTACTCTCTCTTCCAGATCAGGACAGGATGCATTGAATAAAATGAATTTTAATGCGTATGTTTTAGGTATCCATCTACACTTCACCCCACATTAAAGTTCACTTTATTCATTGTCTTTCATCTAGTTTTTCCTCCGTGTAAAAGCAATCATATTCAAGTGAACATGGATTCTTTTTGTAAGTTTTTCAAAGACGTGATCATACTTTAGTAAAGTGCAAATATATCTACAGCATATCCTTCATCCACTAATTTTGTAAGTCTATCAAAAAAGCAATCAACTTTGAGTGGCATGACATATTTTTTTCTTTCCTTTTTGTTTATACTCATGCTGATTTAAAAAAATTAATGGTTTTCATTACAGCACTGAGATAATTCAATATAATGAAATGAGTACCCTATAATAGTGAAATACAGAATAAATACAAAATGCAAGAATTGGAACTTCATTTTAATGTGGTTAGCACTCAAATATTTCATTATACTATATATACATTTGTTTAAGAAAGCAAATGAAATAATGCCATGTATAAAGAAATTACTAAATAACAAAGAAATAATGAGCTGGTGGATGCATTTTATTTTCATGGTAGTGTTCATCTGTTCTCCCATTCTAAGCCTGTGGGTCATAATTCTTTTGAACAAACTTTATTCTGACATTGCCACATGACATAGGGAAGTGTCCAAGGCCAGGTTGGACAGGGCTTGGAGCAAACTGATCTAGTGAAAGTTGATCCTGCCCATGGCAGGGGGATTGGAACAAGATGATCCTTAAGGACTCACCTGACCAAAACCCTTCTATGATTCTATGACAAATGAAAGCATTGTCCAGGCAAAATGAATGTGATCTATGCACTGTCTAAAATATTTTAATATTTTTTCTGTTACTCTTGGGTGTTTGGCACCACAAAGATTTTAAAACCAGGAGTGACCATTCTCTGTAAAACAGACAACAGATTTTTTTCAGCAGTTCTTTCAGAGTAAGAATTTTTCCTGTCTCCATGTAAAAGAGATACAAAGTTCAGTAACTTGCAGGTGAACTAAAGTCTGTCTTTTCAACACATATGCAATTTTAACTGTAAAAAAACCCCAGATTAATTATTCCCTTGGTAATCTGCTTCTGTGGAATATAACCTTCATTTTGTAAAGCTGAATATTGTCCCTAATTTGATTATTTTCAAACTTCAGTTTTCAGCTATGGGTCTGTAGTTTTACTCTCAGTTTATGTAGCTTCCAGTGGTCAATATCTCATTCCAGGACAGATATCTATAATCCCTTAATCTTTTCTCCACTAAGCAGAAACTACTGAAGTCTTTTGGTGTGAGGTAAACTTTCCCAACCTTACCTATAGTTTTCCTGTTGACAACGGTGCTTTTAATGGAATGAATTAATCATTTGTCGTATATATTCCTGGCCAGGTACTGATGTCTGGGATGGTTATTCAAAACAATTCTTGGAATACATAATATTATTACAAGAAGTTTTGACTGTATGAACTGCTTCACAGGGCTGCTACTCACACACATGTTGCAGCATCCAAAACATGACTGTGAATGCTCTCGGAGCATTTCTCCTCCTAGTGAGAACTTATGTGAGACCTTGTATGGGATGCTGAGCTGCAGAGAGATCTTTGGGTTTATCTTTTGATTGATTGAAGAAGAACAGACTAGTTGGAAGGCAGAATTGTGTAGGAGATAAAATGGAAAATAGTATTAGTAATTTGCATTTGTCATCCATAGAAACAAGATGAGCTGACAGTGCCAGGGCTGCAACTGATGTCTCCTTTCATTGATGAGGAGTAACAGCACTGCTTAAATGTCAGGCATAATGATCACTGAACAATGCATGAACACTACCTCAGTACCTACTGCTTCATCTCTGAGTCCCAGGTAGGCATCTCTTCACTGGTTACACTTTGTGGTCATCTGCAGAGAGGAAGAGTGAAATATCTGTTGCATACTAGGACTTTTCTGTAGCAATTTCATATGCAGAGATTTTTATAATGAAGTTTCAGTGTAATTTTCTGCTTTGGATTAAATTTTGAGGTAAGTTCTGGTAAAGGTCCTTAGTGGATAAGGCTGTGAGGAAACTGTAGACAGAACCACTGTTGTTCCCAGCTTGCAAAGGACTTCCTATTAAAGATTGAATACTGCGGTTTAATTTTTATTTATTTATTTTCTTTACAAGGAAAGCCACTTACCTGAATTCTTGAATAGTACATTTATTAAGAGCGTACCAGAAAAAGGAAATCAGACTGGAAAAAACCAGCAAAGCATAGCTGCAAAATGCAATGTAGGTATGTTAATGAGCTTAGCAGTCTCAAGTAAATCGCTTTTATTTAAAAAATCTAAATGAGGCTTCCACATATACATCTTGGTTTAGATTTAATTTTATTTTTTAACAGATTGTAGAATAGGACAGGTTCCAAATTGAGATAAAGCACTCCTTTTTTGGATTTTGGATAGAAAGTCTGCTCCTCCATGGATAGAAGGCAACTGTTGGACTGCTGCAACTAACAACAATAAACTCAAGCCTTAATCTAACAGTTCTCCTGAGTAAAATCAAGAAGCAGGATTTATATAATGCAGCAGGTTGGACTACATGACACTGAGATCCCTTCCAACCTAAATTAATGTCTGATTCTATTAAAAAAAAAACAACAAACTAAATAAATAATAATAAAAAAAGACATACTGCAACATTTAACACCAACTATTCTAGGAAAGTGTACTCATAGATGTAGACACTGAGTCTTATACAGTTACTTGCTATACATTTTGAAATATTGATAATTCACATTACAACACAGAGGGTAAATTTAATTTTAAAATAAATTCTTCATTTGGGACCCCAAATTTGCATGTATAGAAAACTGGATGTATGTGATATTGTATGTAAGGGATCTAATATTTTCCTATAATAAAATAAGCACAGAAAGTTCTCTAAGGTCATATCACATCACTGTGACAAAGAAAAAGACCTTCAAGGGAACAGTGCTGGTGTTTACAGTTACTCAGCCTATACAGTCCTCATATGACATTCAGGGTCTTATTTCTTCCTTTAAGCCAAATCAAAGTAGAATGAGAGTTGAAGTCTCAAAATCTCATTGATTTTTTAGACTGTATTAAAGAAGATGGTAGGGAGCCACCTCTTAATTGTTACAAGTCAGTTAATCGAACAATTGAACAATAGTGTTCCCTTGTTTAAATGTGTTCATTAGCCAAGTGCCTTGAAGGAACAAAGTGTGCTTTGGGAGCGGCAGCCTGGCCCCGCTCCATTAGGAAGGACATCGATGCTTCCCCAATCCCACGAGTCACGGAAAAATGAAAGACTGTTAATTTTTCGTAAAGGTTGGACTCTGTTAATTAACAGCAGGTAACTGCAGAAGTTTGGAAGAGTGGATCTTCCTTCAGACAGCAAAACATGAATAAAGATAAAATGCAGTTCATTCGACAGCAAAGATTGTTTCTTTTTATTGACATCACAATTGCAAGGACAGCAATGTCAGCTGGGCTGCCAGGAAGCAGCAGAGGCCACGGGCAGCACCACCATCCCTGTTAGACCCCAAACCCCTGGCTGTGTTTTTTCCTACCCATGCACATTTTCCGTGCCAGGAAGTCCAAATTGCCCATAAGGGCTAAAGCTCCTTGAACTTGGCTGGTTTGGGGCACATCTCAGGAGTTACTGGGAACCTGTCATTCCATGGAGCACTACTGCACTGTGTAAAGGAAAACTGGACTTCAAGCCGTGTGCACACCCACTAAGAGCCTGCTGTGCACAGAGCTCAGCCATGAGTCTCCAGGTGCCTGCTCAGTTTTGACACTGCAGCACCCTCACAGCAGCAGCTGCATGGCTTATGGGTGACAGCAGCCTGTTTTAGGCAGAATCTGTGTTCGGCCTACCTAATTTATTATCTGTTTGGCTGCTGAGCTCACCTACCCTCTCTGTGGGTCTCTGTTCAGTTCAGATGGGAGGAGAGTCTGCTGTGTAGTACAGTGGTCTGCAGAGTAGACCAATCCATAGGGTTCAGTGTGTGCACTGAAAAAAATCAACATTCTTACAAAGGTAGGATGAAATCCCTGCTCTTCCGAGTAGAGAGAGAGAGAGAGGGAAGAAAAGCAAAATGAAAACACATTGTTTTTCACAAGCTTATCTCTCTCTTACAAGATTTCTTTGTGGTAAGGTAACTCTGGTCTTTTTTCACCTAATGTTTT
The DNA here is from genome assembly GCA_035047865.1 of Dendrocincla tyrannina. NCBI lineage: Eukaryota > Metazoa > Chordata > Aves > Passeriformes > Dendrocolaptidae > Dendrocincla > Dendrocincla tyrannina. Next base: position 7,419,637 of record JAWWMP010000001.1, on the reverse strand, counting down.
CAAATGTTGTCCATCATTAAAGAATCTGAACTGTAGTATATTTTAATTAAAAAAAAATATGGTTAACATATTTATGAAGAACATGCAGTAATGAATGATTATATATAAATACCAAGTGGAAAACATAGAAGGGAATATTGAAATATTAATTTACTTTATTAGTGTTTTGCATTCCTTCTTTTAACTGAAATCTGGAATTTAGCTTCAATTTGTACTAGGATTTAGTCTATTAGATTCAATGATAAATAGTCCTTTATAGTCTTTAAACAGACTATTTCCTGAATACATAATAGTGACAGAAGCCAAAGACAGAATTTGAATTTGTGTGGGAATCCCTGCGGCAAGTGGAACTCAGATTCCTACACATACAGCTACTAAAAAAATAATAAAAAATAAATTACATTATTCTGCACTACAAAGCAATATGAAGAGCATGAAACTCACATAGTCTTGTGTCTACCTGAAGAGTTTTAAATATGTTCAAATTTAACTCTCAGCTGGATCTTAATTAGCAGTTCTGTTTTTTCCTTTGTATGGAAAACAGTATTTCCATACACTCCATCTTCAAGCAAGTATTTGTTCAAGCAGTACTATACATTTCTCATTTAAAGAACAAATAAATGGTTTTATTTTCAAAGTACCGAGGCACTACACCTTGAAACCTCTGAAAATCTTTGCTATACTGAAGGCTGCTCAGCACAGAGCTCTTGAAAATCCAGTTGTAAATTTGGGTACTAAATCTTTGAAAGATCAATCATTGCTCTATTCTGAAAAAAGAGGTCTAGAAAGGCCATAAACTTAAAAACAAAACAAACCAAAAAAACTTAACTGGAAAACATCCACCCTGTACATTAAATATACATTCATTAATGACTTAAAATGTGAATAACAACAGTTTCTCCTTTCTCATCTTAAAACCAGGAAATCTTATATTAGAAGTGAAAAGGACAGGTGGTAAAATAGACTGAAGCGAAATAATAGCTAAAGCTATTCTAGTCACTAATTAACCTTGTCTCACTTGATAACAAGCTCAAGAACATTTCCTGCTTTCCTGTACACATACACATCAGAATTACAGAGCAGAGAGTTTGAATGAGTTTGGGCTAATTTTGCAAGTTCATTATGTTCCAGATTTAAAGGTCTTTTCTTGCAAAATAAAAAGAAATAATGTCAAATTAGGGGTTATATTTCCTTCCTAATGGGAATACCATGTGCCTTGACTAGTCAAAGATGTACCATATGCACGCCACCGGTTTGAACTTTTCATTGCAGTATATATTTCTGCTTAGCTATATGAAAAGCAACTATGCAAAGTAAAAAGCCCCTTTTCCAAAGCTGCTGCTGGTCTGTTGTGTTTCAGATACCTCAGAAAGAGATGATGATAAAGACAAGTCTTAGTACTCCTGCCCATCTCCCCTATATTTAAATATATATGAAAGTACAGAATAGACATGTGTTAAACTAAAAATTATCTTAGTACAATCATCATTTATACTCTGAAGAAACTGGAGGGTTTCAGGCTTTGAACAAAGTTGTATAAAACCTTGCTTAAAATTCTATTCTTAAACTTCTCAGGAGCAAGTTATAATTTGCCAAAATTAGTTTTAATTAAAGAAATTCACAAATTAATTCCTGTAATTATTACTAGCTCTGTAAATTGTTTAGAAGCTTTAATTATGAACATTTAATATTCAAAATTCAGGGTGAATTGTGATTAAATGTAGTCCTATTTCTGCTCCTCTGCTGGATGAAAATAACACTTGGAATGAATGATTTCAGAATATTAAAAATACACACGTATAACAGTTAAAAACTGACAAATTGCGTAGTATGTACCTAAAATTCAGCTTCTTCTTGTTTAACACCCTCTTGCTTACCAGCAGTACTGGTGGCAGAAAGCAAAAACTTTAGATAAAAGAGTTACATAAGAAGTGAAGCTGAAGGCAAGAGATTTTAAGACTGAAAGTCAAACCCAGGGTATGTGTGTGTGTGTGCAAGATTCTCTGGTTTATATATTTGTGTTCCTGCATATCTGTACATACAAAGACATACCTGTTGACCCAAATCTGACCAGGTATTAGCTCTGTCAACTTTAACTTAACTTTTGCTGCTCTTATTTAAATGCTCAGAGGCTTTAAGTGCTTTTATATATTCATTACATTTTAAACAGATTTGTCCCAGTGTGGTGGCAAAATGGACTGAGTTACCAGCAGGTCAAGGGGGGTGATCCCATCCCTCTGCTCTGCTCTCATGAAACCCCAACTGCATTCAGGTCTGGGGCCCACGACACAGGAAGTACATGGAACTGCTGGAGTGAGTCCAGTGGAGGGACAGAAACATGATCAGAGGGCTGGAACACCTTTTCTATGAAGACAGGCTGAGAGAGCTGGTGTTGTTCAGCCTGGAGAAGAGAAGGCTCCACAGAAACCTTATTGTGAACTTCCAGAACCTGAAGAGACCTACAAGAAAGGTGGAGAGGGACTTTACACAAGGGCATGTAGTGACAGGACAAGGGGTAATGGCTTTAAAAGGCCAAGCTGGATGGGACCTTGAGCAACCCATTCTAATGTATGGCACCTCTGTCCATGGCAGGGGGTTGGAACTCAATGATTTTAAGGTCCCTTCCAATGCAAAGCATTCTATTATTCTATGACACTTTATACAGAACACATAACTAAAAGGCCTAGATAACTAGATAGTATTTTCTAGGACTGCAATTGCATTGACACAGTGTCAGGCTGGATGTGCTAATATGGACTACCTGCTTCCCTCTGATCCGTTCCTGTGATGGAGTTTGTGGAGTGAGAAAATACCTTCTCAGTAATGCCTGTTGAGGACCAGTCAGAAAAATCTATGATTTGTACCCAAGCACTCCTTCCAAACAACTTTGGTAGGAAAGTTTAACTACAGAGAAATTGCATGGTTCTCATAAAAAAATACCAAAAACACAAAACCAAAACCAACCAACCAACCAAACAAAAAAACAAACAAAAAAGAACCCCCCCAAAACCCCACATAAACAAACAAACAACAAACCCCCCAAAACAAACAACAAAACCCACATAAATAATAATTAAAAAGTCCAACAAAAACTAGAGACCCACTGAAGTTTTTAATATTCTATAGGGAACTGAAATTCATTTACTTCCCCCGTGTGTATGAATCAAGGCAGAGCAGTTCACTAAGGAATGTCCAATTACACAGACACCTTTAACCTTTTTGAATCTCTATTCTAGAAAAAGACAGGGAGACAAGCAGAAAAAGGAAGACTTAATACCATTTCATTCATGATAGTTTTCTGTATTTCATTTCCCAACTAATTAACCTTTTACTGCAGAAATGTTCTGCATTAAGAAGCACAGCATAACAATCAAACAACTCATCATTACTGAAAGACTGTTTCTAATTTAAAATATTTCCATTCTTTATAATAAAACCCTCTAGGTTCTATAAAAAGTAATTCTGTATACCCAGTTCTCTCATCATCTAAAAAAATCATACACATATTCAGAATTTGAACTTAGAATTATTTTTTTTATTTCTAGTTTCTAGGTTTTTAATGTTAAAAATATTTTTCGCTCAGCAATATAGAAAGAGTATTTTTCATATTACAGATTCTGAACAACTTAGTATGTTCAGACCTGCTATATGTATTTAACAATACATAACCTGCACTTTAAAGAAATAGCACTCAAAATGCAGAGAAAGCATATGTATATACACATACAGGGTCTTTTTTTGTATATACACCCACACACCTTATTTGTATATGAATGCACATATGTATATATATTACAAGTATACACACCTTCTTTGCATATGAGAACAACCAGTAAGATGTGTAGTGTTTTTTGGTGACTGAACAAAGTGAATGAGATGAAATATCTGATCTACCTCAGTCTCAGACTGCCTGGAAGTCCTTGAACATGGTCATCATTTCTGCATTAGCAGAACTCTTGGACAGTTGACGCCAAATAAAATCTAACTCAGAGAATATATGACAAGACAGTCTCAGAACTCACCCCTTCTCAACATACTTCAAAAGTGGTCACTCGTAAAAGAGAAATATCTTCTCAGTGAGATGCTTTACTACTGCTTTAATTTACCTGACAATCTATTTTGAAGACTTTCTCAGTGACAGATATTCAAAAACTCCTCAATATGATTATAATTCATTTAAAATCAGTGAGGTAAAAACCTATAAAATGCATCATTTTAATAGTCTGAAAATCATAGTCACTCTTATACAGGAAGTTGGTATAACCAGATATAGTTATTAAGTAGGTAACCTGTTATGGTTGAAAAATTCCAATAGATTCATTATGCTGAAAACATTTCTGTAAATAGACTCTTCTTTTTTTTTCTTCCCCCCCCCAATTTTCTACATTTTTAGAAATGATATTTCTTTTCCACATTTCAAATATTACATCTAAAAGACATTTATGTGTAAATTTCAAAATTATTGAAATTGCTACTTCACAGCAGAAGAGCCCTATTAGTGGCAAGTAGTCTAACAAGTTGTCCCCAGTATCTTTGTTGTTGTGCTCCCAAAGCCAGGTTCCTGGGTGCAACATATTGCCCATTTCCCTGCTGCAAAGGACGCAACCTATATACTGCCAGTTTCTATATGAAGGAAGACAACGTAGATTAGCTGACACTGTTGTTATACAATACATATATCATCATCTATAGATACTTTCTCAACTCCTGTTAAAGTCATAACAAGAACTTTCCTGGCTTTGGGAGCTGAAACAAGTCCACAGTGCCCTTGAGGCAGTAGAGACATGCACAGTTTTATAAGGAGGGATGGCTTTAAATACAGGCAGCTCTCTTGAAAATCCATTTCCTTGTGCCAGGGCTCAGGCCCGCTGTGAGACATTACACAGCAGAAGCTTGGAGATGGAGCAGGCACACAAAAAATGCAGCAGCATCAAGGCTGTCAGACAGAGTGTGAAGCTGGATTGACGGTTCTCTCCATGACAGATCTGCTACAAGAAAAAAAGACAGGAATTCTCTGGCCCCCAATACAGAGCAACATTGGTGGCAGAAGATACGGTTACTGTTCATCATGTTAATTGTCTTCTGCCATCTCGAAGATCACATATTTAGGAGTAAGTCCTTGATAATTTATTTCATTCCATGTTGCTGCCTAGGAATCTGCAAATTCACTTTGTTATACAGTTTTTGGTGTTTGGGTTTTTTGTTTGTTTGTTTGTTTGTTCCTTTATGGATAACATTCAGAATCCTGGAAGCTATGGACTCCATAGTTTGAAGATGGGGTACATATATATTCCATTTTATGATCAGTGGAGCTCTTTCAGTATCTAATGAAACTTGAGCATCTTTCAGGATCTGGTTCAGTCATCTCTTCCTGAGGAAAATGAGATCTAAGATGATTATAAGAAAATAATTTATATTATTCCCCTAGAAATATTTGTAATGATACTGAGGGAATATGTTGACCATGGAATCTGAGTCTGCTATGTTGAAACTTCAGAAATGCAAGATTTTATACCAGTACTGTCAATTGCCAGGTATTATTAGCAAGCTTTTTTTTTTTTTTAATAACTGATGTGTACTGAATGTGACTGAGAACTTGATTCTTCTTCCCTTGCAGGCCTCTGAGGTCTAGTTTGGAAAGACATCAAAAGGGTAAGTTTTATTAAAAAAATAAATATAAAAAAAGAGAGATTAGCTTCTAAATTATTGTGTTCTAGCTTGCCTTAATTGATTCTCTTATTCAGACTTGTTTGAAGTTTGACATCAGAGCCCTAGTGGAAACAACCATGGATTTAAATACCAGTTTGGCCTATGTGCTACTACACAAAATCTTCACTAATCTTCAAGTATATATGTAAAGGCATAAAATTCTGATAATAAAGGAAAAAATGTAGTTAGTGTCATGAATTCATGAACAATTTTCAAATTATAACTGGAAGTGTATGAGTGTACAAAGACTAGCATTTCTTTTGACAGGAAGGCTTTTCCTGGATAACTGTGGTCCACGTAGCTGGCTTTTTCACTGCCATTAGGAGGCAACATGCTCAACAATGTCAAAGGATTACAAATTGACTTTCGAAGTACGGTAGTCTTGAAAATATTATATTCAGTATTAATTACAAACTTAACTTGCCTTTTGGGATATTTTGGCAAGGCAGTTTGGAACGCATACCCCAAACATTGGAACAGATTAGTACAAATTATTTCTGGATCACTGAGCTTCAATGTGTCTATTTTCCTTATTCAATAATGGGTGACTCTTCAGGTTTTGACAACACCAACTCCCACCTTGGAAAAAATAAAAAAGCAAACCCTGGATGTCCCAGAGTGATTTGAGAACTTAGATATCCTATTTCATGTCAGTACATAAGATAGGAAGAATGACATTTTCTTAACAGAATTTTCCTCTGACAGAGATAGAACGAATTATTTTTTACTATGATAGACCAGAACAAATATTTTTTTAATATGCTGGTGCTTCCCAAGGCATAGAAGTTAGATTGATTGTACCCAGAAGGAGTTGTGATGATTTAAAATGGGGTTACATATGATTATGAAGGTCTATGCTAATAAATGGACATTCCAATACCCTTTGTAAAATCTCTGACTTCACACTGGCATAAAGTGAGAAAATGCAGATGCTAGAAGGTGGAATTGTGCCACTAAAAAAGGAACATGCTGGCAGGAATTATATTTCTGCAAATATTTAATCTTAAATGGGAAAGCTGTTTTTTTCAACCTAATATAAAGGAGGTCTTATGTTTTACATAAGTTTAGAAGAATGTTCACATAGTATCTTGCTGTTAGTTAGTAAATGACTTAGAAATGTCTGAATAAAACTTGTCAGAAAAATTTATACACCAGGGCCTCTTGGACTAAAAAGCAAAAATCAACCAACCAACAACCAACCACACAATCAATTAATTCTAATTAAAGTATGCAAAATTATTAGTTCTGTTATGGACTAGGTCTAAGTGTGATCTGAAATGTACGTTGCTGGATAATATATTTGCTTGTACCTTCCCTAAAAGATGGAGTGCATCTCTCCTAACAGGGGAATTTTCTTGTTATAAAAGGCAATGGGATCTCATAGTGTAATCACTTGAAGGAAACACAAGATCTGATCCAGCTTCCTGCACTGAAAGGAATGCGAAAAACATATAGAACAAATCCCTTTTTCTTCCTGTGTTCTTTTGTCCCTGAAATAATGTACTACCTCATTTTGGAGGCTGCTGGAAGTCAAATGACTTAAGTGGACTGAAATCTCACCCAGTAAACACTGATGCTAATGAGAAAAAGAACCAATTATTTCCATGAACTGGATTGAACTTTTAGCCATCACTAGAGAAAAGCACTTGTGCTATTCCTTAAGGATGCTCAAAAGAACACATTGTCATAAGCATTGCTAGTACAAGTAGAAACAGAAAGTAAAAAGTCTTTATAATTAAAGCAGAATTGGGGAAAAGCAATGAAAACAAGACATGAGGGAAAAGAAAGTGCAAGAAAGTCAGGAGTTAGTGCTTGGAAATTAGTTTTCCACAGAATTGCAAGATAACCTTAACACAGAAGAGTGGAGGCACATAAATGGAGAGGAGAATAAAAAATAAATACAGTCCTTATACAACTTCTGGAAAATAAGGGCTTTTCTTCCCTATAGCTTCTGAGATTGTTTGCCTCCTCCAAATTCTATCGTACCTTAGAGCTCTGCTATGAGCATTAATGTTTACGAAGATTATAGCTCTCTCAAAGACTTGGTTATATAATTATATAAACTGCAAACATGCAGTGTTCCTATGCAGTGTTCTTTGTAATGTGTATTTCTGGAATTAAAATTTCAGTCTGTGTTCAGTTCAGGCTTTCAGTCTAAAGCTCTAGAGACAACATTCACCCTGTGCTCCATCTATATTTGAAGACAGCTCATGGAAACAGCCAGATTTGGCAGTGCCTAACAAATGCCTGTATCTGTTGCCCCTGCTGCCAGCTTTGTGCATTTCCTTGGGAATTCCATACTGGAGAACCAGCAGTCTGGGGTCACAGAGAAAAGGACACAGTGAACAGCCACTGGAAAAGCCTACAGTCCTGTAACTCAGCTGCCAAAACTGCCTCCGCTATCATGCCCTTGGGGTTTTGATAGATGAATAATAATACTGGAAAATTCTAACTAAAGCTGACTATGTGAGACTTCATAAAAGTTACGTACTTGGAAAGTATTCACAATTTGCCCAAGGTCAGACCTTTCTAATTATATCTTGTCTTCAAAAGGGCCTCAAATTTTCTGTTGAAATGCTTGAAAATTTTCTTCCTTACTTGTTTGTTCATCAGTTTAGCATAGATGATCATCTAGAAAGCATTTTTCACGTGTTGTATTTCAGACAGCATCCTCCCAAGATATTGCTTTGAGTCAAGGAAAGGTCATCTTCAAGAGCACAAAAACATAAATTAGTGAAAAATTTACCAGGCTTTTACTTACACTAATACTGACTTTTAACATATATTTTAAGGTTGAAAGAATTTTGTGTATAGATATGAATGAAAGTCGAATGTTCTGATAGTTATTTTTAAACTGTAACATGCATTGTACCAATCACCACTTCAAATTAATTAATTGTAGATACAGTAATAGCTGTCCACAGGTCTATGTGCAAATCCACTCAATATTTTACTGCCTCGGTTTTTAAGGTCAATATAGGTCTAATTTCATTGGAAAGAGGAGGAACCTTGAATTAAATAGTTAGAAATATATTTAACTGTCAAGTCTAGATATAATCCAATTTGCAACAGCTTCATCAAATAATTTAGAAGCTGTTCAATAATAAAGGGACTTGGTACAATTATAGAGCGTTCAGATCTGACCCAGTGTATGTGATTATCCCATACCTGCTCCCTTTTCCAGACTGATGGACTAGCTTGACATTTTCCTCTAGAAATATATAGCTTGAATTATAGGATCCTGTGCCCAACAGTTCTGAGTTAAATCTGTTTTAAAAACAGTTTAACAAAGTTCCACTCCAACAGAGTCATGGAGAAATTGAACTGTATAGGTATATACTAAATTAGACTTGTTCATCCATTAGGAATAGAAGAACACGTGTGTCAGATGACTGCAGATTTTCTAATGAAGCCAGCAAATCCTATCGGACATGGTCATGTCAGCTTTTTAATGAGAGAAACAGTCCTGTCAAGGCTCTTCTACCTCCGGGGAAACAGAATGCTAACATAGTACCTATTATTCTTATGAATAGTTATCAAGTTTAAATTCCTTTTACCTCAATAAAATCACACTGAGTTCATTATAATCTAATTTTCTGATCCAGAACCACTTAACTTACTCTTAAGTTAATGCTGATACCATGTATATACTTAATTATATCTACATTTTTCTTTTTTGGGAAAACCAAAGGATGATCTGACATTGTAAACTGCATATCAAATACAAATCCAGTATGTGACATTGCTTTTTCTCCACTGTACTTTTTCAAATCACAACATTTTCATAACTACTTAAGTGGAATGTTGTTGTTGCTGGAGCACGATGGTTCATGGTTTTTCCCATACCCTTTCCTCGACATGCATTATGCAGTAAATATGTCAAAACTGTTTTTTCACAGTTATCTAGACTGCACAAAAATCTCAGCACCTAGATTTTTGATGAATGCATCACTAAATGGATTGAAAAGGAAATTACATGCTGATGTGGATGTCAAAGTCATACGGAATTCCTCTATAGAGGATTTTTCCTACATGGAAAACCTCAGAAATATTGCAAGATATTAAAATTTTAGGAATGATTTTTCAAATGTAAGCACTATAGAAACAGTTTCCTTTTCTGTAGCTTTCCCAGATATGCTTTTTCCCCGGTAACAAACATCCCACCTTCAATCATTCCTGTGAATTTTTGTGCCTCTTTTTTGTTGAACGTATGTCTGAAAAAAAGACTCTATTCTGACCTGTTTTAAGAGAAAAGCTCCTAGAGCAGCCCCACTAAAATCAATGGAGCTTTTCATTATGTGTCTGGAAGTCAATCTGTTTTCTTCAGACTTTCCCTTAGGAGGTGATGGGAATGTCCCTGTTTCTGGTGGGCTTTTACTTTTTTTTAAATCTATATCACTTGGTTATGTCTGGTGTAATGAAAGACATCTGAACTAGCTTTGATATAATATTTAATATTTAAAAGGTTGCTGTTGTTTATGGAGTAACAATACGTTTCTCTGCCTTAAAAATCATGGTAAAGTACCTCATGTTAAACTTCACGCTGCTCTGTTCCAAACTGTTCCCTCTAACAGTGTGCATGGTTTAAAGGTAGCTCAGGTAGCTCTTTGCTGTACTGCAGTCACTGCTGTGTAGGTACAACTTCTGACAGGTTTCCTGGTTTTGATCTTGTCATATGCAGAGCTGCAGGAGCTGCTAAAATCTTCTCAAGATTTCCAGAACTCTGTGTAGGATACTTCTCATACATACCATCATGTGGGTGTTTACTTAGCATGACATAGCTTCAAACCATCATTGCCTTTTATCCCCTACGCAGTCTGAAGGCGTTTGACAATGCCTTCCTGATGCAAATGTGAGAAAAGAGAGACTTATCTAACTGTATTCTCCAAGACTTTAGCGACAGATTTAACACCCCAGCACAGCAACAACTACAATATTATAATGATTGTTCTTTACTTTTCCGACAACAAAGCAAAGAATTTTTTAGTTGCTCCTATTTCTCCAAGGAGTAACTTCTACAAAGATTTCAAGATCTGAATCTGAATCTCATCCTCATTTTATCCTGATATAGTCCAAATGTTTGCTTTAACTGACTTTTCCAAAATTAAATCCAAGACCACCTAATTGCTTTGTCTTTCCTATGTTATAAATTAATTCTTGCAAATAAAAATCCTATCAGGTTAGGAAAGATTAGAGCTCTTTATGTTGCGTCCCTCTCTTATCCTTTGGGATCAGTGGCCAGTTGTGAACTGTGTCACAAAGTACTTTGCACCTATAATTCCATGGTGCTTGGGGTGAGAACATCTTTAAGCACATTTTAGGCATACTTTTGCTCTTATGCCAAGAGCTTTTATTCAAACACAGGCTTCCTAAATATCCTTTACATTAGTTTAAAATTTGTATTAAGTTGCACATTTTTTATCTTCAAATAGGTGCACATATAGGTCTCTATATATGTTTACACCTGGAAAATACTGTACAATGTCCTAGCCCCCAGAATATCTTTCTTACATACAAGTTATATTTTGCTTGAAAGTTTCCCTGGAAATGCTTAGATTCATTGTATTGTAAAAGTCCACAGTTTCGTTAGAATGCAAGGATTTCTGGCTGCATATTAATTATTGTAAAGTGCATCAAGAAGATGAGCTTCCAGCAACTCAGTCCAACTCAATTATCTGCATCCTTCCAGGTGAAGACATCAGGACTTTATACCATTTTTGTCATTTCACTATTTTACAGTTCAAACTTCTACAGGGAGCCAGAGCAATCTAAAATTTAAAATGTCTATTAAACTTCACACCCCTCTGGCAACAAATATGGCAGCTGCTTTACTCATCAAGAACAATTTGCCCTCTTGGAGATGAACTTTGGAAAAATGAACTAATTCTTGCATGCAAAAATTTGCTTTAAACATGGGCCAGAATGATCTAAGTTTACCCAACACCACTTTCACCTTTATTTAAAGACTACACTAATGAAGATGGAACTTCCTCTGAAAAGCACTTTTGTGCTGTATTTCCCTCAAGGCTACCTCCAGGAAGCAAAAACAGTCTGAGGAGTAGACTTTTCGGCTCTAAATCAAATAACTGGAGAATGAGACAGCATCTTTTGTGAAGACAACTTTCTTCAAGTCTTTTCCTCTGATGTTGATGCTACCAGAGCTCTGGGCCTTGGGATATGCTGACAGAAACTCACATATGAAAGAGCAGAATTAATATCAAAATAAACCCTAATGGCCCAAATTTCGGTTGTACTCATTACTTATTAAAATAAAAAAAATTCTTCTGGATGGTAAGTTTTTAACCACTGCATTAAAAACTAAGCAAAATCTACGTTAGCACGTACATCCTGTAAATCCTGTAAATTACTTATTTACAGGATTTTACATAGATAACTGCTAATGAAGTTGAGCATCCATTATGTTCTGTAATTTAAAATATCCTCATGATCTCTTCAGGGACAGAGTAAACTTTATAAGAGCCCCATATTTTACACAGCTGGGTGCAAACTATACCTTCAGACAGCTTGTGATATGACAAATGTAACAGGTGCATTTTCTTTACTGGGGCTGCTTTAAAAGAAAATTAAAGAGGGGGATATTTTTAGAAGTTTATTTCCCTGAAAGATCAGATAGTGATCGCTCATCCACTCTCCCTTTTCTTTGTATATAACATTCACTAATAGTGAAATATATTTCCAGATCCACACAGTATTTCAGTGCCAAATGTAACCATTTTCCTTGCACTTCACTGGATGCATAGCTTATCTGTATCTTTGAAAAGTACATTCTATAACAGGCATACAGAGAGGAAAAACCCACTGGTTGCATAAGAAAAATTAAAACAATTCTGAGGATCCAGCAACTTTGGCTTTCAGGTCCCCAGACTACCTCTACTTCAAAAGATATACAGCTTAAGTTTTATTTTTGAACACACTCTCCAGTTTATCAACAAGATAATTTTATTGCTGGTAAGTGTAATTAGAGAAGGAAGATTGAGATTCAGGATCCACAATCAGTCATCCCGTAATATGAGGAGCTGACATAGGAAAACTTTTCAACTAATTTTCTCTTTTTTTTATGATATTTTCTTGATTTTATTATTGATTTTATATATTACAGAAGCCTCTAATGGGATAAATGCATAAGTACTGTTTCTAGAAATTGGATATCTGAGGTCACTAGACAAAAAAAAGAGTTTTCACCTATAATAATTGCTGGGTTTCATTCATTTCAAATAATATTCTAATGTCTAGAGTAATATCCTAGCAGGGTAATTAATTGATCAAAGATGTTTTCCTGGGAAAGCAAAATAATCAATACATGTCAGCAGCAAGCACCATTCACTACATCACAAATTAATGCTTCTGGGTCCCATTTTTCCCAAATGTCAGTAATACATAAATATTAGGCCAAACTTACAGTGTGCTTATAATAAACCAACCTTATTTAGGGGTATAAATTTGAACTTGATTTTCAGCCATTCATCCTGGCAAAATTTGCATCCCAGTTAGTGGGTTTTTATGTCCTAATGCTCATTATATTTATTCCTTTGAAAGGTACTGGGATTTCAGTGGTGACAACAGCCCAGTAAGCTTGTCACTGCAGCTGTTCCTGTCACACACGGTCACAGCATTTACACACTGGTACCTTTAGAAAAGTACCTGAGTGCACTTATCAGCATTTCCTTATGCACTTGTGTTTGTAAGACAAAGTAGGAACTTGAAGAATCACTGCAAAGAGTGCTTCAGAGAGGTACAGGAAGCTTGATTGTCACTTTAGGAAATTACGAACTCTCAGAATATACAGGTCACGTGAGAAATTCTTCAAGGCTAGAAAACGTCTTTAAAAGCCTAGTTACACTACACTAATACTAATCAATGAGTTCTTAACAAGCATAGTAAAAAACTTCTCTCAACTCTGACAGGTGCCAAAGGTGGTAGGAAAGGAATTCTGCTCAAGGGCCCTTCTGACATACAGGGTCAGATAGAAAAACTTCAAAAAATTTTGGTAAAAATAGTAGAGGTGATGTGGGCACCTTAGGTGAGAGAGAAAGAAGACAAACTGACCAGAAATAAGGGTTAGAGAGCTAGTATGTGCACAGGGGAGCACTAGTAGGGGAAAAAGAAGCTCACTGGTGGAAGGTGTTAAAGAGTTAGTAATGTAATTGATTTGGCAGGTAATTTTCCGAAGGTTAGAAGTAAAGTCATACTGACTCAAGGGAGAAGGGAATGAATTATGTTTGTAATAGTTAGGAAGCAAAATAATAATGATCTTGAAAAGATTTTCTGTGGGGTGGTCAGATACAGAGAGGAAAACACAGAAAACATCTCACATGTTACATGTAGAGTAAGACAAGGTGACCTGCTTAGTGGATCAGGAAAAGGCTACGGATGTTGTTTACCAAGAGTTTAGTAAAGCTTTTGACACCATTTCCCACAGCATTCTTCTGGACAAATTGGCTTCTCGTGACTTGGACAGGCACACTGCTCACTGGCTAAAAACCTGGCTGGATGGCCAGGCCCAGGATTGTGATGAATAGAGTTACATCCACCTGGCTGCTGGTCACCAGTGCTGTTCCCCAGGGAAATCCTGGTTTTGGGGCCAGCCCTGATGATGTCATTATCAATGATCTGGGTATGGAGTGCACCCCCAGTCAGTTTGCAGATGACCCCAAGGTGGATGCCAGTTGATCTGCTGGAGGGCTCTGCAGAGGGATCTGGACCAGCTGGATCAAGGGGCCAGTTGTATGAGGTTTAACAAGGCCAAGTGCTGGGTCCTGCACTTGGGTCAGAACAACCCCATGAAGGGGAAGAGTGGCTGGAAAGCTGCTCAGCAGAACAAAGGATCTGGGTGTGCCAGTCAACAGCGGCTGAACATGAGCCAGAGGTGTGCCCTGGTGGCTGAGAAGGCCAATGGCATCCTGTTCTGTATCAGCAATAGTGGGGCCAGCAGGACCAGGGCAGTGAATATTCCTGCGGACTCGGCACTAGGAAGGCCACACCTCGAATCCTGTGTTCAGTTTTGGGACCCTCACCCCAAGAAAGATATTGAGGTGCTGGAGCAAGCCCAGAGAAAGGATACAGAGACGGTGAAGGGTCTGGAGCACAAGTCTGATGAGGAGCAGCTGAGGAGGCTAGGGGTGTTTAGCCTGGAGAAAAGGGGGCTCAGGGACACCCTGTCACTCCCTACAGCTCCCTGAAAGGAGGTTGTATCAAGGTGGGGGTCAGTCTCTTCTCCCAAGTAACAAGCAATAGGAGGAGAGGAAAGGGCCTCAAGTTTCACCAGGGAAGTCCGTATTCAATATTAGAAAACTTTCTTCATGGGAAGGATGTTCAAACAGTGAAAGGCTGCTCAGTGAAGTGGTTGAGTCACCAACCCTGGAGATATTAAAAATAAATGTGGATGTTACACTTAGAGACATGATTTAGTGGTGAACATGGTGGTACTGGGTTGATAGTTGGACTGCATAACCTTAGAGGTCTTTTCCAACCTAAATGGTTCTACGGATCTATGATAGGATGCTGAAAATTACTTAAGAAGAAGTCAGGAAAGAACAAGGCAAGGAAAAGTTGAGAAATTTTATCCATTTTAGTCTTGGGTAATTAAATTTTTAAAAAATGGAAAAGGATTATTGTTAGTATGCAGAAATGTGAAGGGTCATTCTGGTGCACACTGCAAACTGTAGGAGAGAAAATTTAAAAGATGCACAGAGAATGGGTGACATGCAGGAGAAAGAGTCATCTCAATTTTGCAGACAGAGAAACTAAATTCATATCATCTATTGGAAAATTGCTTCAGACATAGAAATGTTTTTATTTCTATTAAATTTAAGAATGCAATTATGAAATAGTGTGAAAAGAGCAGAAACTTCGGTGAACAGCCCCATCTAACAGAAGCACAGGAGGGGGAAGGACTATCTTTCTTATTTCAGTGTTTCTGTCTGGTGCAACTCTTCTGAACAAAGATATGAAAAGCAAAATAAAAAATTGCAATACCTTGGCTACAACAGTGTCCCTGTAAGGACTTTTGAAGGACAGAAGCCAGTAGTAGCTAAACTTAATACAGTTACAAAATTGGTAGGTATATTGGGAAAAATTTTACTCTCATCCTGAAAATAGGAATGTCCACATGAAAGATGTATTATTGAATAGTTATTCCACATAGACTGCTTCCATAATCCTAGATAGTTCAAGAATTATGGTCTGTACATGTGGCATGGTCTGTACATGTGGCACCTAAGAGAGGAGATTGTCTTGCAGTCATTGCAGTCAAGGAGTCAAAGCAGAAGAGGCAATAAAAGACTAATTATAAGATTATACATGAAAGTTATCAAAGTACAAAGACATATAGCTAAATATAAATGCACTTATTCAGATACCAGGCAATGTTAGAGCTCCAGTAATCATTCCTTATGTTAGAATCTCGCTTAAACTGGAGTACAGACTTGATGGTATCAATATAATTGGTATCCTACATAATCTTTGTTGGAAAGGGAGGGGATTTGTGAAATACAAATTTGTCTACAAAAGCAAAAGATTTTAAATTAAGCACCTGATCACATAATTTTTAGTTAGTGTTAATGATCATTTCAGCTAGTACTTTTATAACCTGTTATACCAAATGTAAACATATAAAAGAAACCATTTAAAATTGGCATTTCGAAAACCAGAATTTCAGCATTCAGTAATAAAACAATGCAACCTCAACAAATACACATTCTGAACTTTTCAATCATGTACCACAATAGACATATTCTGAGACTATGGTACTATTCCATTAAATGAGCACTGAAGGAAAAAATTGCACACTTTGGCCAAAACAATATCTAGTGTAGTGAAGCTTGCCACTTTAGGCTACTGTCCATTAAAATTAAGAAATGAAATCACCAATTTATAGTGTTTATCCATGCTCAAATACTTTTAAATATCTTTTGTATTGTCTGGGAAATCTAATGTTTTCTAGATAATAGATACCACTTGGGCAATGAAATATTTAAGACAACAAATCTTTTTCTGCTCAGGACAGAAATTGTTGTCATTTATAGAAGCTTCAAGTATTTGAAATCAAAAGCTTTTATTAACAAGTGTGGGTTGGAATTGTGTGATTGTTCATTATCTGTGAATTTCACAATTATACGTTTGGAGTTGGAAAAACATAGAAGGAGCTCTTTTCTTTAGAATGTTTTATAATCAGCAAAATCAGCCTAAAACTGACTGAAGAAGTTATGCTGATAAGATACCAGCATGGTGTTCAGCAGACCTACATTGATTTTCTAAGTTACAATTTTCTTTTGCATCCATGGGAAAGTAATTTAAGGCAAAATCCTGATTCCACTGAAATTAATGTCAAACCTTCACTGACCTCCTGAAGTCCACACTCCACTTACATTTGTTGCTTGCTTTTTCTTTGAGTAAAGAGAATGTCACGCCCTTTCTCTTTCTTACTTAAACTCTAAGAATTTTAGTGCAGAAACTCTCTTCTGGACACAACACAAACTAAAGTATTTTAAAAACTTCTTCTTTTTACCTTCTTGATTTGTGCACTTTTCTGGACAGATATATTTATATAGTGTGTAGTTAATAAAGACATATACAGCGTATTCAACATTCATTTTCCACAGCCAGGCTTTGATGGGTCTACTCCTCGAGGTGAGTTTGTGTTAGCAGTGCCAAGTCACCTGGATTCAGACCCTTAATTTAACTTTTAAGGCATACTGAAATGTGAAGGTGCAGACAAATCTGAGCTGATCTGCCTACTTTTTGAGCAGGCCAGAGGAGAGGTACTTCCACCCCTTGGAGCAGAGAGCTGCATATAGCCACAACACACCCAAACAAAGGTACCGCACACTCAGGTTACAGCTGAATGTCCCCTGAATCAGCTTTGCCCTGTCTCCAAATGCACCCACCTACCTCTTAATCCTTTCTTGTAGTCATGACCTTCATATAATAATCACTTCCATTATCATGCTTTAATATCCACATATTTCACGAATCGTATTTTCCCCCTCCTATTTAGCGTTATTACAAAATAACATGCATTTATTGCTTTTCCTGTGCAATGACAAAGAACCTTTGCCCGACTGTTTAACTGGAGAATTATGTCCAATATTACTATGGGATCTTTCTATATGCTGTTTTTCATTCTAAATACCTTGCATAATCTTTACAATTACATGTTTAGTAATGTTTATTTTATTTTATTTTTTTCATCACAAAAATTAGGGATTAGTCTTTTGTTATTTTTCCTCCTTTAAGTAAAGGGTATGTAGGTAAGAACTGTGGGATTGATGTCTTCTACAGGCCCACAGAGATTATTTTATTATTTCATTACCTTTACAGGTTTGAGGAAATAAAGCATAATGACTACAGAAACACTCTGTGGTCTTAATGTATGTCATCTATCTAATGCCCTGAAGAAAAAGAGATCATATTCTATATATTTAAAAGTACTTCTCCAATCAGGTTGCTGTTTTGTTGTTCTAAATTTTCAAAAATCACAGGAGATATATTCACAAAAACCATTAACAAATAAGGTTTGTGCTCACACTTCCTGCACACTGTTTTGAAAATTGATCCCTAAGGGCCTAATTAGCTATTATGCATTTTTCCTACTGGAAAAGGAACTTCTATGCTTAAAATAACTTAGCAACCAAAATCTTCCAGAAGATTTAATCTCTCTTAGTCAGTATCTCACCTCCAAATTAAACAAATCCCAGAGGACTTGATCCTCACACCCAGTGAAAGGACCACACAGGATTACCCCACCAGACATCAGCATTTGTCATCTGCATAAAAAGCTGCAACTTTGTCATATCTTAATCCTGACAGATATGAAGTCCTCTTATGTTGAATTAGAGATGTGAAAGGAGAAGCTGGATCCTTCAGAAAAACGAACTGAAAGCATAGATGCTTCTGTAGCACTTTGGGATACAAGAAGATAACAAAGCCTATGAATACTTAGAAAAGGAGTGGTATGACTGTAAGGACTTGGATGTCTCCCTTTAAGACCTCCATGAACCCAGCAATGGCCATCCTAATTATTTTCTTCTCTCAAGCATGCTTCTAGGCTGTCCACAACATTTAGTAATCAAGTGGCATTTAGCAAACAAGTGCTCAGCTCTACAGTCCCTGACTGAAATGTTTACGTATGGGGAGCTTTTTGTTAGAAAATGACACAGTATGCTTTGGGCAGTATTTTCCTTGGTCTTCAATATGCTCTTACTCCCACTGGCTTGCACTTTCGCTTTGTCCTGTTGAACCATGAAGTAACATACTCAAGTGCTTTCCACAAAGGTCAAAATTCTTGCCCTTCACAGATACCATCTACACCCTTGCAGGAAGAATCCTGCAATTAGGAATCGTTGTCAGTCCGTTATCTTCATAAAAGCGAAATTTAAGCAAGAGACACACACTACCTTGGAATCCAATTATCTTTTTGACAAATATTGGACTTCGGGAAGTTTATTCCCCACTCAGAACGAAAAACAAAATTAAAACCAGGTTATTAAAAAACAAGAATGAGATTAAAACAGTGCTTAACTTAGATATTATACCTCCCAGAAATCAAATAAACATTTATTTTTTGTTGTGATTCAACTTCACAAAGGTTACTATTGCATTTTAAAACTACTGTAGAATGAAAATAATTACAAACAAGTAGTTCTTCAAGGAAAAAAATATAAAAATATTTGGTTCTGAAAATTGTTAAATTGAACGTTTTGCCCTTAAAGATGTTTAAAAAGTATCTGGAAACAAAATCATCATAAAAAATATCTTTGGGGAAAATTTAAATGAACAAAATTACATGAAACACATCAGTGCGGTACTAAGAAACATGATCACCTCTCTTTATCTGAAGGTGAGTTTTTCTTATTAGAGGATGGATTCAAGAAAAACTATATAAAGCAGTGTAGACTTGTGTATTTTGGAGGCTAATCCTGTGTTTTGTCTAAGAAGTTAATCAGCAGATTTTTAGAGAAGAGATATATGAAAATAACTATTTTGAGTGGCTTAACTAGAAAGTCAACAGTATCTGAAGTGGTAAATGAGTTGTATGCTTTATAGCACGGTTCTAGTTAAACAGCAGACTTGCCAAATACATATTCTTAAAGACATTGAATGATTAATTATTGCTAGTAGTAATGAAAATTTTCAAAGAATAAATGATTGGCTTTTTTTTAATTTCCATAGTCTCGCACAAAAATTCTAAGATTAGCACTGAAATATCATAACTATGTCACTACAAAATGCAAATGAGTGATATGTGATCACCCAAATATGACTGTCTCACTCGAAGCATTTCACCACGATGCATTTATTTGATTAAATCACATAAAAATGAAGAACAGCTATTCTGAGTGCAAATACTCTTGAGTAAGGTTAAAAGATCATGGCAAAACAGAATTGAAGCATAATCCATTACTAATTTATTTCTGTAGATCTAAATCTGGTATTTTGCAATACTGATTGCAAAAGGTACTCTGTGTTCACTTGTAAAACATATTGAAAAAAATTTCAGTGGTAAAGACATGTTTTCAATTGGTTTCCTGATAATTAATTTTTCTTCTACATATCACCCAAGCTAAATTTATCCTTTGGTATTTCCAGATTTCAACACAGTTCAGGCATGCAGAACTTCAGTATTTTTCTTTTTTGTATAAGGAATTTTATTCTAATGTCAGTGCTATATGATGTTATTACTGTGAGAAATAACAAGCAAAGCAGACTCAGAGATAGCACCATCATAGTGTGGCATCATATGTCCTATAATCACCAGTAGAGTAGAGGGCAGTCTGTTTTTCCAGACAGAAATGCATATCACATAAAATATAGAGAACAGCATTTTTCTCAATCTTACATATTTTTCAATTTAATTTCAGATTCTAACTTCACATTTTATATTCCCTAACTAGCAAGGGTTTTAAATAACTTGCACTTATTGTGCATTTTGCAATTATAATAAGGTTGGGCAATTATACAGAGAGAAGTTTTGCCATTTATTTCTAATTTGAAACTTTCCCAAAAGTATAGAATCCAAATGAAGTGTTTGCAATTTTAAAAGAAGGGAAAGGGTGCAAAAAAGCTATTTATAAATTGGTAAAAATGGTCAGAGTCTCTTATCAACCTGCTGTCAGTTAAGGAAGTGGGTGTGGGGGGCAGAAATCCATGCTTGTATACAACAGTGAAAAATTGAGTAAATTTCAGCAGTACTTGACCAAAAAAAAAAGTATTAAAAGAAATGTGTTAAATATTGGCTAAGAATGGATCTCCCTTGTTACCTCAGAAATGTTGATATTTTGGGGGATAAGAAGCAAAGACTAATTATGTGCTGTTTCTAGGATGCTCCAGTTTGTGGAGCAACAGGAGCTGGCTCCAGATTTAGAGTGCCTTAGACATGCAGAAAGTCAGCCCAGCACCTTCCACTCAGATCATTCAACACAAGTATGCCTTCTGCCATTTTACCTTCAGCAAGTGCTTTTACTATTTTCCCACGCACATTATTGTCATACACAGTTACCCACTACACAGGAACTACCATGCTAACACACCCCCTGCATTTGTGCAAAGAATGGCTGCTGGATTCATTTAAAGACACTTTGTCTATGCTCAGCTGAGATAAACACTGCCAGTGCCGTTTGTGACCCAAGAGTGTGGCAGCAAAAGGGGTCAGTGGCTGGGAAGGGCGACAGGGGTGGCAACTGCTTGAACCTTTCTTCTCTACTCTTCATTCCCAAAATAAATGTTTGACTGAATATATTCACAGAAAGGAGAAGGGATAACAGTTTTTAAATTACTTTATATCTGTGCTGGGACAAACAATTGGTGGTTACCAAAGGACAGGCACAGCTATTCAGATTTTGGTGTAGAGTTCACAGAGTTTGAAAACTGGGGGAAAATGGGCAGATAGAGAGAAATGTTTGTAGAAAACACTTTATAACTTTACTCTGAATTAAGTATATGTGTATTGGGTTTCAGTGTCAAGGTTTAGTTAGTGCGAGGGCTGCAGGAGTTGCCTCTTTGAGGAGATGGCAGGGACTGCCCAGTGCTGAGCACAGCCCATTCCACCACAAACTCACCTTCAGAGAGCATCAGCCAAGGTGGTGGCACCTCTGGCAAAACATTTAAGAAAGGGCAAAACACTGTCTGGTGTGTGAGGAGTGAGGTAGGGGGGGAAAGAAAGAAATAATCCTTTGAACCCTGGAGTGAGAGAAGGAGAGGAAGGCGGGGCTCCAAATGCTGGACTCTGCACTAGAGTAGGTGGATGTTCCCTGAAGGAACTGGAAAAAATATGTGAGCTGAAAGCATTTTATGGGGTTTTTCGGTCTTCATTTCTCACCATCCAAATCTATAATTACTGACAATAAATTCTATTTTCCTTAAATGAAGTCTGTTTTACTCATGATGAAATTCGGTAAGTGATCTTCCAGTCTCTTACTCAAGCCAAAAGATTTTCCATCCCATTTTTGTGCCTATCCTGTTAAGGGGGGGCAACTTGTTGGATCGGCAGCTGCCAGCCAGTATCAACCCACCACAATATGATTGAATTAAGAAAAATCAGGAAAAAAGAAAGAGAGCAACATGAAATTACTGATTTAAAATACTGTATTTTGAATGTAAGTTAATAGCTAGTAAATGTTTATGGATAGCCATTATAATATTTAATTTTAAGTAGAATATAGTTGTAGAAATGTGTAAGCTTTTATAGAAGCTTAAGCATGAAAGTGCAAGTCAGATAAAGTATATTTAGTGAAGCCTCAGCTCTTACACTAAAATGCTTGGGTAGCTGGAAGACATTAGTTGAAAAAAACACTATAAAATTAATCACAAAGAACTGTGGGATTTAGATTTACTTTTTTTTAAATTTCAACTATTTAAAGAAAAAATTGTAGCTTAAAATAACTTTTGGAGAGTGTTTGGAATAGCACAAATAGCTTGAGGTACAAGTGGAGGAATTGCCTTCTAGGCTTTAATAATTTTGTCTACCATGACCAAACAGTATTTCCCTAGTATTTTAAAAATACTATATTACTACCTAAAACTTTGGATACTTGCCCCATCTTTTCGTTGCAGCAATCCGGATAAATGAATAATGAACTTTCCTCTTAATGATTAAACAAAACGTGTTTAGGAAGTAATTACAAAGTCAGTTTTCAAAAAAAACCAAAAACCCAGCTGTTTGCAATACATCGCAGTAGTGCCAAGCTTCTAGCTGTGAAAAGTCCAGCGTGCTGTAACTTAGGTAAGAAAACTGCTGTCCATTCTCCTCTCTAATTTTTCCCACCATTTGAATTGACTTTGGGAAATTTTTACTGATAGAGCATAAAGTGTAAAAGGTGTAGAGCACATATTTGGCTCATGGGATAAAGAAAATGGATTTTCAACTTTATAATGGAGTAACTCAAACACCTCTGAACAAAGCAGGGCCACTGTCTCTGGCTATGGTGAAACAGTAAGTAAAATTTAATTAGGAAGACATCTTTTGATCTTTTGATAAGGGAGGATTGTTTTTCTTTGTGTGGGATGGGTTTTGTCCTATGTTTATCCGAGCATGTCATATATTTAGTGTAGATTGTGTAAAGAACTGGGGTATTGTGAAAAAGGTGTACTGAGTTATGAGTGCTTATTTACTCAATGTATCCTAATTATAAGTGCTCATTATTACAAATTATATGGCATCCAGAGCCTAAACAATAGAGGAGAGTATAATTCAAATAAATTAGTTTCACTTCTAGTAAATCTAGAAGCAATTCTTCTAATCTGTATTCAAATTATATATTTATAAAGGTATACATCATCTCCAAGGACTCAGAAACTGATCCAGGTACTTGTTAAACAATAAGTATAATTGGTAACTTTCACTGTTTCCCTTATCATTTTGAAATAAACCACTTGACAAAAAAAAAAAAATAAAAAAATGCAAGGCTGTTAACACCTTGACCTGCTCAGCAATTATTTGTCCTCCCAAAAGTCAGGATGCAATATGAGCTATAGGAAGATCACACTGTTCTCCTATTACTGATTCAAGAAATGTGCCAAACGCTGCATTCCAGAGGTGTCATCCAAAGTGAGACAAGGTCTTTAATATGTGACATCTGGCTTCCTGCCTCTTTTCCTATGCTCTCTGAATAGCAGATGGACCTCAATGCCAGAAGTATGACTAAGTCACTAGATCTAGCAACACCCCCTCAGAAATTATGCATTGGTTAGCACATGCCCTCCAAAACTGAAGCTGAAGAAGCCTCCTGTGGAGCAGAGGGGAATATTATTTGTAGTTCTAGACCTGAGCATTAATCACAACAAGGTCAGACACATGAACAAACTCTATACATTTAAATGATTCAAAGCTATTAAACTGAGCTTGTAACACCATGTTTTCACCATGGCTACTCATGCTTTCCCTTTCATAGCTTGTCATACCTGTAGGCTTGTTTTATCTTTGAACACAAGTCCTTGCTAGCGCTGATGGGTTTTCTCACAGCATTTCCCACCAGAAATTTCTAATGCTGACTGGACAGGTGGGTCACCAGCTTTAAGTTTGGTTTCTATGGCACAACAGGATGAAGGAAATGAAAATAAAAGCAGCAACCATCCTCTGTAAAAGTCATATGAAAATCATATAAGGAATTCCAAGTAAAACTTATTTTTTAGTCAGTGTTTGATAGAAAACTTTTTTCTTACAAAATATTCCCTCAATTCCGGTGAAAACAGAATTATTTTTTCCCCAAATGCCCATTAAAATATCAGCCACTGACTGCAAAAAAGATCAGATGGAATTGTTTGAGCAGCTGCAGCCAACCCTCCTTGCATGAACAAAGCAGAGATCTCTTGCACTCAAGAGTGATACAGAAAGGGAGAATCAAATAAAGTGTGGTTTAGTAACCTGGAAATTAATCTCATAAACATGACCATCTATCAGAAGTGTACATTTTGCTTGAATGTGGTGAATAAGAAATGCACTAATAAGTCACTAGAATTAGTTCTCGGTCTGCAGGAAAATGGACTTTTGATGCTGAAGGACTGATGGAGGGGATTAGTAAGCACTAGAAGATCAAAAAACAGTCCCTTTGACTATTCAGAACATCAGATAAGGTGAATAAATGGTCTTAGCACAGTTCTCAAGATGCAAGAGGCCACACCATAAAACTGTTAACATTAATTGATACTTTTACTGATAGTCTCAGCAGAAAGGTCATACAATGGGAATACTTCCAGATACAAAGCACATTACAGAGGCCTGCAGCTTATACATGTTCTGCCTTTGCCGTGCCCTACCTGAGCTACATGTTTTACTCTCTAGGCATAGTCATTTGGAACTTTTTGTGAGCACTAAAACTTAAAAATATCTGCTAGTCTCCTCTACCTATAAATCCAAAAATAGAAATTTGGAAAGAAAAGTCATTAAAATTTACCCTTGGTTTCTTCTTTCAAAGGAAAGAATAATCAACAGAGAGTGGGAGAAGGATGAGTAATCCTGGCACCTATTCTATATTTCAGCTCCTTACATCCTTTATTGTTTGCCTAGCTGTCGCATAAGTTCAGGAATTTACTATTTTCAAAAGTATATATCAACAGGTTATATATAGCACAGGATATACCAACTGTTGAACTGTGAGAGCACCATAAACAAAAGGCCAGGTCCTTCTCTGGTGGCCCAAATGCAACCTGGCAACCTCGCAGAAGTCTAAATCCCTCCTAACATCAGATTCCAAGTCACAGACGCATAAGTTCTTTACGACATTAGGACAAAACTATTTTTGTTTTTCTAAATATTTCCCCTAAAACAGGCAGCCTAGGAGTGGTGCCTGCAGGAAGTGAATACAGATTTCAGCATCCCTCCTCCTGTTCCTGTGGGAGGCTGCAACCTGCGCACACATGTGTTCCCTCCATGTGGGCAGCAGCTCCCACCTATGGCGCAACCTCCCTTCATACAACCCACTCTCTGCCTTCATTTTCCACCCTGAGGGAGGGGAGCCCATCAGTCCCTAGGAAGAAGACAGGCACACTTCAGTG
This sequence comes from Dendrocincla tyrannina, assembly GCA_035047865.1. NCBI lineage: Eukaryota > Metazoa > Chordata > Aves > Passeriformes > Dendrocolaptidae > Dendrocincla > Dendrocincla tyrannina. The sequence goes on along the minus strand of JAWWMP010000001.1, from coordinate 7,393,918 downwards.
TGGCTGTTATGCTGGGCACTTGGAGGGAAAAGAAATGGCAATATAAAGGATGCTCTTCTGTTTGGAGACTGCTAGGAAGTAGGAGAGGCTGGGGACAAAGGCTACCACTGAGCTGAGCATGTACTGCTAAATCAAGCCTGGGCTTCCCACCAGCCAGGTGCTTTTTTCACACATTCTGCATTCTGTTTGGTACATTGTAGGTTTTCCATCCTGGTCTATTGAGCTGTGCTTTCATACAATCTGTGCTTTCATACAAGTCCTCTAGGAGGAGGACATGAGTGCATTTGGTCCTTCCAACTTGTACTGGTTTAACCCCAGCCATAACTAAGCCCCATGCAGCCATTTGCTCAAACAATCCCCTCATTCCCCAGCGGGGAGGAGAATTGAGAGCAAGAAAAGTAAACACAATCACAGAATCAACTAGATTGGAAAAGACCTCTGAGATCGAGTCTAACCTTTGACCTAACACCTTGTCTTCTAGACCACGGCACTGATTGTCATAGCCAGTCTCAATTATCTCCAAGGATGGTGACTCCACCACCTCCTTGGGCAGCCCATTCCAATGACCAATCTCTCTGTAAAGAACTTCTTCCTACTGTCTAAGCTAAACCTCCCCTGGCACAGCTTAAGACTGTGCCCTCTTGTCCTACTGCTAGTTGCCTGAGAGAAGACCTTTATGTTTGAGATAAGAACTGTTTAATAATTGAAATAAAACATAAAAATAATAAAGTAATGAAAAGGAAAGAGAGAGAAATAACACTCAAGAGAAAAAAGTGATGCTCAGTGCAGAATTGCTCACCACCCACTGGCGATGTTCAAATGCATCCCTGAGCAGCAGTCAGCTCTTCCAGTCAACTCTCCCCAGTTCCTGTACTGGTATGGAATAGCCCTTTGGCCAGTTCAAGTCAGCTCTCCTGTCCATGCTACCTCCCAGCTTCTCCTCACTGGCGGAGAATGAGACACTGAAGAAAAAGTCTTCGACTTGGGTAAGCACTGCTCAGCAAAACCCAAAATTGTCTCTTACCAACATTATTCTCATACTAAATCCAAAACCCAGTACTGCACCAGCTACCAGGAAGATAATTAACTCTATCCCAGCCAAAACCAGGATATTACCACTGAAAAAACATATGCCATTCTGAAAGATTGCTCTGCCCTCCTCCCCAGGCAAGGACAGTACCTGGCTCTGGTACTCACAGAAATGTTTATGAGACACAGATTAGACATAAAGAGCATTCAATAAAAAGTTTCTGAGAGCAGAATACAAACTAAATAGCAATTCTCCTCCCTTGTTGTTTAGGTTCTGCATAGACATCAGTCTGAAATCTGATAAACAGTATTATGACATGGATATTGAAAGATACTTTCTTGTAAAAAGGGAGCAGGTGGTAATTCATTCCACATGAGGCTCTTTATTAACTCTGAATTGTCACATGAATTGTTCATAAATGACCTTCAGACTCCATCATTGAAAAATTCAGAGGACAATGTTTGAAAAAGTGAGTAATCTTAGAAAGATAATTAATATGTTCTACGTTATCTACTATCTACTGATTATTATTTTCAAAACTTCAAAGGCATTAAAATATTAATTAATCTTAGAATTGTTTTAGATGTAAACAAGCATTTTTCAGTCCTTCTCTGATGCCTTAAAAAAAAAAAAGTCAAGCTTGACGAACCGAAACCAGCGTTTACAACAAGCAAGCAGTTCATTTCCCCTCTGTCCATCACCAATTTATTGACAGCTTTCATTTTACTATTTCTACTTTATACTATGTTAGATTAGTTCCAGTGCATGACACAGCCACCAAATGTTTCTCCTACTGCACAGAAATGGAGAAGGGACAGGCATTGCTGTTTAAATGGCCATGGCACATTGACAGCACACACACTCCAGCCTTACAATCAAATACCAACTTGTTTAAAGAGACCAAAATTCAGGTTCTGTATCTTTGGTCACCTTAATGGATATTATTTTCCCCCTACTCCTAAAAAATATTCCTTTAAGAAGCAGTGAGTTAGAATGGAACTAGAATAAGAGCTCTTCAGTCCTGGAAGAAGCAATAAGCAACAGCATGACAGAAGCCTTGCCATAGCACAAATATCCCCCGTTTCATTAATCCATATCATAAAGATTTTTTTCCTGTAGCCTTCAACAGAGCCATGGAGTCACTTACTCAGTTTTTATAGCCAGCCCAAGCTTTAACCACTGACAAATAAGGGTTTGACTTCAGTGGGTTATTTTGGTGGTTGTTTCTTTCCCTTTTTGTAAAGAGTGAAGCACATATAATGGTTTCATGATAAAAAGCCTGCAGTTCAATACTTGTCTGCATCCATTTCCATGAGGGATATGCATATGCCTGCATGTGAAACTGTTTCCTATAGATTGATTACAGCTTCATACTGCTTTGTTTTAGGATAATAGTCATAACTGCTATAACTATAAGGACAAGAATTGTTCTATTAAAACAAATGCACTCTGCTATAAATGCCATTGCCACACAATGTCTGCAAAGTCTGCATAAAATAAAAAACTGCTGACAAGAAGGGTTAAGCAACCAAAATATATCAATGCTATGTCTCAACATAATTGTCTAAATGTCAGCTGAACCTTAGAGGACTACCTTTCCAAATCTTAAAACTAAATATGATTAATAGGAAAAAAGTTAAATATCAATCTCTAGACACAGCGTAATGTTTTAAAGGGCTGGTTTTAGAGATAATTAACTAAGGATCCATTTGAGAAAGGTTATAAGTCTCAAGTAGCACAGTCAACATTTTGAATGTTATTAATCCTAAGATTTTAAGCTATTTAAACATTTAGATCTCATTTAAATACCCTCTCTTATATGTGATTTGCCATATTAACAAGGTCATTTGACAACAATTTGCACAATTGATATAAATTACATTACACATGAAACTTTACTTCCAACTATGTGACTAAAGCCAAAAAATAATAGAAAGAAAGCTTCTGCAAATACTAAAACCCAAAGCTTGATATTCTCAAGATATCTCTGAACCATGTAACAGTGTCTCAGAGCCCCAAACAGGTATTCACTAATAAGTGGGTATGATTTGTAACTGCATCTGCCAGCATGCATACACAGACATGAATGCATATGTACCTACCCATAAAATAATGTTTAAAAGCATTATCAGTTTACATTGCTAATTATTTAAAAATTACGTTTGTGTAATTGGAGTTTAGTCCTCATGCTTATGGTATTCTTCAGACTTGAGATCACAAGCATTAAAAGCTAATAAATCCACTGCCTCCTCATGCAATGCACAGCTTGGATGGAAGTCATTTATGAAAAGTTTCTCGATGCTTTATTTCTCTTCAATTTCTATGTGTAGTTCCAGGGATCATTAGTGGCACACTCTTTAAACACTGTTCTAAACCCAGAAACTTAATTCACACATTTCTACCCTGTGACGGTTTCCCAAACACCAATTTATTTTCCCAGACTTTCACTCCTCCCAGATGATGGGGATGTATTCAGCATTATGTACATTTTAAAGAGGGGTTACTGAATCACAAGGTCAAAAGGATCAATTGATTTCACATATGAAGCTTGAGAGGTGACTAGAAACTGATTTATCAGCATTCCTAATATTAGATAGCACTTTTTATGTTTGTGGCTTTATTGCCTACAATTTTACCTTTGATTTGTAAACACTTGCACATAAGACACAAGAGAAATGAAGAACCTTGTAAACAAGTGAGAAAAGTTGGGTTGAAGTTATTTCATAGCATAAAATAGGTCAATAAAATATGTCACAGATAGGAATAAACTCCAGTTTCCCAAGGCAAGATCCAGCTGCATTCATAGTCAGACCTTCCTTTACTTTACTGCAATCTCTTGCCTCACTCAAAATTCCCCAGTAACAATGTATAAGAGGTTACACAATCACAATATTCTGAGGGATGGGACCCAAAGGGATCATCAAGTCCAACCCTTCAGTGAATGGTCCCCACAGGAATTGGCATTACTAGCACCAGGCTCTAACCAACCCAGATAATCCCAGGTCCCAGGATGTGTAATGGTCTTCTTGCCCTGATTAACCCACAGAGAAGTTCTGCCCTGAGCACTTCTTGGGGTGGGATCCAGAGGAAAAACCTTGATGTGATCATTTTTCTGGATTATCATACCTAGGCACAAGTAATAAGGCAGGGATCTAGTCCTCCAAAACAACTCAAGCGGCCTTGCCCCTTCCACCTCATACACAGACTTCTTGCTCTTCTCACAAATCCTGCAGTCCCTCCCCTTCTCCAATTCACCAGCAGAAGATGCAAGCTAGATCTGAAAAGACTAGCAAGTACTAGGCAATTGAGATAACAAGATAAATGAAATAAAATAAAGTGGTTTTAAAGAGATTACACAGTTTATGGCTGGCAATAAGAAACAACGTTCAAAGAGAGAAAAAAAATAAGGTGTCAGAGAAACAAATATATGGAAGCTTTACCTGTATTTTGGGGAATGTAAAGAGAAATAGTTCAAGCTATCACAGCTATATTAACAGGACTGGAGAAAGCAAATTACCTACCCCCTAAAATGGCCAGAATAAAAAAAATGTGAGGGCAATGAAATAAAAATGAAGGAATGGAAAATACAGACTGCCAGTCTGTATATCAGAGTTCACTCTGAAATCTGTAATGCCCCTAGCACCTTACAATCAAACTGAACTGCTGAAAGATTATGTAGAAAAGATCCCATGCAGTTGCACTCCAAAAGTTGGTGAGAGAGACCTCATCAATGCATGACAGTAAATATACAGGAAAGGTGGTGTTTGAATTAAAACTCTTGACATGGTGCATGCAAATGCTGATGAATGGTGGCTAACTTAAAATTAAATAAAATTGCAAATTCAAGGTAGTAGGCACGTTCTTCATAGGGAAAAGAAAAATCCTTCCATGGTCTCCTCTCTTTGCAAATCACAGGAAAACAAGTGCAGAGTAGCTGAACCATGAAACTTTCCCTTGATTAATCAACAAGAAAAACAGCTTTCTCCCTTATACACACACTGTATTCCTACAACTGCTTATTCAGGGCTTCTAATCAGACAATGAGCTTAATTCAGACAAACTGTAGAGTCCTCAATTTTACTTTTTCTATTTGGATTGAAGTGAGCTCCTGGAAGAAGTCCTCTAAGCCAGAATCAGAAGGTTCTTTTTTTTAGGTTCAGTTACTTTTCGGAGATATAGGTCAAATATCTCCAATTCTTTTTGTTCCTTTGGTTGCCTGCCACACAAGCGTAAAGAACTATCAAGGTGAGATAGAAAGTTTGACATTCACCCAAATACAAAGCCAAGCTGCTTTTCAAGTAAATCATCAAAATAGGATGTGTAATCCCTGTTCTGGTCACCTGCAAAAAGGTGAACCCCAAGCATTTTGTGACATTAAACTCAATAAAATGCATCAGTTCATCTGGTATAATATTATACCAATACAGGCTTCTGTCTTAATTCTCTCTGTACATACTCCAGGAGGCAAGAAAACTAAGATTTAAAACTGGGAAATGTTTCCAAGAGGAAAGTAGACAGGGAAGAAGGATGATGTGTTTAAATAGCAGTGTAATAGTTTTTAATTGTTTTAGAAGCTAGATCTAACCAAAGCATGAGCCTTTGTGGAATACGATCCAGTACTGCACTCACTGTGCTTTCACTAGAGTCTATGAAGTTGAAACTATTCTTTTATTTATTAGCAGTGATGGATCTTTTCCTGCAGAGTGTAGCCTTGGAATAAGTAGTGAAAAAATTAAATCACTTAAGTCTTCACCTCTTATCACTACAGCTGAGTTTCTAAAATTATTTAGGTGATGTGAGAAATAATATTCTGTCTTTTGCCTACAAATTCATGCAAATTTCACTGGGTTTGACCAGACAACCTTAATTATATACAGTGTGATACGTCATCAAAGAATAACCATGATGAACCAAAACATTTGCAGTTTCAACATAACTGGATTGTCTTGTTCTCTCTGTGTAGTATGATATTTCCCAAAGTCACAGCATGTGGATTTATGCCTAAATACAAAAATTCCCAGGTATTCTGTCCTGGACCAAGAGAACACGCAGACCAGAAAACCACTCCCAGCATCACTGAAGCAGAGAATTTCAGAACAGTCAGTTGTTCTTCATTCCTTGACTCAGCAAAGGAACTACAAAGGAAAAATGGACTCTACCTGTAGCCACTTGGAGATCTTCATATATCTTCCATATCTTATCACCCTATCTCTGCTTGGCAGAATGATGCTCAAAGTGGCAGAGCACCAGTTGTCTCTATGACCTTTTCCTTTCTTTCCAAAATCTGAGTAACTTATTTCTTTTAGGGACAGAGCCTTAAATTTATCCAACATATAGGAGAATTAATTAAAATGGAGGGAAGTATTTGTGACTACTATTTAAAGCAAGAAAAGAGAGGGAGAAATTCTCACTCTCACCATTCTACTCCAGGTTCACAATCTCTGGGCATCCTGCCAATGCGCAGGACCACACTGGTACGTGACATAGCTTTGTGTTTCAAACAGATTAGTAGCCAGAATCAAAGCATCTGGTGTTGGCTGTGCAGAACCACTCTTCATAATTAGTTTAATACTTTATATCAGCACATATTTCATGTGTCTTAGCCTACTAATCCACCATTATACTCCATGATGCTACAGTTTTCCTCATTCATCCATTCACTGTGACTTAAGGACATCAGTTTTAAGGGTTGGTGTCCACAGCCTTTGTCTGATGGAGATCGAGGAATGTAGACTGACCATGTGACATAATAAATCCATAGGGATTAGTGATGAAGTATATCATTTTCATGCTTGTGAGAGCACTGACACTGTGATATTACTCACTGATAATGATCCAGCTTTCCAGCATCTGCACCTCATTTCTGAGGAATATTTTTCTACATCAGCTTTTTCCACTAACTATAACAATATGGGGTTTTTTTTCCAGTTCTCTCCTTTTATTTTCAAAGTCACAAACATTTTAGAGATTGCTTTAGCCAGCAGTTTCAGCATATTGACCAATATTCCTTTGGCTTCATGTTTGCTATATCACAGCTTTCATTTTACACTTGATATGCTATGAATCTCCCTCTGCATATGTGACCATGTGGGGTTTGATGAGAACACTTTACCAATTACTGCTCACAGCTGCAGATCTTTCCCAATAGCATTTTCTTGGTGCACAGAATCTTATCTTTTCGAGGGCATGCCTCACACCAGTTGTGCTGCAAACAAGTTATTGGAAAAACTAATTGGCATGACATCCAAATTTTGGCTAATTTTTCTGTACATCTTCACCAGTTTCATCACTTTTTTTAATTTATAACTATAGGCATACACGTCCTAAAGGTCAAGAAGAGGTACGAGAAAGACAGGAATTATCTGTAATACCTATTTGCTGAATTGCCCACACTGCTTTTACAGTGAAGTATCATTGACATGGCAGAAGAGCCTCAGCTTTAAAGAATTAACCAGCTTTCTCCAAAGCCACTAGATGAAGTGCATGTCAGGGTCTGGTCTTGAATGATTTCTGTCAAAGAATTCAAAGTATTTGAGGACCTTGAGGACAGATCTTCAGTGCTTGTGAAGAGGTAGCATTTCTCAGCCTGTTCCCAGGTTGTCTCTTCTCTCACTACATTGCTGCAAAGATTGCTCCTTGATTTGGGTCTGGATTGCACAGAGATCTTGACTCCCTGATTCCAAGGAGAAGTTTCCACCCATTGGTTTGGAATATAGCTAGAGGTTTAATACAAGGGGCATGACATACGTTGTTCATGGCTTTTCAGCCAACCTGGGAACAAGGAAGGTAAAGCTATAACATGGTATCTGTTTTATCTCCTTCCAGTGGCCAGATGTACATATATAAGCATAACTGCAAAACCCAGGCTTCTTCCTACCAGAGGAACACTAGTTCTGTCTATGTCTCAAAGCAGGTTGTAGAGGCATGTATAGAAGAGCTCTCTGAATATGCAAAGCGAAAGAGAACAGATGAAAGGTATGCAAAAGGTCTGAATTTTCAGAAAGAAGCAGTAAGAGTGCAGGTTGTGATGTAATACATAAATTCACAAAGAAGAAAAGCCATTGTTAGAGAAAATATGGATATGCAAAAATAAAATTGACAAGAAGTTTTATTCTGTCCGTTACAGTAGGCCACTGACAGATTATGTTATGGGTGAAAATGCTTCACTAATGCAGTTAATGTGGCATTATCCCACATGTATCTAAATTGCTTCCATTATTCTACACCATACAGCCTGAATGCTCCTATTTTGCTGTGTTCTTGCCTGCTGGGTTGTTTTTAACTGGCAGCCTGGGAGACCAAGAAATCAAAGTGAAATTTTCAAACACTTGGAGATGTTATAAAGCAGGTTTCTCAGTTTTCTACTGCTAACAAATGGGAATGTTTTCATATCAGCTGGATTTGAATAATAACTTAGAAAGTTATTTGCAGTTCATTCAAGATAGTTGGTGGTTCTCATTGTTCTGTATCTATTTTTGAGTCTAAGATGTATATTTTACAGTATCAAAGGAAGTAATGAGTTTCCATGAATCCTTTAAGTACATTACACAAGTTTAAATACATATAGCCTACAGCAGAATAAAAATCTTCTAGCCTGTTTTGCTTCAACTCTGGTGCTTTGTTTTGTATTTTAAGAGTAATTTCATTTCAGCTGAAGCTATTGTGTTCAAAACTACAGCAGGAGGTGGTACAAAGCCTCTAAGAGACATTGGATAGAAAGAACAGCTCACAGCTCAGGAAACAAGTTGCAGCATCAGTGCTTCAACCCCTCAATATTGAACGGCTAAGGACTTTGCTTAAATGGCATATTGCAAAACCTATCTGCTTCAAAGATATTTTAATCACTGATAATAATCTTCTCTGGGTCTGAAGCAGTGAAAGAACACGCTAAAAATACAGTAATTTCACATAGAATGTAAAATCGAGTCTACAAGTGTTCATGGCCAATATTCTGCAAAAGCATGCAATTCTAGATCACTAGAGTTGGTCACTCCTACCTCTCCATAGTCCAGCTCCAGAGCATGAATGCATTCCACAAGTAAGCCACCAGCTGAGAAGGGAGTTGGTGGTGGGACAAGTGCTCCTCCTTTTCCCTGTCTGCTCAGCTACTTCACACTCTGCTCTAGGAGCTGGAAAGCAAGACTGAAAACAGCTCTGTGTTTTAACTGATGAAAAAAGGATATGCTGGTGGCACTGCTTCAAAGAGATGAACTGGAAAAGAAGCATTGAGAGTCATCAAAAACTGCTAAGCTGCTTTTCCCCACTTGTTCTTAAATTCCTTTTAGCATCTAAACCCAACAAAGCAACCCTCTGACACATTGTCTTTGAGGCTGTCTCTTGCTACATCCTGGCTCACACTTTATAGCACTGGCTTAGTGGTTTACTTATCAATGTCAGTCATTTTCCACACCTGTTAAGTAGAGTTTCCTCACCTGTTTTGCAGAGGAAATCATGATTGAGTTGAAAAAGGAAAAAAAAATACAAAACCCAGAGCCACTACTGCATGCTGACTTAGAAACAAATATTGGCCAATTCCAGTACACCAGCATATTCTAAATGTTTCCAGACTTGGTGTGAACATGAAATTTTAAGTGAACTCTAAAGAAGCAATAAGGAATTTAAAGGAAAAAAGTATGATCCTATGACAGAGGAGTAAGAAATAGATCCTCTAGTACTGCAGAAATGGCAAAGAGAAAAGAGTGAAAAATGCAAAAGTAGGGAAAATGCAATTTTTGAAGGACCATAATAATAATCCTATTAACCATATCAGATTAGGTATTCTGGTTGTTGCGCTTTGCAACCCACAGTTAATAGATGAGATCTGATCCACCACAGGTAAAACCATAAATCGTTTCTTTGGATATTTCTATTGCAAAAATTTCAACTCCCTTGTTCTTTACCTGGAAGAATAGTCTCAGATCACTTGTTTGTGTTATTCGTCTCTGTACACTCATTAAAGTGAAACACGGGTGGATGCACGGGCAGCCCATAATGACAACTAAAGCACGAGGAAGGGTAATAGGCCCTTTTACCCTTTATGCCTCAAACTCTTATGTGTGCATTTATGGATGATAAAGTGGTTAATTGCCTCCCTAGATAATAAATAATGTATCCTATGCTTCCTTATCATCCCATCCAGAGGATTTTGCTCATTTTTAAGTCTTCTTTACCTGCAAAATTATTGGTTCTCCCTTTCTCCTTCACATAATAACATTTAGTAATATACTCTCATGGTTTTATTTTTGGTCTTTATCTCACAGAACTTTTTTTTTTTTAATTCATTTATTTAGAAATTATTATTGGCCCATAAATTGCCAGAATCTTAAACCAATCTGAAGGATTCTGAAAATATCATTAAAATAATATATTCATAATTTGAGTCTTATATATATGAAAAAAAAGTTCTTTATTCCTTTCTCTTTTCAGAAAAAATTCTGATCTGTCCAATTAATTTTCATTGTAAAGCTATGTGCAACTGTTTTGTATCATTTTTGTAGAGATTTGTAGCACAACTCTATCTGAAAGGGTTTAATCTTTTCAAGCTATATAAAGGTCACAGTAAAGCCCTGTTTTTTATGTTACCGGATAATAATTTAAACTTGTAAATAACATCACTTTCACTGTTGAGCTTATAAGAAGAATTCAAAAACAAGTATTTTTGACTTTTGGAGTTTTATAGCCTTTTAACTAGAAAATTGCCAAACCCTTATTGCAGAAAGTAAATACTTCTGAAAATTATTTGCAGAATTGGAGGACAAAAAGCTTGTAACTGAAAAAAAGTCATTCAAACCTACCCACCCAAATGAAATTATTCTAATGTCCCAATCCTTAAAGCTGGTAGTCATATATGATTAATTAGTGTGCTTTGCATTAGTTTGTTGGTCTGAATTTGACCCACTGACTAATTCAATAGTCCTCCACTTTTTGTTACAGAAAATTTATTAGTGTAAGACGAAGGGGTGTTAGATATTGACATTTATTCCTCTGGAGATTTGGGATCCATTTTAAGAGAGCCTGACCACAGACATGATTAGTGAATTAATTGCTTCTACTGAGTCTGTTCATGGACAATTATGTAGGATTGCCTCTCTGAAGTCTATAATGAAAGTAGTGCTGAAACCCCAGCACTGCAAAAAGCATTTCACCAGTTTTGCCCTAAATTATAGACTATTTTATACTGAAGGAGAAGCTTTTTAGGGCTAACTTTCAAAGTCAGAAAATTTTATATTGCATCTAAGAGAAATTTGTCAGAATTAAACAACCAAGCAACAAAAAACTTACCATCAGTGTTAGCTAATTTATTTCAGGTGTTGCATACACACACATAAATCTACATATTGTGGATCATATGAGATATTATCTATATGAGTATTCTGCATATTTATTGGAAGCAATACAATATTTTTTTTTTACAGCTGCACAAAATCTGAAAAATTATGAAGTGAACTGTCATAGAGTTACTACTCAAAACTCACAGAGATTATTTCAAGTAGCAGGATACTTACACTGAACATTTCCCAGCAACATCTACTCTTTTAGGTGTGGAAGTTCATTCCATTAACATGCCAGAACCAGATGAATCACAGGTCTATAATTATGCTATTGAAGAAAACCAGAAATGGGTAGATCACATATGCCTCAAAGACTCCATATTTTAAAGCAAGGAGAGAGAGAAGGATATAGTAAAATCAGAGTATGTTAGATGCAGAGTAATCTTATTGTGCAAATATCCAAAGGCAATTGAACAAAGACAAGTACTCACCATTGTTCCATCTTGGACCACGGAACCTTCATAAGTCTAGGTACAGTGATAATAAAGTAGTACAGAAACATTTTAAAATGTGTTCAAGATTTTATTTTTTTTATTATTTAAAAATGGAATATAAAGAAACACAAAGAAAAGAAAAGACAACAAAATTTGATAACCAAAGATGCAGCTTGATAGGAGATTGTAAAAAATGAAATGACCAAAGGCAGCTTCTAAATGAGAAATCATAAAATTGCAGACTTGATTTGTAAATATCTAGCTTGTGAAATCATATAATTTAGCAGTATAATTTAGTTTGTTTGATATTAATTTATGAAAACTCCTGAGTCAGGGCCTCACTAGGAATAATAAATAGGAATAGGAAGAAAACATGATTATCCAAATAGGTATTCCTGAAAGGAAGCAAAAGAAGTAATGAAATAACAAAATAAGAAAAATGTAGAAGAAATAAAGGAGAATTTCTAAAATATGCTATGTACATGTTCAGCAAAACGTCTTTATGCTATTCTTGGAATTATCCACCTGCAGAATGTTTTGCTTTATTGCTTCCCTGAAGCTGAAAAATTACTTTGCCTGTAAAAAAAAAAAAAAAAAAAAAAAGAAAAAATATTTAAAATAACAGAAAAATCAATCACAGATACTACAGGAAGAATAATAAATTGAATATATGACTGTTTCTTATGTTAAGAAACGTCTATAGAGCTGTGGAGACATAAAGAAGCTTTAGTTCTAATAAGGATAAAGCTTTTTAAGAGAAAACTGATAAGTGAGAAAATACAAAGATGTTCCCCTCCCCCACTTCCCCTAAACCCCAAGGAAACAAATCCTGCTAAAGTGTAATATTTAATGAGGGATGCCTGCACACCAGAAAAGAGAGCATAGCTTACATCTCACATGTGACAGATCCTTCAGCACACATATGTGCATTTCCTGTTTATTCGCTAAATGAAGCAGCTTGGTTGGAAACAACAGCATCCGGAAACTTTGCTGGCTTTAGCAAAACCTGGCAGAAATATGAATGGCTTCAAAGGCTGCAGATGACAAATTAATTCCTCAAGCAAGTAACAATAGGTATTGGGATTATCCAGTTAAAGCTTTGGGACATCTTCATGCTTGTCATGAGCCAGCAGCTCAGCCCCACCCAGTGACTCTTGTGCTCTCCTCCTGTGCGATGGAGGAGAGAGTCAGTAGGGTGAATGTGAGAAGACTTGTGGGTTGAGTTTAAAAGATAGAGCAAATCAGGTGCTCGAGTAAAGCAAAACAAGGAATTAATTCACTGTTTCCCATGGGCAGGCAGGTGTTCAGCCATCCTCAGGAGAGCAGGGCTCCAGCACACATGACAGTGACTTGGGAAAACAAATACCAGCACTCTGAACGCCTCCTTCCCACAGCTCTGTATGATGAGCATATAGAGCTCATACGATCTGAGACATCCCTTGGCTAAGATGGGGTCTGCTGTCCTGGCTGTGTTCCCTCCCAACTCCTTGGGCCCCCACAGGTGACTTGCTGGTTGGGTAGTTTGAGAGGCAGAAAATGGCCTGTTTCTGTGTAAGAACTGCTCAGCAGGAATGAAAACTTCTCCCTGAATTATCAGCACAATTCCAAATCACAGCCCCATACTAGCTGCTACAAAGAAACTTAACTCTATCCCAGCCCCAAAACAATGCAACTGTAAATTGCAAATTGAACTATTGCTTCAGATTTAGTTCCTTTAAGTTCTCTGCTGAGTCATAGGGCATCTTGACAAAAGAAAAAAAATCTGAACCATTTGATAAAGGTCAGTCAGAAGAATCTAAATGCTATTTCCAGAATTATAGAAATTTGTTGTTTAAAAAAAAAAATATTTGGCCCACTCCTGTTAAAAACACTGTCTTATGGCTAAGAAACAGAAGCAGAGAAACACCAACCAATTGGTTACTTGACTAGGAAAGTGACCATCCCAGATTGCACTAGTAGGAGTAATAAATACATGGCAACTACTTGAAGTAGTATATATACACATATACATCTATCATCATAATCTATACATCTACATGTATAGATTATGATGAATAATCATATAGCATAAAATCATATAGCACAAAATAGAGAAATACATAAGAGAACCAGATGACTAGTCAGCTTTCCCACCACACCAATAAAACTAATTTGTATTTTGCAGTATATTCTTAGGTGAATTTTGGGTATGAGGTTAAAAGGAATCAGCAAACATTAGATGAGATAATGCAAATGGCTACAGCAGAATAATTTAATAGTGTTTTGCCAAATCACTCAAATTATCTCATTCCCTTTCCCAGAAAAACTTCTTCTGGTAAGAGCCTGAAGATTTTAAAAAGGAACAAAGGAACTCTGAAAACCTGCACAATATCAAAATAAAGAGAGCCTTTCTGAAGTTTTCCTTTTTAATCATCCTATTATATGTTACAGAGGACACATTTTTCCTCTACTAAGGTTTGCGGGATGCAGCTGAAAAATTTGCAGCAGAGGACTTTGTGCAAAGATCACTGCACTTGCTTCCCTGCACTTTGTCTTTAAGGTTGCCCTTTTGCTTGGTTGAAGGACCACTCCTGAAAAGCAGTAGTATCAACATCAGCACCAGTTTTTACCATAAGCTGCTGAGACCCCTCCTAGTCTGGGAGAGGTGGCAAAAATCAAATTTTAAGACCTTTTGGGTGTCATGCCAAGTGCCCAGCTCAGCAGTGGCTGCAGGACAGGTCCCCAGCACTCTCCTTTCCACCAGGGAAATGACAAAGGGAATAAAACATTAGGCTCAGCAGCACCTGAGTCTAGGTCAGTCTGGCAAAGAGCAGGGCAAGGACATGAGGACCAGGTGCACAGCAGGCATTTTTGGACACTACCTTGAAAAATGGTGCATGGAGAAGTTATCTTGTCTACACAGCAAAATAATTCCTCCAAGTGTTTCATCTTGGTCATTGGGGCAACAAATCCAGTTTAGCCACTGAGAAGTCTGAGGACAGTCTTCACAAAGCCACAACAGCTACACAGAGCCTCTAAACATTCATATATGCATAGCATCCTTTTTTTTTTTCAGATTAAAAAAATCCAGTGTAACTGCATAACACTTTTCAAATCATGATGGTTTATGTATCCAGACAGGAGCTGTACATCTGAATTTCAGAATTTGAACATAAGCCATTTCCTATCATCAAGAAATCTGTTGTAAACTAGGGCAAGTAAGAATTCCACAACACATAAGCAAAGACAATTATCTGAATAATTTAATATTATTAATTACTAAATATTAATATTATTCATAAATATTAATACACTACTTGATCACATATTAAATAAATGTACAGGCAGCTATCAAACAATTGCATGATTAAACATACATATGTGCAATTTAAAAGGAACATTTTCTTTAAAAAAAGGACAATAGGAAAAAAGGTAGTGAACATGTTACTGTGTCAGCAGTCTCATGTCTGTGTGATTAGAAGGTCAATATGTTTGTAGCAGCAAAAAAGTATATATTCTGAGAAATCATGGAATGCGTGTTGTCGTGTCAACTCCCTTCATGCAGTGAAAGGTCACTGATTCCACTGTGAGGGGAAGCTGACAATTTCAGTGTAAGACTGACTGACAGCACATGTGCTGCTGGACATCGTGTCTGGTGTCAAAACCCCAGTGGAAAACCAAGCAGCTTTAGCACTTATGATTTTAGAGCCAAGAACAAAGTAAAGTCATGTCCGACTTTCATGAGAAATGGCACCTGAAACAGTTCATTATATATTTATAACCCTTAATAACCCTTGTAATTAACTGTGTTAATAACCCTTTCAGAGAAAATGGACAGGGCTGGTTTCTGGTACACAGTTTAGTCCTGCAGCTTTCCCTGTGTAGCTGTCGTCAGGCAAGAAGAAAAGTGTAACTATCAGAGCAATTTACATAGGGCAGCTCGGGAAGAGAAAAGAATAAATGCAAGCAACATGTGGTATCATAATGAACCCTACCATGCTCTTCTTTACCTCACCTTTCTGTGCGTTCTGGGTGGAGGGATTTGATTTCACCTGTAAATCTCACAAGAGTTTGCTCTCTCAAGCACAAAGGTTCTGCTTCTGTTTAGATGTACAGTAAGTTACATGTGACAAGCAACTCCACTGATATAAAATGGATCTAGGGAGAATGAGATCCTTACTCTTCAGCTGACCATGGCACCTGCATAAAATGTGGTTCATAATTCTCTTTCCACCTGTGAGGGAGTCTCAAGAGCACTGTACCTTGTTACTGTCCTTGAGAAAGGTTTTAGAGCTCCATCAGGCTTAGTCAAACAATGCATAAGAGTCCTTAAGCAGAACTCAATTAATGTTCAAGTGGAAGAATAGGTAATTGGGCAACACTCATCAGTTTTGGAATAAATGCTATTAGGTGCCAGATCTGAAAGGCAAACCTTTGGGTTACAAAACAGAAGGGAGATTAATTTAATGAAATACACTGACAAAATTTTCAGTACTCCTAGGTTAGAAATAATGAAACAAACTTTTTGCTGTATTTTAGATAGAAGCTAAAGACATGGTGGATGTACATTTTGCATTTTAAATTATCTAGGCTACTTTAGAACTAGAAAACCAACCTTGGTTAGAGATTTCTTAAATGATTTTTATCTCAATAATGTTTCATCCCTATGTAACCTTTATCAAGGTGTGACTCAGAAAAAGCATTAATGTGAAGTTTTATGAGTGCAGATGGGAAACCGAAAACTATTCACTAATTTACTTCCACTTTAAATTAGTTTCTAAATGTAAGCATTGATATATATGAATATCATATATGAATATTTCATATATGAAACATATATGAATGGAGTTGTGTGCATATTTTCTTAAATATAGTTTTTGTGGTAACTTTTTCATAAACATCATTGAAATGTTTCAAAACTATTTGGACTTTTGATTGTCAATAGAAGCAATAACAAATAGGGATTTCTGAACTGTTTCTAAAAGGCAGAGAAAGTTAAAAGAGAAATCTAGTCTATATTCCCATGATTTAACCCACAGCTAACTCAGAGTTACTAAATTGAAAGGATATGTTGCGTGATTATTGTTTCTTTTAAATATACTAAAACTGAAATGTCAATCAAATCCCCCCAAATCTGGAATATGGTACATGGAGCAACCTGAAGTTAACATCTTGAAATGCAGACATAAAATATTTCAGAAAAATACCTCAGCCAAGGTTAATGAAAAATAGTGTTGATATGCAGAAAGTCACAGCTAATTTTTGTGAATACAAGATTCTGAATAAAAACAAGAAGAATGTTGATTGAAACAGTTCAGTTTGTTCAGAAACTAAATTAGTTTCTGGGGCAACTAATTTATTTTTTGTGAATTCAAAGTCAAAATGTAACTATGTTGCCAAGATTATATACTGCTTCTTTATGTAATATATATATATATATCATATAGTCAAACATTATATAAAAATGTTTGCTTTATATGGTTGATATATTTTCATATTGAAATGATGACACTTATAGCTAAAGAAAATATAAACAAAAGCTACATGTAATTTAAACATATACATTTTCCAATATTTCGAAGCATAAACATATTTGGCCAAATGTTTTGGGGGAAAAAAAGAACAAAATACAACTGAAAAAAAACCCAAACAGTAAATATGTGGATTTAGAGGATTTTAGATTCAAAGAAGCTCTGTCCCCTTTTCCCCTCTTGCAGAAGTTGTTACACTTGGCATATAGTGAAATATTCATTGCCTATACTGAGGATTGGATGTGACCTTGGAGTCTAATGACTTGAACAGTTACCTTGGATGAGAGAAAGTGGGGTTTTGGTTCCTGCACTAATGAATGTTCGTGTTCAATATTCAACAATAATTGTACAAAATGCATAAATATTCATAGGTGTTGAGACTCTCTCCCCTTGCAGATAAGCATTCTCATCCTCAGGTGAAAGCCACGCTTGATTTTCTTGTCAGTGCGTGATTTGACCCCACATTTTCTCCAGTGACTGGGTTTAAGAGGTCACTGCTTTGGCCGCTCTTCAGTTTACCACTCATTTAAATTGGGCTTTGTGAAGAGAAAATGCACATGGATTTACATGTACCCTTTTCCTTAATATGTGTTTAGCTATTCCATCCTAGAAGAATATTGTGTTTCCAATACCCTATTAATCCTACAGTACTTTGGGCATTTAAAGGTATGGAACAAATTATAAGAGAGGTCCAAATAAAGGAAAAGAAGTCACATCAGAGAAAATGTATTCCTGTGAGTAATATGGAGACCAAATCAGAGTGCTCACAGTCACTAAGTACATCTTATATTTAATCTATTTTCCACAGCAGTCAGATCATTTTGTGATTTGCAAGAAAATTAATCTACAGAATCAACAACTGGAAGTAAATCTGAAGTGGAAATTCCTTTTTGTTAAGTTTATAAACTACTTTTTCTTAACCATGTACAGAGAAAGCAAATTACAACTTTCCTTTAACCCTCTTCAGAATAGAAGTTTCTGAATAGCACATTAACTTCAGCAGCAGAGTCAGTAACATTGCCATACTGATCAATAATGGTGTCTTGCTTCTTTTTATTCTTTCTTTTTTATTATTCAGCAGTGCCACTCCCCATCCATTACATTTTTCACAGAAAAGGTTTGCTGACTCTAGCAAGACACACAAAGAAACTTTGTGCACCATTTATCAGTACAATTCCTAAGAGATGCTGCAAAGGCTGTGAAAAACAGGATACTCCCTTTTCATGTTCACTTCATTTCAGCCTATTTTCTAACCTCCCTTCCTGAGGATCCTGTGTGAGAGTTGCTCTGTTAGCTGATATCAACTATGTCTGCTTTTTTTATTTGGTTTAATCTGTCCCTAATCTCTGTTGCCAGCTGTAAAGTGTTCCATGGTTATTTCAGAGTAGCAAGTTTGAAAGAGGCATAGAGAAGGTTAATTACAACAGCATAATTAATATTGTTTCCATTGAAGTAAATGGCATTTTTGTCATTTTATGTAATAGAGGCAGGATTACACTAATTATAATTTTATAATCTCCCCATTAGAGAAGCACAACAGCAACTCCATTAAAACATATTGCTTAACATTAGATTCTCTGCTGACGGAATCCATAAAATAGAACTTTAAGTGTTCAAAACATGAGATATGTAACATGACATTATATCAGGCATTATCCATGCTTTTTTTGAGCTATTCTCATCATTCACATTATGTAAAATTCACTCTTTTTCCTATTTTAATCTCATAAAATCAATACCATATCTCAAACCTTTTTTAAAATATAATGAGTAGAATGCCTAGATTGATTTTTTTTTTTCCCTTTGTAATGCCGGAATTTCAGCTTAATAAGGGACGAAGGAGCTCAGCACTAATTCAGCAAATGCAAATTGCAACTGTGGGGATAAACAGAGTAGTGGAAAGTGAAGGAGTCTTCTAAACCATTACCAATTATTCTAATTTTTAAAAAAATTCTATTTTCATTCCTCCCTTATTTTACATAAATAAATAAAGAAATACACTAAAGAATAATACACTAAAGAAGTTAGTGTATTATCATGGCATTTGAAAAACAGTCACACTTCCAGATCGTGCCTTTGTGTTGCTCATCCACATGGAGGCCCACGATGCCCTTACAAAGTACTGCAGAGATGCGCTTCCTGGATCTTATCTTTTAAGAGCTACATTTTCACTAAAATTAACAAAGCCAGCTCAGCAGAAAACTTGATGACAGATTTTAAACACCTGTGGGAAGTAGGTCAGTACTAGAATTTACATGAAAAAAACCAACCAATAAAAAAACCCAACCCTCTCTTCAAACCTAACTTAATTATGTCAGCCATCACACTGATGCCATGTGTAGAACAGCCTTTGTAACACTCTTTTAAACTCTGAAAAGACACTACGAAGAGATTATGCTGAGGTGGTCCCGTCTATCTACAGTAATTTCACTTCATGCACATTTTCCAAGATCTGTAGATTTGGCAAGAATCACACCTATCAGATAAAGATTTCTTCTATTCAGCCTTTCACATGAATTCATTAATATGGGTATTTTTACACAGCTATTCTTGCCTCTTTAGATATGGTAGCAATAACATCTTTTATGTATTCACTGCAAAGTTGGATTTAACACTTTTCTTATTTCTTTTCAGAATCACAAGCTTTTACAAACAAGACAGGTAATTTAAAAGTAAAAACTGTCAGGAGTTTTGTAGATGGCCATTGTTTAACTATTTCTTCTTGCTTCCATTCAGACCACTACACTTCTATGACTGATTTTTATCTTCTCTTTTGTTGGGAAGTTGATGAAGTGGTGGATATTCACAAACTAGAAAAAAAATACCCTTATAAAATGAATCTGTATTCACTATAAGCTCATGGTTGCACTTTGGCTCACAAAACCAGAAGTTTCTCTGAGCTGCTTAAAGGTACATACACATAAAAGTAGATGGTGGTGCAGCAATGTTGAGAGTTATTCCAATGATTTCTCTCTTAAAGAAAAATCCTAAGAACAGAGTTTATAAAACAAGGAAATAAAAATTTTAATATCATATCAATATTCACATCAATTTATCACCATGAAGGTTCTTAAACTGTAAAAAATTGTCAGTTTCTTCAACTATCTTTAATTTCTACATTCCAGTTTTCTTTGGCATTGTCACAACCTGCTGGATAGGCCCTGGTTTTGAGCTACAGAAGTGGCTCAAAATTGGTGACTGAAAGCAAAATTGTAACTGGTGAAGTGATTCTTCTCTATTTGCTCATATACATGTCTATTACATGTATAAAGTCACACAGTAGGGCCCACTGCAACTATACATATATATATGCTATATATATAATATATATACTATATATATTTTGCATATATATATGATACATATATATATATGCATATGCATATATATATATGATACAGTAGTCTAAGCTAACCATTAGCACACATTTTAAAAAATATCATTGGGTACTCAGACTGAAAATACTTGAACCAAATTTCCAGAGAAATCAGCTTTTTTCAGTCCTTGTTTCAAACAGGATGACAAAGATCTGGCTGTGCACAAGCAGAAACAGGAAAAAAAAAGCTTTTAAAATCTTACTATTGTTAAATATAGTTTTGTCATTGGTCGAGAAGTAATTTCAACTCTAAGTATTCAATTTCTAGTGGATTTTTTATTATTATTTTATTTTAATTTACTGAAAAAACTGAAAACTACTAACAGTGTTCGTAATGGAACCATATGCTAAACTAAAAAAAAGAAATAAAATGTGTAATTGTATCACTATGACTGAGATTCACCAAATGTTTCAAATTCACTTTTTAATATGCAGACTGTTAAACCCATACCCTGTACATCAGTACAGAAATGTTTAACTAATCATATTTTCATATTTATAACTTAGCACAAAAGAATGGGATAAATTTTGCAATGCATTGCCCACATAAGCAAGCAAACCACAGTGTTGGATCAAAGACAGAGGAGTTTTTTTCTGTGTGTTTACTCTACAAAATGAGTTCAGCTGAAGAATACAGGGTTATGATGAAACTTTAATGATGAAAAAGGCACTTGGAAATTGAAAAGCCATAATTTCTCCCTGTAAAAGTATGAATCCTACAATAAGTACTCCTGGAAAGCTGCAGCTCTTTAGGAACCCAATAACGCTCCAGGAACACAAAACCAAGTGACATCTTCCTCTGCATTGCCAAAAGATGTAATTCTCAGTAAATAAAAGCTAACAAATCTATTTATTGTTAATGGCTCAAAAGGAACTAAAGAGCCTGCAAGAGCATGGGCAGGAAGCAGCAGCACTGCTTTAAGGTCAGTGCCTGCAAGACGCAGATTGTCGTGTGATAGAGGTTACCTGTCTTTCAGAGTCACACGGTGAGTGAGGTATCAGTGAAAGCTGAACATTTAGATAACAGGGGAAGTTGGTAAGGCAGCCCTGGGGGATTGTTGTTACTGGAATCCATCCATCCACCCATCCATCCACCTTTTAAATCCCCTCCCTAAGCATGTTACTTTGCAATAGTCTCATAAATTCTCATAAATTCCAGACTATGGTAAAAGTAAATTGATGTCTTACTACAGCTCCCTAAATAAATACTACTAATAAAATAAAAGTAAATAAATAATAAAATAAAAGTAAATACTTCTCTCAGACTGTGCCTTACAAAAAACCTGCCATACTCGGAAGAAGTTAATTCCTTTAATTAAAAGCTCTCAAAGTACCATGGGGGAGTAAGAGAATCTGACAAACAAATAGCATCATAGCTTGGTCACATATTTCAGACCAGAAGACCAAACTTCATTTCTTGTGCTGAGCTTGGAAAAAAGGTCTTGGACTTAGGTTCTTGGCATCTCTGATCTCTGGTAATATTCATATCATGGTGAGCTTAACCTCTCTCTCCCTTTTGCTGACTTATCAGAATTATTTTTTTTTTTTTAGGACACAATTATGTTTCACCCAATCTTATTAGTTAATTTAATGGAATTTCAGGGAGGATAAACTTAAATTGACAAATAGAGTTGTGAAAAAAACCACAGTCATAATAATCCGTCCTGAAAATGCTATCCATTGCAGCTACCACCATGACAGTCCTGTGAATATCACTTTCGGGATGTTTTCTGTCTGGCCAACTATAATTTATTTGTGTATTGTTATTGAAGGTACCTTTTGAACATCTGATGGTATATATATATATATATATGTCTAATTCTTTAACATATTAATTGCATTTAAAAATAAAAAGACTACTGTAAATAGAAAAGTTCCTTTGAAATACTTCCTGTTATCTATCATCTTTCCCTGTGATTCTCAGCATGCTTTGGTAGTGGGTTTTAGATCTAAAATGTGTAAGCTTTAAAAGGCATATTTATGTGCATTCATAATACTATGCAGTGCATAATCAGATTTAAGGAATGCAACTGATAAAACCTGTCTACTTTCTATGTTGTGGCTGATATTTATAACTGGCACATGGAATTTAATATGATCATTATTTTCTCAGGATTTTACACATTAGCTATGGTTATGGCATTATCCCACTACTTCTTGATTGTTCAGTTGTAAAATATTTTTGAGTTTTTTGAGTTGTATATATTAGAAAAACTTTTTTCATCACATTTATCTTATCTTATTAGAAGACCAACTCTTACATCACCATAATGATGTGTTAATTTCTGTGTTGTACTTATCTGTCTTTCAATATGATTCTAATACCAGCCAAAACACATTATTTTTTATTGAGCCAACCATCTGCAAATTATGCACATCTGCAAATTATTTATGGATTTTAAACAGCAGGCCATTTGAGTGTATTGTTTTATAATATTTCATGCCACCATTTATTTGAGAGCAAGCCCTCCGTGTGAATTTAAAAAAATATTGGTCATCAAAAATTTACTTGCCCAAATGATGGATGGATCAGGCTCTTCTCAGTGGTGCCAGTCAATAGGACAAGAGGCAACAAGCAGAAACTGATGCACAGAAAGTTCCATCTGCAAATGGGGAAGAACTTCTTTACTGTGTGTGTGACCTTGCACTGGAACAGATTGCCCAGAGAGGGTGTGGAGTCTCCCTCACTGGAGATATTGAAGACCAATCTGGACACGATCCTGTGCCATGTGCTCTGGGATGACCCTGCTTGAGTGGGGAGGTTGGACCAGATGACCCACTGTGGTCCCTTCCAACCTGACCCATTCTGTGATTCTGTGAAATGAAAACTTTTAAAAATATTTAGAAAATAAACTATGTTTCAGTATAGGGGGAGGTCATGACCTTTGTGAGTCCTCAAATTTTTCTTTTCTATGCCATTTTGTCTAGAATTTTCCTCTGATTGCAATAAGTAGATTTTACTTCAATTGAAAAACTTAAAACTCAAAGAAACCACACTAAGTTTGCATTGCTTGTAAGCACTTGAATTTTAGATAATAATCAATCTAGCCAAGCTAAAACAACATGCTATATTTTTCAGATCTCATCTTTGACTAATATTATCATTTTCACTGTAATCCTTCAGAGACTTTTTTTTATCCACATATTAAAATTTTGGATGTGAACTCTACTACAAAAATCATTGGAAAAAGTAACACTGATTACTAAAAGATCTGCAAATCTTCTCGAGACAGAAGAATTCACAGGGATGTAACAGGATTGCTATAATCACATACTCATAAAAATATAACCACTCCAAAAATATCGATAATATAACATCTTAGAATTTAAGTATGTCATTCAATATGTTTCTTTAGTACAAGGCCACATTTTCTAACCCATTGTTGGTGATGCAAATAAATGAGTTTTATAACTTTGCTGAGTAACCGAGGATTCTTCTTTCTCTAGGACTCACTCAAAAAAGAGACTCTATCTTTGCCAAAAGCCCACAAAATTTTATATAAATTATGCAATGTAGCGACAAATTTTATTTTTTTTCTTACTTATAACCAGATACATTTTTACAAAGGAACAGTTCTGTGAGGACAGGATGTAGAAATCTTTCTACTTGATGCAGTCCTCAAAATAACATATAAAATAAGAACAACAGATAAAAAAAAGAGAGAGAGAGAGAGAGAGAGAATAAAAGCTCTGAACTCCTTCAGGCTTAATGATATATGTCCTACAGTAAGGACTGTTCTTTAACATGTTTCTTTTCAGCATGCAGCATTGAATAATACTTAGCACTATTTAAAAGCCTAGGCAGTGTGAAAACTGTTGAAAGAATAAAATACATAAAGCTACCTAAACTGATAAGGCTGTGATGATTTAAGCTATCATTAGAGAGGAAAAATTCCCATCTTAGAAGGATGCTTTATAAACACCGTGCATTTTCTTCCAGATGGCTTCATTCGTCTTAACTACAAAATACTACAGAACTTGTGCCCATCTTATGCCAAGCTGGATCTGCCCATGATAGAAATATTTAACTTGTACTGCATTCACTAGTCCTGCAACTGATATAAATATCAAAATTTATTTTGATTATAAACTACAAAGGACTTGGTATGTACAGTACTGGCTGAGAGACCAGTCCATCTTCCTGAGCCAACAAAGGTCCCAGACAGGCTGGAGTCTCTCCGGCAATCTCATCTTCCATAGCAGTACTGCTTTTGTGGGCCATGGTCTGCAGAGAATACTGTGAGAAACCTCCAAAACAGCCACCTCGGCTGGTCCAGGATGTGTCTTGCTCTTCTTCAGAACCACGACTGTTACTCATGTTCCAGACTGGTAATCATTCTCCTGCTCTCTTGAACTTCCTGGTAAGGATTAAACTGTTCTGAGGAAATGCAGACAATGGATGACTTTTCTCAGGATATGATTGCATGTGTTTTTACTGAAATCCTATTAATACTTTTATCTTACTTCCCCAAAAGTCTATCTGTATATCCCCATCTTCCTCTGTCTTCTTGAATCCTACTTCATTGCATTGGTGTTCAAATGATCTTATATAAGGAACGTTAAAAATTTGATTTGAAATCTCCTATAAAATCTATATAAACATCAGTGATGACTCAATTATACTGTTGTGAATAGTGCTCCTTAAAACAAAACAAAGGTGTTGGAGGGCTATTAATATTAGGTGCTAAGGGCTCTACCAAGCTGTGAATGTATAGTCGTGACAGAAAATAAAAAGCAGATGTCCTCCCACAATGAAATTCCCCCCAAGTTACTTTAGGATTACATAGTTGATGGAAGTACAGCAAGTTCTAATTTCTAGAGAGAATAATGAGTTGTAGTTGCAATAATTTAAGGAATAATGTACCCCAACTGTACTTAATAAGGCTATAATTCCATCAAAGGCTTCAGGGGACATCATAAACCATGAGAGTGAAACTCAAGTGGTTTCCTCACGTCACCAGAAGGCTGAGATGGAATTACAGTCTTAATTTATATTCATTTTGAAGGAGACTTATTTAATATTGCACATTGATCATGATTAATGCCTTTGGAACTGCCAAAAACTATTAGCTGTGTTCGTGGTCCTTTGAAGCCACCAAAAGTCAATTATGCCACTGACTAGTGGTTCTCAGCAATTCCTATTTTTTTTTTCTAAAGTCATGGTTTGGCCAACACAGATTGTTTAGCCATGCTAAAGTTAACATCAATTTGGTCATATATTTTTATTACTTTTCTTCTTCATATTGAGTGAAAATGGGAAATATTTCTTCTGTCTAAGTGCATTGCTCTTTATTTATAGAATTTCATTGCAAGTTAAGGGGAAAATTAATTGGAAGCATTTGGTTAACTTAGCCACTGAACACCACTGAATGAATATGGCTTTATTAAAGAGATTTTTCATTTAAATGCCAATAATTTGTCCACATCACATGTGAGCTAACTGAACAGGGAGAAGCTTTAGTAACAGGAGGGAGGGTGTTTTTTTTTATTTTTTTTTTGGTTTGCTTTTTTTTTTTTGGTGTAAGACTGCAGGTAATCTGTTTTAAAATGAAGGTCTATATAAAATAGCCCAGAGATCCCACAGATGAGTTTTGGCATGAGAAAGCAAAAAAGAAGGGGAAATCTGGTTTAAATAATTTATGAATCAAAGCTTCTTAAGGTAAAATAATGTTCAAATAATCTTCTGGTTACTAAAGGAGTTCTCTTTTTCTCTCCTAAACCACTGTCAGTTCTGGACATAACATAAGAGATTCCTTACCTGGTCACATCAGCAGTGCAGATAATCCCATATATACTCCCTAACAAAGGAGAAAAGAAATGAGTGTGACGGAGTGTTAGGGAGCCTGATTAATTTATGTGGAAGTTGAAAGATGCATTCATTTATGCTTCCTATTGCACCATTTATGGACATCTTTTAATTAAAATCTTTTAATTTTCTAGTCTTTTTTTGAACTTGATGATACTGTCGCCTCTACAGTCTCCTAGGACAGAAAGTCCCTGTGCCATTGCTGAAAGGACACCTATTGAAAAATGTGATTTATTGTGATCTCCTAATGTTTTCTGATTATTCCTACTTGCCTAAACACAAGGACTTAGCATGTTTGGGATGCTCTTTGGCATATTCTTTAGCCTCAGGCTTCCTCTCCTGAAGGGTCTCCAAAGATCCAGTGTGGATATTTGTCAGCCTCTTGTGGGTTTCTTAGATATCATAGGGGATCTAATACAGTAGCAGATGTCTTTATTTATATAATGGCATTAAGCCAAAATGTTTATATGTGTCAGAGAACCTGCCATAAAATGTATTTCCTTGGAGATGACATTGTGTCAATTTCTGAAATTCCTAGTGTGGAGTAGCTGATTTGATTTACACTTTTGAACAGAAAACACATCAGAGTAATCTCGGCTCCTCCTTACAACAATATTTTCCAAGTGGAGGATTTATACTTGCAATTTGTTAAGATCAGCTGCAGATAGAAATAAGTCACATACAAATCCTATTGAAAGTCCTTTGGCCAGTTTCTAGGATAATGGTAGTGCAAATTGGTCTTTAAAGCCAAAACATGACAACGTAGTAATAAGTTATATGGCAACTTTGAGCAAGATAAATGTACGTTCTACGCCCAAAACTGAAAAAAAAGCAGCATGAAAATGTAAGAAAAAAATGCAGTATTGTTTGCTTCAAGCGTAGCAATCCCATCTGGCTTGTGGAAGGAGATTTTCTCAAACTCAGAACCAAACTCAAAAGGTTGCCTTCGAGGAACCACTGTATAACAACCCTATTATCTTTGCATGGACCAGCAAAAGTCAAAGTGGGCGTCAGGTTTTTATATGGTATATGAAGAAATGTCCCTTGGCACATGATATTTTGAATGCTGAGGTCTTACAAGCCTTCAAAGGGTGTTAGAACAAATGAAAATAAAAATCCAATAAGGATACTTAAAACAACTGTGGCTGAAGAAGTCCCAGAGTCAAAAAATTTTGGAGGCTGAAAAAAAGTTCTTAGGTTTAATAGTATAGGGATGTCTTGTTCTTACAGCCCTCCCTGGGCATTTGGTCTTGAACAAAGTCGTATGCACTGTTTGTCTGCAATAATCCAGCAGAGCTGCTGTTAACCTACCCACAACAAATGTTAAATCCTGTCTTTGTTTTCCTGAGATGGATTGCAAAATTTTCCAGTTTCCACATGTAACATTTGCAATTAATGCCAAATTGCTCATATGTTCTGTCCTTATGTGGAATCTAGTTCAACTCTTAACATTCCAAATACTTCTTTACTACTTCATCAGTAATCATCTCTGCCTGGCTTCACTGAAAAAATGCTTCATATTAATGAAAAATTCAAATTCATCGAAACCAGACGATGTCAAAAATAACAACCCTCTAAATGTTTTCCTTCCCATTAGCAGCAAATGCTTTGAGAGAAAAACTGCTTGAACTTGCCCAGGTTGCCTTCCTTAATTAGGAGTTTCAATTGGAGGAGCTTTTAATTGCTCCAATGCATTACTCAGGATACATAAAAAATAATAATATCTTTGTACTCTTGATACTGTATGGTCTTAAGCTGTACTCTGAGAAAAGGTTTCCTCAGAAGTTATCAAATTCCTTCTGTACTTCAGTTTCTATTGCCATGGAATAACAAAAATGTCTCTCTATAGACATTTTGAGAAGTGTTTTCTTCAAAATTAAGACATGAAGCGTAGATTTCTGGGTACACAGATACAGTGACAATAAACTAAAAATTTATCTATCCAAAAGAAGTGTTCTGGTATGGAGTTTACATATTCAATGCTTCTGTGATCAATGAGTAAAAAATAGCAAAGAATTTTGAAACACTGAAAAGCATATAAAATTTTAGAAGATTTGTATCCAACTGGATATAAGGAGGAACTATTTCTTCTTTCTACTAAGGATGAGAAAGCTTTGGAGCACATTGCCCTGAGATACTGCAGGCACCCTCCTGAGGGGTTTTCAAAATCTGACTGGATCAAACCCTGAGCAACAAAAACTGCCCACAAAGCTGATCTGGCATAAACACAAGGTTGGATGAGAGACTTCCTGGGGTATCTTCATCCTATGATAGCATGCATTTACACCTTATTTTGCTGTGAATAAATAAATAAAATAAGGAATGCAACAAAAATGCAATTTCAAAAGTCTATTCCCCAACTGTCTTCATATGCTATTTTTTTCTTTGTTGAGAACAGAACAGGGGGTGGCTTTGGCAAATTATTGCAGCACTGAACTCCATTTACCTAGACATTGCCTTTGTCAACAATTGGTTTCTATTAACTTCTCTGCTGTACATCACAACTGGAAGTAAAGAAGTTTGCTAAGAAGAAATTGCTATTGGCTTGCTGTTTCTTTTTATGAAACAGTTTGCAGAATGTTTTCTATTTTTGATACTTCATTTCCAATAAAAATATGCAATAAAAGAGAAAAAATGAAACAATTAGTAAAGTGGAACAGTATATTGTTAATATTAATGAGCTGTTAACTATTGTATTGGGCTACACAGGTGCCAGCCTAAAGGAAACAGCAAAACAATTATATGTTTGCTGATCAATCTCCTAACTTATGTTCTAATTTTGTGTAGCAATATTTCTCTGAAAAGCTTGATATATTTTGAATGATTATTCTCAAAATGGAAGCAACCAAATACATAAAAGGTTTTGAAACTTTTTAGCTATAATATCTTTCAAATACTTGCATGCATTCTACAAGAACATTGAAAAGGTTATATACATAGTTCTGATTCGTCGTAAGAATATTTCCAGGTAAACAGGAGTCTTTTTTCTGTGTAGATTTAGCTGAGACTTATAGGTCAAAATGCAAGTATTTTAAATAAGTGGTGATTCTTATTCCCTCCACAGAAATCCAGCTATGAAATGTGCTCAATGGGAGGTGCACTGGGGAAAGAGGTTATTTTTGTGTATGCATGAATATATAAATATATAAATGTGAATAGACATGCCTATGTGTGTGTGTATATATATATATATATATAAAAATATAGCTGCACACAGTAGGCCAATAACCTTAGATACAACAAATTATGATGCAGTGACATTCTGCATGATGAGAAAGATCATTAAATTCACGCAGGAATTATGGAGATACATGTTAAATCATTGGTACAAAGGATTCACAAGAAAAGCAAAGACTGGTGTGACAGGACATCTTTGTTATACCTTTTTTAATAAAAGTTTTCAAGATTTCTAGTTAATTGATCTCTGGAGAATACACAGGAAATTATTTTATACTTGCCACATATTTCAATTTATTCTAATTGAGCATAAATTGAAGGAAAATACTTTTGCTCTCTTACAGTCTGTTGTTTGTCTCAAAGGGCCACCACCACAGAAAAAAGATCTTTAAATCTCTCCTACAGTTCACTGTTCTCAGGGCACCATCAGAACCTGTTCATACAAGCATAGACTTGTCTCAATTAGTTAATTAATTCAATCTGCAATGGGCACTGCTGGCATCTCCTGTACTTTGTGTGGATCATTGATTTAACAGTAATCCCCATAGTTCCTGTTAAAGGACACACATTTGGAGTTCACACCGGAGTTCCAGCCTGTCCAGTACAGCAGCACTGCCTACTTGCCATTGCCATTGCTGTTCCCAAAATGTTCCCAGGCACAACAGAGCAAGGTGATCAGCAGCACAGCATTACAGCAAGCAGAGAAAGCAAAAATCAGCTACTAACAAGCACAAGAGACTGACAGTCCGCCAGGTGAGGCCCATGGCAAGCACGGGAGCTATCCATTAACAACTGAACAGCAATAACAAGTATAAATTCTACCTAGTACATTCCAATCAAATCTGTCATTATCTTGAATCCCTTGTCCCACACTGGGTGCCCAAAAGGATTGTCATAGTTTAACCCCAGTCAAAAGCCAAGACCCACACAGCGTCTTGCTCACTGTCACATCAGCAGAATGGGGGAGAAAATCGGAAGGGTAAAATCTAGAAAACTTGTGGGTTGAGACAAGGACAGTTTAATAGGAAAAGCAAAAGTTGTGCACACAAGCAAAGCAAAACAAGAAATTCCCATGGGCAGGCAGGTGTTCACCCATTCCCAGGAGTGCATGGTACCGTCACACGTAGCAGTGACTTGGACAGACAAATGCCACATTCCAAAGGTCCCTCTGCTCCTTCTTTTTTCTCAGCTTTATTTGTTGAGCAGGGATGGGATGGCATGGGATATACCTTTGGTTAATTGGGGTCAGCAGTGCTGGCTGTATCCCCACCCAACTCTGTGTCCCACCCAGCCCACTCACTGGTGGCATGAGGAGCAGGAAAACTCTCCTTGATGTGCAATCACTGCTCAGCAGTAATGAAAACATCCCTGCATTATCAACAGTGTTTCAAGCACAAATCCAAAATACAGCCCCTTAACCGGCTACCCTGAAGAAATAACTCCATCCCAGCCAAAACCAGCACAATATCGCATGTAGGTGTTTAATCTGCCTTTAAAAATATTAGTAGGACAACTCTAAACACAGTTAAGAGTCAGAAAGATGGAGTTGCGTGAAAGGCTCAGGGACGTATACTGTTTCATTTATAAATATGTGGAACTACAATTTTGTAAACTCTTCCTACTACATATTAGTAGATTATTTTTCCCCCCAGCATGAGAGATTTGAGATGACAGTTATTCAAAAGGAGATGAAAGACCTCAGATATATATTCCCTAGCAAAACATACAAATCACTGAGAAACTGATCTCTATTGAATAAAAAAAAATAAAAATTAAAACCCAAAACCAACCCTGGTTTTACACTTGGAACAGACCTGTATTTTTCGTTAAATGCTTTCTAGAATACCTAGGACATTCTTTTCCCTGGAGTCTGGGTGCAATGAAGCCTGAGGTGTCCAAGGAAGTGTCGGTACAGGATATACAAACTACAATTATTGTTTCAAATGTAGCTCTTGCAACTGTCTAGTTCCATTCTCTTTATTTGTGAATGAATTAAAATTTCTATTAGTTTCTTTCACATGAAACTACTTTCTAAAATTAAAAAAGAAAAAATATCTTTACAGGGATTATTTTTGTGAGATTGTTTTTCAGTGTTTGAAATAGTGAAGTTATTCATTCAGGGAAAAAAATTTAAAACTGTTTAGTATAAGCTAGTGCCTCCACTCCACCCAGCCCCCCATAAATTATATATCACTCCAGCCAGCTGTTTGTTGGGGTTTTTCAGTTAAGTAATTTCTAGATTCTAACTTTCCCCTACTGTGTGAGGAACAGAGTAGTTAAAAATGTGAACCCATGCTAGCTCAGAAAGACAGTAAAAGGGAAAAGCAGGTGACAGATGATCCCTCTGCCAATGCCCAGACTGAGATAAAATGCAACATTTCCCATTCACAGCAGATAAAAATAAAAAATAAAATAAAACAAAATAAAATAACAAAAAAGTTGATTTTATCACAAACCTTCCCAACCCTTACAGTTTTCAATGAAACCGATGTTCTTGTGAGAAACATTGTTAAGAGCACTGGATATTTGTTCAGCTGTAGAAATCTGGAGTAAAAGATTGGAGGTTCAATGAAATGGCATTTTCCAATTAAACTGTGTTTTGCTGGAAGTTCCCCAAGTTCTACCAAACACTGTGGTTATACATCCTATGTAAACTAGAGATTTGCATCATTTTTGCATGACAGATTTTTGAATACCAAAGGGCTTGGGGAAACAAAGCTTTGCAAGGTGAACATTACAAAATGCCCAGTGTTTCTTTTCCTTTCTCCCACAGGCTTTCCTGCAGACATGGATAATAAGGACATTAGTTATTAAATTGGCACTGGGTCTTTCTCTATTTCTCTATCATTTTCAAACAGGTTAATTAAAGCTCATTTATATGCCAGTTAAATAGAAGGCAACTTGAGTCAGAAGAAACATCAGCACCCATTTCATAATAAATCCTCCTGAACTTAAATTAAATGACCTTCAATCATTTTCAATAACTGTCTCTTGAAAGGTGCAAATTGTTGCACCTTCTTTCTTTTTTTTTTTTTTTTTTGCAAACCAGAAACAAATACTTTTTTTTTTTTTAAGGTGAGACTTCCTTTTCCAAAATTCTGTGTTAAAAGCTCAAAAGAAGAAATCATTTTGCACAGTTAGCATCATAAAGAATGACAAGTTAAAAGGAAATATCCTCCTGAGATTAAGCCCAAGACAACAGTTTACCATGTAGTTTGTTGACTGACATGCAAAGGCACCAGTGTTGGGCACTTCGCTATCCTATTAGCCTAAGTGAGGTGCAGGTAAACAAAGCAAGCATCTCATCCTCAGCCTCTCACTTTCTTTTGAGACAGATGTTCACACTATTGCAAGTGCATCTTCTATATACAGACCTGTCAATGGCAGGAAACCCCAGGAACTGCTGGTATGCAAAGCTTTATTAGCCACAAGTATACAAAACTGGATCATACCTGTTTGTGCTGCTCAGGGCTCAAACCCAAAATGTTGGGGCTCACCTGGGTCAAGGTATGCTGCTGTTTCCTTTGTGTGTGCTCTTTAGCAACAGCAAAATAAGACAAAATAATGTGGCTCCATCTTCTTTCACAGTTTCAAGCTTGTATATAAAGTTTTAATGTGAATATGCACACAACTATTTTGGAACATCAGGAACAAGGAGTAGGCACATTCAGAAGTATTTCGTTCTACAGATCTGGTTTTACATATTTTCTTAGATTTTTCTTTTCCCTTTAATCTGGTAAGCTCCATGAAACTCTGTCACTGATAAACCATAAATACAGTGTGTCTGTAAAGCTAATACCCAGAATTGTTTTTTGGTATTGTATCCCAAATAACTGTCATAGAATATTCTAGAATATAGCAACTTGGATCATATGTTACCATCGAATTTAGTCATAGTCCTCCATTGATTTCAGTGGGGAGTTCTTATTAGGCATCCCTGGCATGAAATGGCCAATTGTATTAGATTTTTTTAGGAAAAAAATACACAGCTGGCAAAAATGATAAAAATAGGCATCAAGAAATTTGCCCCATATTGTGAGCAATCACAATAATGAAATTATTAATCCTGCACCACAGAATAATTACAGCATAAAATCATTTCTTTTTAATACAAAACCAATCCTCAGAAGTTAAAAGCAGACAGATTAAACTACATGGGATCACTTTCTGAAGAACTGTAAAAAGAACTCTTCAAAGCCCAGTGTTTCTCACTGTGGGAGCCATCTTGTGGAGGGAAATTATTTTCCTGTGATAGCTTAAAAAGCACATTTGCTCTCCTTGAACTGGAAGAAATATTCACAGGATGTAAAAAACACACATTCCTAAGTATATCTCCCTTTCACAACTTTAAGAGAAAGAACATATAGGCAGATGAGTCAGGATAAGGTTTTGGACTTTTTTAATACCCATTACTGGATGTGCATCCCCTAAAGATTTCTCTGCATGATCCCAGATATACTGGAGGGAAAATTTTAAATTCTGAGGTCAATAAACACTCCTTTTCCTCAGAAAAAAACCCATGATGTTCACTCTTTAGAATTTGGATATAAATTTTCCTTATGGCATATTACAAAAAAAAAAAAAAACCAAAAACAAACTCCTCATGCAATATAGTTCATTACTTTTATCACTGTCCTATTTTTGGAACCGTTTATAACACCTAAAGGACATATTTACTCCCATGTGGCCAGTCTTGTCCCCATTTCATAGATAACAGGGAGGATTAAAGTAGGGTATACAAGAAATTTGTGAAAGAATCTGGAGTCAGACTTGAGCAGTTTTGTCTATTCTTGTGTCATGAGTTGAAACACTGAGCTGTGCTTTTTTCCCATTAGCAATTACAATGTTTATATAATTCCTCATTCTGTTATTTCCTACTTTAACACAACAAATTAGTGAGCAATACACCTGATCTGGCTGGCAGTCTTGGCTGGGGGACTTTACGAGCTCCTTTTCTCTCTCAGCAGGGCTTGGAGATGCTTCTTTTCTTAGTCAGTCAAACATCACTGACAGGGAAATCACGTCAGTTCTGGCTGCCTTTGCTCCAGCAAAAGCCTACATTTGATCTTCACATCTTTTCTCTTGATCCTTCGCTTTTTCTACTAAGTGCTTTGCTTTTGCAGCGAGCTTGTTCTAGCCCCGGTTTCCATTAGTCATGTTGAGATCTGAGGTTGTTATTCAGTCTTGGCATGCTGGAATCCACTCCTGCGAAAGAAAG
This sequence comes from Dendrocincla tyrannina, assembly GCA_035047865.1. Classification (NCBI taxonomy): domain Eukaryota; kingdom Metazoa; phylum Chordata; class Aves; order Passeriformes; family Dendrocolaptidae; genus Dendrocincla; species Dendrocincla tyrannina. The sequence goes on along the minus strand of JAWWMP010000001.1, from coordinate 7,359,036 downwards.
GGCTTCATTGTCTCACTCCTGTGCCTGAGAGTTCGTTTCTTTAATGATCTGACCATTGTTCACTCTCATTTCTGCCTTTGCAAACTGAACTGGAGCCTCACTGCTGGCTGCCTGAGGAGAGGAGGATGGCCCTGCTGCTTCAGAATGGAATTGGGTGAGGACGGCAACTCTGCTAGGAAAACAGGTTTCTCTTCCTGACAGATTATTCTTTAGTCCTCGCTTTTACTCTGAGTCTTTTATCCTGTTTTTCTCGCCTTGCAGCACCGTGCTTTTCATGGGAATTTTTGTAAAGAATCATGAGGCATTGCTCTTTGAGCTACTCAGCTGCCTCTGACGTTGTTTTTCTAGAACAATCAAAAGCTGCATTTTAGAGTCCCTTTATCCCCAGATTTTCTTCAATAAAGTTCATAGACTTAAAAAATTTAAGTCTATGAAAGAACACCAACAGTCTTAAAATCCACCTGACTTCCCATGGGACAATGGCGTGCAGCACCAGTGCAGGGGAATACGCCAGACTACCTCATTCTTGAAGATTAGCAGCAAAAATAGAATCACTGGAAAGTTTTAGAAAACCATAAAATAATATGAAAGATGAATTCAGTAATGTTCAAAGGAACCGAGTTTTGGATTTTTCGAAGCTTTTTGGTAAGTGTTTTGTTCTTGGTTCAACTTCTATTTTCTTTTTATATTATACCATCAAAGCAAGTCAGTTCCACAATATCTTCTTTACTCCTTTGGTCTGTCACTGACTTTGATATTCTCATTGTAGGGTCAGCTCTAAGAACTCAGAGCTTTCCCCAAAGACAAAGTTTTATCATTTCTTCTAGGTTTGCTGACCCAGAAAAATTCTAAAACAGTAAGTAATATGAACAAAGCAGACATTTAGTCCACAATAAAAAAAAAAAAAAGGAAAAAAAGTACAGATCCCAAGACAGAAATGCAGTCAAGGACAGAGGCATTGCTAAGGAACAAGGAGAGAGAAATTGTTGGAAAATAAATTATATCCAAAACAGTCAAGGCCTGCAGATAAAGCAGGGAGTGGAGTTAAAGAAGGGATATCTTTGGAAAGATTTCTTCCCTGCACCTCCCACCCACGCTTCTCTTTAATGCAGCAAAATAGAGTGTATTAAAAAAAAATACACATGAATCTTTCATTAAAAGAAATATCCGTGACCAAGCAGAAAGTCTTTCAATAAGGTTTATGTTCTTGAGGCATAGATAAAGTGTTAAAAATCTCTTCCTAAACCCTATAATTTCCACTTCAGTGATAAAAGTGACAGTTTCCCTGTTAACATACTCAGGTAGTTTCAGACAGGTTTCTGTGCATTTGAGTTCTTTCAAGTTACCTTTGATTTTGTTTAAACAGGCAACTGAAGCCAGGCACTTCTTACAGATTTAGTTACATAATGTATAACATTTCATCATCTTAAGCAGGCTACTCAGGCTGGTTAAAGAATGTTGTTGATTTTTCAGTGTTTGTGCAGCTACAGTAGATCTGACCTAAAAGTCATTTAAATGAAAGACACCTATTGAATCCATGGGCTTTGGGGCATAAACCAGTCAGCCTTTCAGTGACTTGCTGAAATGCTGTAGTCAGATATATGATTCATGTTTCCTTCCAATGCCTTGGACTTGAATGTGGTTATTCAAGGAGTTAGTAATCACAAGGCCAGTATTTTATAAGCTATGAATGTTATAAGAATGCAGATATATCAACTCAGTACTGTTCTTTCTGAACAAAATGACTTTTTTAATGTCACTCTACAGCTTCAAAATAGAAATGAAAGGCAAAATATCAAAAGAACAGCATAAAATTGTAGTTCAAAACTTGAACTTGCAAGTAGACACATTCACAATCATTGATATTAGAAAAACTAGAAAGGTAGACAAGGCATTCACTTGCAAAAACAGACAACAAAAATAGTTAAAGGGATTTAAATAGAGAAAAAATCTATAGATCGAGATTTTTGTTACATTAATATAATTGACATTACCACTAGGATTAACTAGCTAGATTTGTATAAAATGGCAGCAGATTTAGTAAATACGGATGTAGATTATTTTGAAAAATGTATAAAAACAATGATCTGTAGAGAAAACCAAAACCAAACAAACCCAACACAAAACACCCAGATGGAAATCCCAGTTGTATAAAAAGCTCTTATTAATTTCAAGAAAGAACAACCGGGTAGTTTATCTGTTTATCACTATATGAGGACAAATATCAGTGAGGAAACAGAAATCTGCTTGCTGGTTACAGATTTGTGACTTTCTCTCCCCCCAGTTTACCAGAAAGCATAAGAGAAAAAGACTTTAATATTTTTCCCAGTTATTCTTCATTAATATTACTTTATGTATTCATTAACTAAATTTAGCAAGTAATGTCATCTCTAATTAAAAAAAAATAAAATATTTCCTGCTTTCAAATAAGGGCAATATATTTTAGAACATGAATACTTTTTTTTCAGCCTGAATATGTGCTTATCAGCACCACTGATGACCATCATCATCACAAAGTAGTTACTTGAACAGTGTCTTTCAAGTATTTCCTGTTATTAACTAAATCCTAGTGCTGAAAACATTAGTGGAGTCACATAACATGAGTGATAAGAATTGCCCTGAGAATCATTATGGGACCAAAGAAGGTTCTTCCTCTTCTGCTTGGCTTTGTAGAATTTCAGTGGGGTCCCCTTAACTCTTTGTAAAGAGAAGAAGAAAGTTGAGTTACAGCAGCAGATAAGGAGGCCTTCAAGTTTATAGAGCAGATTTCATTCCTTCCTTGCTTGACAGCTAATGTGAAGAATGATTGCCATCTATAAAGCCTCTAATCTGCCCCACCAAGATAAATAAAATGGGGAGCAATCAAAATTTTCAGGATACCCTTCACACTGTATCACCCATGGCCAAATTACCTGTTTTCGCGAGATTAAACCACACTTTAGTATATTTCTGAAAGGATGTGATAGAAATACACTGTATAGCCAGGATACAAGGGACTGGTATTTTAGGCTTATATAGAGTAAATCTTTAAACTGACATTTTTTCGCAGTCAGAGGAAGGAAATGATGAACCAAGAAATCTGTCTCTGCCATATGTCAGAAGATGATCCCAAGGGAGAGAAGTATTAGTAGAAAAAGGAGAACTGCCTTAGTTTCTCAGATATATACAAGTAGCATTGCTAGAGGACAATTTCATGGCCCTGTGAAGAAACCAATGGAAAACCCACGTCACAATTAACAGCAGAGATTCTGTGAATTGTTCAAGTTGCAGCAAAGGGAATTTTTCAGTCCCACCCTGACTTTTCTGAGTTGTGGGACAGGATCATTTCCAGATATATTTCTTGTTTCAAGGTTACTAAGAGATGATTTGGCCTCTTCTGTCACCGACATGCAGTTGAAAGTCATCCTCATTTTTTGTTTTTAAGCAATTAACACCACTGAAGTCTAAGACACACCCAGCGATAGGTGTGTGTCATGACATGCCCCTCCTTCCTAAGAACCCAGACTGGTACTCTTGGAACTTTGCCCTCATAGAGACTTGGTGCCCAAACTTTCATCTAAAAAAAGAGCAGATGAGCAGAAGAGAAAAGGGCTGGTGCATTCTGAGATCTCACTTTAAGAAGGTGTCAGGATGTAGTTAGGATATGAAGTTGGATCTGAAGACTGAGAAACATAGAGGTGGTCAGTTTAGATATAGTCCCACAGTCTGGAGAATTGCAATTAATTAATTAATTATTCAAGATGGGGTAAAAATACCATGTTTTTATTGACTACTATATTTATGGATCATAAATGCCCTTTCTGTTGGGTCTCCATGCTTAGTACAAATGGACATTAATATTTTTTCATATTATGGATAATTTATGAAATCAATTATTGCTACTAGTGAAGTAGAAGCTAAAGATTTCAATTGCCTTATTTTGTTGTGCATTTCCCTTCAAAATTATGTAGTTTGAATAAGAGAAACTGAATATTTATATACATATGTATATGTATACATCATACATATCAAAGGTAGTTATATCTTTGCATCATTCTGTGCTGGTTTTGAAGAGTTACTATAAACAGGCAGCTTTCTTGCATCATTCTGTGCTGTTTGGTTACTTTGAAATAAGATGGAGACTTTCTATGCAGTAAGAGACTAAAATGGCTGAAATGGTTTTATATGAGTAGCTCTCTGGCAGTTTTTCTGCAAAGAATATGAAGGTTAGAGAAGAAGACAGAAAGAATATTAACAGGGAAATTAATGATTCTCTGAGTTTTACAGAAGGACTTGAGTTGTAGTAATAGTATGCACAGCGATATGCAGTACCTACAGAAAGTCATGGTTAATGGCTAAGAGTAGATAGCATTTAGCATTTATATAGTGTTCCACAGCTTCAAAGAACTATGCAAACATAAATTAATTAATCCTCAGGATTTTAAGATCTCTATTTAGATAGGTAGATTCCTCTTAGAAAGTTCTGTGTAACACAGATGATTACATCTACTTACAAAATAGGACAAACAACAGCAATAATATCACTGGCTTTGTGAATTAGTTAAGCACCGTTATCCCTCTCCTGCTGATGGAAAAGCTGAGGTTTAGCTATCAGGAAATTTCTGTGAGGCATGTCAATGACAGAGCTAAAATTAAATTTTTGCAATGGCCTATCTTTTGACTCTTATTTTCTGCCTGCTAAGTAAATCTAAGGAACAATATAGTTCAGTGATGTGAGATAGACAAATTCATTTAAATTAAAAAGTTCATAGTTGTGATATTTGCATTCTCGTAACATTTTCATCACAATAGTGTAGTCTGGTGATTTTCTTTGAAACTCACATCATAAGTAGTGTTGGGGAATGGGAAAAGATATGGGAAAAGCATTCATCATAATGTCAGATTTTGACCACTGTCAAAGAACAGACCAGTTTCACAGCACCTATTAATGTATCTATTTTGTGATTTTGAAATGTTCTTTCTTTATTGTCCATCTTCTCAGGTTTTCAAATACAGCTAACACATACGTGCTCAATAAAGTCTGATGTGATGCAGAGATGTCCACCAGAGTCTGCAGAGATCCTATAATAACATTGATACCACTTAGGAGTTAACTCAGAGGCCTGATGGTAATTAAAAATGTCAACATCATTAAATATTTCATTCGTCAAATACGAACGAAGAGGTTGAGTAACATATTTGCATAATTTACATAACAGCCATCTAATTTTGGTGATTGAATTGATAACACCTGGGATGTCTATGCTTTTGGATTTTTTCTCTCTAATCCACAAAGTATCAGACCCAGAGAACTTTTTAGATCCTATCAGTGTATTGAAGCTCCACTATGGGTATTGAAATCCAAAAATCTGAGATAACATAATCTTATTGTGGTTATTCACGTCATTTGTTTTAAGTGTAATGGAGCACAGAGAGCTTTCCTCACTTTATTGTTCTCACCTGACTCCTGCTAGGAAGATAAATGGCAATGTTGTCAGTCAAAAATATTTTAATATTAAGTTTTGTCTCTCAAGTGGGACTAAACGGTATTACAGCATTGCATCAATTATCTTATTACAACCTAGCTTTTAAGAACCCTAAACTGTGCTTTCAAAAATGAACTCGCTTCCACAGAAGCAACCATTAACATTGCAGCCTGGTCACTTCCTTTCTTACTTTATTTCATCTCCCATGTGCAGAAAAATGTCTCATTGGTAAACCAGAAACAGCAAAGAAGTACATCAAAGCAGGCTCTTCATGATATAGGTAACTAACTTAAATTTGATTTTGAACCTTTGGCTGCATAATTTAAAATGTTAAATTTGCAAGGTTCACATTATAAATGTGTTTCGGCTGTTGTCAGCTGGGTTTTTGGGGAGGGACAGGTTTGCATCTTATTTTTACTTTAATATCATAACATATAGACCTAGAATTTAGATGTTAGGTGGTAAATTGTTTCATTACAGTACCTATAAAGAATTAAAACCCACTATGGACTAGGATGAAATCTTAACTCTTTGGAAATTCAGCTGTCATGGGACAAGAGGGGAGGTCTTCTCAAGAATTAATAAATAGCTTGAATAGTAGGATTAAGTGATCAGCTTCAACAAAAGTAGAGGTTTAACAGTGGAGTCCCCCAGGGAGCTCTGCTAGGATATCTACTGTTCAACATAAATGATCTAGGAAAAAAGTGAATAATGAGGTGACTGTGTTCTGATGATACAAAATTCTTTAAAATAATAATGATGAAAATTGACTGCTATGAGTTGCAGAAGATTTCAAGGTACTGATCAACGATGGGACAAGGAGAAAATGGACATTGCTGTTGATAGGGGTAAGGTGATGTACACAGGGGAAAAAGGTGTTCATTAAAAATACAGAGTGATGGTCACTAAACAAGCTGTTATCATTCAGAAAAGGTATTTAATTGTCATTGTCCATAATCCCAGGAAAGCATTACTAGCCCGATGCTCAGTGATAGGCAAAGGCTAAGTAGAATAAGACAAAAGCAGCTAAGGAAAAGATCAGGAAGTAAAGGAAACCATCATCATGGTATCGTGTACAGTCACAGTATAGTCATAACCTGAGTTACAAATTCATTTTAATCTCCTTAACAAAAACTAGGACTGTCAAAAAGACAGGGTTAATAAAAACAAGGTATGGATTGCTTTCAGTACTAAACAGGCACTGACACTGGCTTGGGAAAGTGAACTCTCCAGTATTTAAAATCATGAACATAAAGCAAAGAATTATTTTTTTAATGTTTTTTTTTCACATCAGAATTAAGAAACACGAGGTTAGTTGACAGAAATATTAACATAATATGTACATATTTTTTCATTACAATCTTGTGGAATTCATTGCCGTACAATACTTTGGATCTGCAATGGGTTTGAAATCAGACTAACCTGCAGCCTTGACAAACTACTCTTACAGTGCTAAATTACAGCCTCCAGCTCAAAAGCAGGGTGAGGAAAGGCAAAAGAAATAACCAAAATGGTGACATTGTCCTTTGTCACAGGTCAGAAGCAAAAAGACTGACTGGATGAAAGTTTCAGTCAAGGAGTTCTTATGATTTTGCATGGCTTATTTCTAGTCATTGCACTTCTGCTTCTCATCTGTGAAATGGGGCTAAAAATACATACCGCCTTACTTTGGAAGCATGTTATGATTTGAGACTTTCTGTAATGTCCTTAAAGGTGCTTAAGGTGCACAGGTTGCAGGTTCTAGTTTTGATTGCAAAAATACTCTGACATTTGCTTAAGATTAAATGATTTTAAATGTCTTCTAAATAACTTGGAGAAAGTTTCATCTTGTCATAGTGGCTTTTCAGGAGCAATGACTTTGAGTAGAAATTATACTGGCACGTCCATTCTACCCTCCACTATTTGTATTTATTGAGGTGAGGGCTGTTAATGTTCTCTTTAGGCCAGCTTCTGCATGCATATGCAAAATCTGTAAAATCACAATTAAGCTGCATTTTAATATAAATAAATGGCTAGCATTCTGCTACTCCCAGTATAATTTAACTCAAGTGCTTTTCAGAGTCCTGTTTCCCCTGTCCTTAGCACAGATGTAATGGATCCTAATGACACAGCCTCAAAGACGCTCTTTGCTGCTGGAACAACTGCAGCATTTTTCTGCTGTCTTTTGTTGCAACAATTGCTCAAATACTAAGTCTTTCTTCAGTGCTCTTTTTTGACTTGCCCGCTAATGATGGAGGTGGAGAAAGAAGCCATAGAAGCCATACTTTGCATGCCAAAACCACTTTCAAGTGAGTGGTGCCTTGACCTGTGAAAGTAGGATGTCCATATTCTCTCTAAAAGTTGATTGCTGCAGTCTTGCTCACATGTATTCATCTCTGTTAAACATTCTGCCTGTTCTGGATTTTATTCTATAGGCAGCTTGAAGGCTGTTGAACAAAGGGGTTTTCTAATACATCATGATTATACAAACAGCTGTGCTGAGCAACCTTGGACTGGGCTACTCATTTTTTTTCAGGTGTTCAGCAATACCCAGCACTTCTCATCTCCGATTTGGTGGTCTGATGACCGAGCATAGGGTGCAATGAAGTACAGATGGGAATTCTAAATCAAAGACCTTTAAAGAAAAGTGCCCAGATATACTTGTAGCACATTATTGATTTTTATATACTTTTGCAACATGCTTTTCAACATAAATGTAAGGGCTAAACTAGAACTACATGTAGGGTCATTTACAGGTGTCCTCTTCAGTTTATGTAAAAAAATTAACAGATTTTTGGTTTGACTCAATATATGAATTCCACCCCCCACAGTACTGTGTGCAAAGTGCCTTTTAAAGGTTTTGTTTCCTTTTCCAGATTGTTTGGTGACTTTTGGAGTCATATAGACTTTGGAGTCTCCAAGTCTCAAAGCTGTTGTTTACTAAACATGTTCCTTGTGGCACACTCTTTTGTGAAGTTATCTTTAAGAGCAGAAATAATCAACACTGAATTTGAATGTTCTGCATGATTATTTTTCAGTTTGTATTAAATGATCCATTTTGTCTTGAGCCAACAAATAAAGTTCATATTTAGAAGGGCAGTAACTTTCCCTACTCTTAAACTTTCTAAAACTTGCTCGGATTTTCAACAGCGTAACAAATTAGTATCCTCTCAGTTTTCCTCACATTAATACTATCTGGTATCACCACATAGACAATTCAAACAGTTTTAACTATAATAATACAGGAGATCTCTTTCTCTTCGCACCAATTTACTTTTTTTTTTTTTTTTAACTGTGGTTCACACTGTTTGAAAATCAAAGCCTGCTAATGAGTTTAAACATTGGGATTATTTAAAGAACTGGATCTGTCAATTCAGCAGCAATGTAACTTTTTTAGAACAACATCAGTACTGGGAGTCAGAGCATTCAAAATTCTTACAACATTAAAGCAACTAAAAATCTGGTGTATTGACATATAGTTACTGACGTGAAATTGGGGTGGAATTGGAGAGGTGCCACTTTCTTACAAATGTTATAAAACACAGAAAGGGTTACATTTCTACTTTCAGGCCTGTTAAAATTTGCATGAGAACATGTATATCTACAAGATAAAACATAGGAATGGTCAAAGGAGTCAGACCAGCCTGGCCTGTTTTTTCTTTGCAGCAGTGGATTCCTCTAGAATAAAAGGCTAAAAACAGAGTGATGTTTCTCCAGGGTACTCTTACAGCCTCCAACACCACAAAGGATTTCCAATGCTGAGGTGGTCCCTTTGTACTTAGCATGTTTCATTTGATGTTTTTCCCCCAGATTTTCCCAGTTTCTCTTTGAATCCATATAAACATTTAGCAGTAATTTTTAAAAAAGTATGTGTAATCACAAAGACTAGAGGTTTGGCCCAACTTTCTCTCTCTTGGTTTTTAATCTGTTTAGTAAACAATCTGCCTACGACGAAGCATGGAGATAGAGAATATCAATACAAAAACCCAAGCTGCTAAACCATGAGGCTGACAAGGGATTAATTCCGTTAAAAAAATTGCCTAAGGGTTGCAGGGGATTTTAACAGTTGGGAATTAAAAACTGATTGAGTGGTTGCAACTCAGCCATGATCTGCTTTGCCCCAGGATGTGACTTGGGCAGAACACGCAGCACTAAGAGAAGGGTGACGCTAAACTAAAGCTATCTTTAAAAAGTTTCATAAGGTTTTCATCTAGAGCTTCAGATCTCACAGAAAGTCAACCTTGCCACCGACGTCACAAAAACCATCAGCTAAATATTGCCATCATGAACTCACTGTACTAAACAAAGACAGGCTTTGTTCATACATGTGAAAGAAATGGAGAAAGCACTTTGTCCTACTTGTTACCTCAATTCCTTTGAGTTTTAGGCACCTGCATTCAATTTTACTGTTCTCTGCATTCTTTGCTTTTCAGTGAAGTATTCAGTGATTGTTTTAGATCACTATAAAGACACAAACCCACCAGAATACCTTTCATAAATCTCAAAAGCATGTACTGAAAACTTAAAATTTGAGAGTTGCTTAAAAGATGTCCATTGACATTTTTTGAGTAAAAACATTGATAAAAACTTACTAAGGTCACCACATATTTCCCATATTTTTCTCAGTTTTGTTTGCATACAGAGTGCATTTTTCATTTTTGTCTGTGTGTGTGTGTGTATACACACACCTATTCAGACATAAAGTCTGGAATAAATAGCATCAAACACAGCACTACCCAACAAGAAGAAAAAGCAATGCTCGATATTGAAATATGGGAGTTTGGGGTTATTTTTTAATATGCAGGTATGCAACCAAAAGTGCCATGATTTCAAATGTAGATTTGAAACACACAAAATTGCTAGGCACTAGAAATTTTATGACATTGACCTATGAATTATGCTCTTCAAAAATTAATATAGCAGCTACCAAATTTATCTGATATTTATTTTGTTTTAAAAAATGCTTTGTTTACCTACTTTAATCCCATATATGCTACTTAGCATCAAATAGGAAAATACATTTTTCTTCTGGCAGAATTCTACAGATCCTCCATTTTCAGTTTCACATTACACCTGTGAGCTTCCCCTTGCATTAATATATCTTTTTTTCCTTTAAATTCTAAACCTCTTTGAGCATAGTTCTCCTTGGAGATTTGCTCTTCCTCTAAGATTTATACCATGGGACTCTCAAACCAGATAGGTTTGAAGGCTCTGTGATGAAAAGTATTTAATCCAGAATCATTTGTACCATTCAGGAATGGAAATATCCTTCAGTTGTATAACTCTCAAGGTGAGATATTTTCAATACCATTCAGTAGCTTTCTTGACATATTTAACCTATGCTGTGAATTGTCTTATGTCAGTAGCAGCAGTATATGTTTAGTACACTAAAAAGATGACACTTCCATATGACAGCAAAACCAATTTGTTTTTTGGGGTTGAGAGGGTATTGTTTATTTGCTTGTTTTTAAACAGTGACATAACTAATAAGCTGAAAAGAACATGATCTGCTAAACTTTGAAACTTCAGTTCATAAGCTTGAGCTTAACTGGAAGGCAATTGTTGAGACAGACATCTCCTGTCACTGAGAGATTGCCCCAAAATAAATTCATGTGTAACTTGTAATTAGACTATAAAAGATGCAAGGTCTTCCTGCACTAACATCAGAATAGGATTTTCTTAGTAAAAATCCTTCGCTGTGTCCCTGATGGCTGTCAAGGCTTCTAGGGACAGGTACATTTTGTTGCCTATCTGTGGGGAAAAACATAAAATTACCTATTAAGGGTAATGCCAGACTTAACTAATGTTTATGACACTCTTAAATTTTCAAACATAAGGAACTATAAAAAATTAAGACTGTTATATGAGCGCTGATGTACATTAATTCTTTTTTGATTTTAAATCATAGGTCCTTCTACGCTGACTGAAGGGAAGTGATGATGCTTTTAGCAGCAGATGGGAAGAGACAGACAATAGTATTTCGGAGTAGTTAGTACAGCCTGTGCTGTGTGCTTGCAGCACAGCTTGTTTCACAGCACTGGGGGCAAATAGTTCTCTTCTCCATCTAAAAGCTCTTCAGCCCTTTTGTGGCAATGTGCCAGATCTGCAAGAAAGAGATTGCTTCAAAAGAAACGCTGGGGTGTGAGGGAAGCAGACACAGGTCAAACAGAATATGCTGAGTTATATATGCTAATATAAGTACAGGGGTACAAAATCAAAGAAGTCAGTGAAAAAAGTGTATCACAAGTTTTACGGCCATAAAAATATCACTTTGATCATCATCACCTTCTGAATCCCAAACACGGGCTTATATTTAGCATCAATTTTTTGCAAACTTTAATCATGCTTTAAAATCTGAAATTTCATACCAAAAGACTTTGACTAAAAAAAATTAAAGTACTGCAGGAAACAAATAACATGTGCCCAACTTAGAGTCTAGCATAACTTGGCAGATATTTCTGTAAGACAGAGTCATTTCTCATGAGGACACAAACATAAAATTAAATAATTTCATCTCATGAAAAGCATTATGCAGAAAAACAAAAAGTAACTATTTCATGTTTCAAAAGGTGACAAAATCCATCTTACACAGTCTGCTTTGAAACTAGAAGAGATTTAGCAACTTCAGTTTGTTATAACTGTCGTTACTGAATCCCCACTAAACCCTTGCCGACTCTCACTGAAGGGTTCAAATATATTCTGACTTCAATACACCTTCTCCACAGTGTCATTCAAGGCCACAACACTCTAATTGACTCCATTTTTGTAAGCAATGCTTAGGCAAGTAGAATGAAAGCGAAGAGAAGTCATCTTCTCATAAGATGCATTTGAGGAGACTGAAGAATTGAAAATGATCTCATGCATGACTATCTAGGAAAATCAGTAAAGTTGTTTCTTCTAAGTGAAATTTAGCCAACACTAAATTGACCACTTGCTGACTTATCCAACCTAAACCTCCCCTGACACATTCTCATGTCATTGTTTATTTAACCAGGATAGAGAACAATTAAATTTAGAGGGGGTTTATATTTATGATGCAGATACACCTTTTTTTTTTATATTAACTCATACATAATGTATAAAGTATAAAGTGTCTGAGAAAAGAACTTGGGAAAAGTTCAATCCATACAAGAATGACATTAAGATCTCCTGTTTTTCTAAAGTGTAAATTATAATTATTAAAGTAATAATTACTTTAGAAATCATTACTTGCTTTTAAATTAGCACCCCATTAATAAACAAGTATTTTTATAATTATTAATTAAATTATTAAATATTTATAAAACTGTGGTTTACTTCTTTACCACACTTTTACTAGATTATCATAGTGGAATTGCTTGGAGAGGAACAAAATTACAAGCTCTAAATCAGTTGCAATGATTGTGAGGAAATATCAAATAGAACTTTTTTGCATTTCTTAATTTCAGATTTTAAAAAAAATAGCTTTTGTATTTTTTTTCATTATTCTGAAACACCTAATTAATATACACTGTTTTCCACTCATGGATTTCAAAAGCAAGGAACCAAGGGAAAGATAATTGCCTTCCTAGAAGTGAGAAAAATGTGGGATGGTGTAGGAAGGATTTACTGAACATCGCTCATAGATTGTAAGGAGAAATAAGCAATCACCATGAGTACTAGTTTAGAATTTTGTACATCAGAGTGTATTGTCTCTTCCAGTAAAATACTATTTAATTTCAATGGAAAATTTGTAGTATATAGGAACTGCATCATATCCAACTGAACTGTGACCACGGTTCAAAACAAATGCTATTTAAAAGAGATTATGTTGTACCAAAAGGAGTTAAAATGCAATTTTCAGGTTATAAGGGGTTTTTTGTTGTTATTTGGGTTTTACGTTTGTGTGTTTAGCAGTCAAAAAGAAATCAACAGAAAGAAATATGTGCTTAAGTGACTAAGGTAGACCTGCCTGCAAATATGGCAAAGGAAAATCCATTCAGACTGGGAGTTATGATGCATAGGTTTCTAACCAATGGCATTTAAAACTCTTGTGAGTGCATGACATCTCTAGAAGTTACTAAGGGGTAGATGTTGAAGAAAGCCTTCTAGTAAGAAGTAAAACTTAATGAGAAAAGTTATTTACGTGGTTCCTATCCTTGCATTTAAGCATCACAGTCAAAATAAATTTAGTTCAACATTCTTTACTAAATGACTTATACAGAGCACAGTTCAGTATACTCTGCTTCTATGAACAAGAAGGTGAAAAATAGTTAGAAACTGAATTGTATGAAGAAACTAGGCTTACCTTCCCTGTAATTGTAAGCACAATAAACAGCCATTATCATCCTTCATTAACACATTAACATTATTTATTATTTCTATGTATCACTAAACAAAAATACTGGTTGTTTTATATTGTTCTGTTAGGGCAATGTTTATTCCCTATATCTTGAGTTACAACATATAAATGTATTTTAGCAGTACATTGTAATTTATCTATGCAGTAAAGGCACTTTATTGAAAGCATATATAAACTTTATTTCTTTTGTTTGTTATGGCTTGAGAAATAGTTGAAATTAAACTTGGAACCTGAATTTTAGTTGCATATCCATAGTCTTTCCATTACTTTCCTTTCTACTTTAACATTTTCACTTGTTCAATTCACTACAGGAGACAGATCAAATGTGAAGGTAAAAAGAAAGGAAATTAAAATTAATTAAGCAACAGTTTATTGTCTGTTAAGTAACCACAAATGGGCATATTTTATTTCAAAGCAAATTTTAAATTTATTTGCAAGGAGTTACAGTCATTCAATAGCAGGAAGTTGTCACAGAGGGAATGTAGATGCAGTTTAACCTCTGAAGACTTAAACTGTTTATTCTGCCAAACAATTTTGTGTTTATAGTCACAATTGAAAGTTGTTTTGCTGAAGTTCATAAGAAATCACAGGATGAAAATGTAAACCCTCAAGTGTGTCAGAGACCCCCTAAGAGATGCTGTAATGTCAGACTGCATTTTCAGACAAAGTCTGTAACTTCAGCCCTTACAATTTAAACCCACCAGAGGTATGTAATTTCATAGAAGTGAAATGCATTAATTTTTTTCAGTTAGGCAATTCGATTCATACTGCGGTAGTATTTACTTCTACTGAAGTACAATGTCCCTCTGTAGTTTAGCTCCTTGAATACTTCTGCTGATTCAGGAATTAGCTACTATGCACTTTATCAGTAATAACTAAGATTTTCATAGCTACTGAGGAAATTTAGACATATTTAGTTCTCTTCCACAAAGAAGATGGATGTCTGAAGTCCCTTAAATAGCATTAAAATGAACATTTTTAAAAATCTATCAATGCTTCATTTATATATATGTAATAATCCAAACAAAGTATTGCAAATAGATTCCTGAATAACTGGGTTATTTTTTTCAACTAAATCTTTCACTGATGTGCACAGAGCAAGCATAAATGGTTATTGTATTACTGAAGTAAAGTTCAGGGAGGTGATCCTCTCCCTCTACTCAGTCCTAGTGGGCCACATGGAATATTTTGTTCAGTTCTGGTCTCCAGGGTTCAAGAAAGACAAGGAGCTACTGGAGGTGGTCCAGCAGAGGCCACAAAGTTAATTAAGGGACTGGATCATCTCTCTTCTGAGGAGAAACTGAGGGAGTTGGGCCTGTTCAGTCTAGAGAACACAAGACTGAAAGGGGATCTCAGCAATACATATAAATATCTCAAATGTGGGTGTCAAGAGGATGGTGTCACCTATTTTTGACAGTGCCCAGCAACAGGACAAGGACTAATGGCCATAACTAAAATACAAGAAGTTCCACCTCAACATGAGGAAGAACATCTTTACATTGAGAGTGGCAGAGCACTGGAACAGCTGCCCAGGGAGGATGTGGGGTCTCCTCTGGAGACATTCCAAATCCACCAGGATGCGTTCCTGTGTCACCTGCTCTGGGTGACCCCACCTCGGCAGGGGTGTTGTCCTGAGGTCCCTTCCAACCCTGACTAGTCTGTGACTCAGTGTCTCACTTCAACACTCAGAAGCTGAAACAAAGACGGACTCTTCACTAGAAAGATGTGAACCAGAGCTTGCAAAATCAGCAGGAGTTTTACTGCCAGGTGTGTAGCTGTGAGGCCTCAGGTACCACCATGTTTACAATCACACTTTTGAAATACTGATGTGTGAACTACTTTGGTAAGATCATCATCATAACAGAGCTTGATAGCTTGACTATCCTGTGCCTAAGCGGCATGTGTAGCAAAATCAATAAGAACCCAGTGAGTTTCATTTTATGTTGTGTTCTGAAAGGGGAGGAAATGATGAGCCACTCTGATTTCGGGGTGCAAGCAGGAATGGCTGCTTTATTGAGGGGTGCATGGGACTTTTACAGGTCCGGGTCGGAGGGTTCTGGAACTAGGGAGGAGTAATGGGCAGAGTTAGGGTGGAACGCGACACATAAGGGAGGGAAGGGTGGTAACTGCGACATACAAGGGAAAAACTGGGGGTGGGCAGCCTTATAAGGGGGGGTGCACTGCCCCACAGGCTGGCCAGTAAGAGGACAGGGGAACAGCAACCAGTCACAACAACTGAACAGTAGAAATGAAATAAAAGTGGAATAATGCCTATTCTAATACAGAATGTAGCTAACTGGCTAACAAGAACATTTTAAAACTTTTAAAACAGCAGAAACGGCGACCATGGGTCCTTTTCACATGGATAGGGTCCAGCCCTGGCCCCGGTCAGATCTCTCTTTACTTTTGTTATCCCCAGGTCCCAGAGCAGACTCCATGTTCTGTTGTCTCCAGCTTGTAAAATCCTCTTGTGGTTGTCCCACAATTTTGCATGATGTGTTTTTGCAGTGCTATCAGCAATTGCTCAAGCACTGTGGTTTCCAGAAGGGCCACTCACAGTAAGGACAGCTAGCTATGCTGCCATGAACAAAGAGGGAGTACTTTTGACTTTCCAACTCAGAAGCAAGTAGTCTAATGAATCAGTCTAAATGGGAAACAATGAAATTACACTAAGTGAAAAGAATAAACAGAAAATTAATGTGACTTGCAATCTGCAGTGACAAAAAAAATGACTGATAACATAGATGTAATTCTACATATAAATAGCATGTAATCTGATCACATACACAAAATATTTGTGTACAGTTTTAATGTTCAAATTTATCATAAAGTAGCCTAAAAATATTTTACTTTTTTCTTCAAGTATTTTCACAATTTTTTTAAAAAATATCCTCACTACGATAAATTTTTATAGATGATAAAATCCTGTTGCCACAAGACATTTTCACCAAAAAAGATCTGCAGAGAATCCCATGTTAGATTAACTTAAAACTTAGGTTATACTAAAAAATGTGTAATAAAACAGTGCTATTTATCAATATAAGACATGCAATTTAAGCTACTTGACCAGACTTCTGGTTTTCATCAGAAAGACAGTGAGTCTGCACAATTCTCTCCACCTTTCAGAATTGAAGAACCACCTCTCTCCTCTGATTAATAAGGAAACTTAAATTCAGCCATATGACTTCTTACATAGGCTTCACTTCTAAAGAGTTCTTATTTACATTTTTCCTCATCATGAATTTCAGGGACATTCCTCAAATTTTAATTATGGTAAGATTGATTTTATAGGTAATTAAAAATACTATCTCCAGAAAACCTGTTTCTGGACATTTCAGATAAGCCAGAGAAATCAATGATTCTCACTGTAAGCATGGGTTGTGCTACTGGATTCTCATTTTTATGCATATCTTCAATTCTCAGTCACCATGTTTTCATTAATGAGCCAAGAGTCATCATATTAGCCAGAATATTGGGTTACTTTTCATGCATTGTTTTGAAATCTCTGGAAGTACAACCATAGTCTAATATTGCATAGAAATTTGGAGAATTTAATCTGCCCATTTCTTGAGGTGATCTTTGCATATCTAATATTTACATTTTCTCTACATCCAAAACACTATAGAATTTTTTTTCTTTAATATTGTTCAAACATTTCTTTCTTTTTCCTAGATTAATTGACAAGAAAGCTGTGGGATGAAGTGACCATTGGTGTGCAAAACTGTTTCAAGAAAACAATATCAGTGAACCCACAAAAAGAACCCTCCATCAGATTTCCAATCAATAAACTACTTTTCTTCCAAGTAAACATTAACATTAAATGGGCACAGCGGTTATAGTTTTTTATTACAGCTATAACCATTTTAACTAAGGCTTATTGTTTATTCTTAGTTGACCATTTCTTCATCCATGTCAGTAGAGAGAACATTTTAGTGTGACCTCATATACAGCAAATTTCAAATAAGAGTAGCTTTGGATGCAGTTTTGTTTCATTTCAACGTGTTGAACTTTCCAGTTTAACAGATTCACTGGTATAATTGTCATATCAGGAAATGATATGACAATGATATGCCTGGCTTGGGGCATTGACCACCCCTCCCCAGGAATCCTGTTCCACTGTTTGACCACTCTCTTAGTAAAGAAATGTTCACTCTTGTCCAGTCTGAACCTTCCCTGGAGCAACTGTGAGCTATTCCCACACATCCTATCACTGGATTCCAGGGAGAAGGGATCAGCACCTCCCTCTCCACTCTCCCTCCTCAGGAACGTGCAGAGAGCAATGAGGTCACCCCTCAGTCTGCTTTTCTCCAGACCAGACAAATCCAGTGTATGACAAACTGGGTATCTTTAACTGACAAGTTTCTTCTAATCCCACACAAGGCTTCTGATACAGGATATATCAAGAGACACTGAAATTGGAATTCTCCTATGTGTGGTTGATTGAATATCAATAGGGTTTGGGAAGGACAGGAAGTGGTGGTGACATTTTTTGGGTGTGGGAGGTATTTTTTGTTTTAAACGTGGTCATTGGAAAAAAAAAAATTGTAGGGCAGATTTACTTGGCCTGGAATAAATGTGAAGGAGATGCCACTTCTGTGAGCAAATCTTTTACTAACATATTATTTGCCTTTGAACATGTGTTCAGCTAAATAAAAAGTAGAAGGTGGATGATAATGTGTCCTTGGTGTTA
The DNA here is from genome assembly GCA_035047865.1 of Dendrocincla tyrannina. NCBI lineage: Eukaryota > Metazoa > Chordata > Aves > Passeriformes > Dendrocolaptidae > Dendrocincla > Dendrocincla tyrannina. Next base: position 7,340,582 of record JAWWMP010000001.1, on the reverse strand, counting down.
TTCAATAACATTATTACTGGACCGTAGTACATTAAAATGAAAAAGGCAAACAAAAACAAGGAACATGCCAGCCTTTTTCATAATAGTGATGATTTTTCCTCTGTGGGCTGATTGCCCTTTCTTCCCTCTCTGTCCTTCCCCAAAAGGGATACTATGAAAGAAATCATGATACTATAATTTTATTAAAAGTATGCTTTTTTTTTTAGCACTTCTATGTGATTAGCCTAAGGGGTGTTTTCGCACATGCCATGAAAGACAAACCCTACAAGGACAATAACAAAAATACTGTTAATTTTAAGGACTTCATTTCCTTCACCTTAAAGGCAAATCTTTTACCCAAATACCAGTCAGTATCCATGACTTGAATCCACAAGGATCCACAGACCATTCTGCAAAGCCCTACAAAAATAATTTGAAAAGTCCACTAATAATAATATACTAAAAGGGTCCTATTCTATGTCATATAATTTATATTATCCAATCACTTATAAGTAGCAGAGAAGAAGAAAAAAAAAGACATCAGAAATCTTAGGCTGTCCACCTGTTAAACCCGCATATTTTTCCTATAAAATATGAGTGAATGTATGTTTTAGTATCCCATGCTAGGGCATTTGTGATTTCTCTCCTACTGCAAAATTAAAAAGATAAATATATATTTCCTCTGCTGAATTACTGTTTAAGAAAACTCAACAATTTAATCTGAATTTTTGTTATCTAGATATTTATTTATAAAAGAATCCATAAGCATGCCACTGTTTTCTTTTCTAGTTGAATTTAGAATTTGTTTCCAAATTTTCTGGTAGAAGTAAGACAATACTTAGAAGAAAACAGCAATGTTTTCCACAACTTCTGTTTTGCCAAAAAAATTGTAAAACTATGTAAATCTCAAAAGCTGACCACTTTTTTCTGTCAAAACCATCAAAATACATTCTGTTTTCAAGCAGATTTTGGTTTGTTATGGTTCATTTTTTTATTGTTGTTGATTTGGTTTTTAATTTTAAGCAAAACATTTCTCCTTGTGTGAAGATTTTGAGCTCATTTTCAAAGAAGACAAGGCTGCTGTAGGAAACAGGTTCTAATTCTCTGAATTCAAGATCACTGAACAGGCACTAAATATAGAAATACCATTGGTTTTTGCTGTACTTGAGCCCAAAAATTCTATAAAAGCAAGACCACATATGTTTTCCATGACTGAACCTGTTTCAAATGAGATGCATACTAAAACACTGTCAACACTACTCCAGCAGAAAGAGAACTGGAAGTTAGAGATGCACCGCAAATCCAGAATGCTTACCTTTTTGGAAATAAGGAACTCAGTCCATTAATTATAGGGAAGAAAGCCTATTACCATAACTGATCAGATACTATGCAACCTTGTTAAATTTGATATAGAGATGTACATCTTGCTAAAACTACCTTCCCAGTTATTATCCAAGGCATTATGGCTTTACAGTTCCAGGGCAGCATGAAAAGGGAATCAGAGAGAGAATTCTCCCTTTCAGAATCACATAAATGAGTCGCTAAAGCTGGGAGTAAATACTCAAGATGATTAAAGTTTATAAACCAATTAAACTTTTCGTGAGTAAATCATGCAGCTCAAACTATCTATGGCTGGGTTTAGCATTTGGTTTAAGGTTAGAGGAGGTGTGTTCAAGTATTGGAATCCTTAAAAACAAAGCTGGAGTGGATCTGTCAACTACTGAAAATATGGATGAGTCATTGCAAATACTTGGTATATTCAGAATTCTTTGTAGATGAAAATGTAATTTTCAATATAGAATTCAAAAAAATTCTTAAACAAACGGGCTCAAAAAAACCCAATCTCCTCAAAAATATCAGACAAATTTCACCAAAATAAGAGAACCTTCATAGTATTTAAAAAAATTACTAAAAGAAATTTTAAAAGAAATAAAGATAAATCAGGACCAAACTTTGCAAAACTTTGAAATATTTCTTTTTCTGATTGCTAGCCATGGCAAAGAAAGTGCTGCCAATACTTCAGAAGTAACAAGCCTGTAGGAAATTACATGAGCTCCTGGACTGTATAGTATATGCTTAGTATATATAACTACATGAGTTATAACAAGTTCTAGCAAAGTGGAACCTGAGGGAATCTTCACAGAGGAAAAAGAAAAACAATCCACACAGAATTAATTTAACACAGTGAAAACAGCACGTCATAAAAATGTGTGGGGTTTTTAGTTAATATGAATGCAGAAATCTTGGATGTAGGTGTGCTGCTCTTAAAAAATGCTGATAAGAACTTCCAGGCTAAACAAGAATCAAGATCCTTTCACAGCAACTGCTAGTCTGTTCTTATATACTGATTTTAGCTGCTGATTTTAGCTGATTTGAACTGACTGCATAGGAACAGACCAGGTATAAACTCTCCATTAATTCCATACCTCGAAGCTAGAGGCAGTTTCATGCCTCTCTTCTCCCTCTTATTTCCACTGAGTGGAAAGGCAAACTACAGTCAGCACACTGATAAATGACTTTTTGTTGGGCTCTCTGCACAAAATCTTTTAAAATACTAGAGTACTGAAGTCCTTTGCTGTCTCTTGTCATGCACACCAAATGAGCAAATTTCCCTTTTTAAAAGCTACTATCATAGATATACTCTGACCTCAGAAATTAAATTAATAAAATACTCATTGAAAAAAATGAGCTTCCTATACGGATCCTTCATTTCACAGTAACCTTGCTGTAATATTGGAGCTGACAAAGTCACCTGACTTTAGATTCCCAGTCCTGTTGATGCTCCACCTCTTGCAAACAATTATAAAAACTTAATATTCTCAATGAAAGCATATTTTTAATGTAGATTTAATGTTGGCATTGCATTTCCATGAGGAGCAGATTTCTAAAAGTACTTTAAAAAAAAACTAGCATACAAAAAGCGTAAAACATGAACACCTGTTTTTAAGTCCAACTGCTATCAAACTTCTGAAAGATAGCTCCTGTAATGAATTCTCATCTAAATCCATGCTGACATTTTTTAAATCAAATGCCAAAAATTCACTTAAAAAAAAATTAACGTGTTATTCATTAACCTGGGTATCAACAAGCAATAACTATAGAAAAAAAAATTAGCAGCTTCAGTAGAACTTGTGTCAGTATCTGAGCTATCTGTAATCCTAGTGATAGAGGAAAAAAAAAACTGAGAGACATTCTGGCTAACCAGGAGGCAATTTGACCTAATATAGAAGTGCTTGGGTACAACTGAAGAACTATTCCATTCATCCTGCTAATAGAAACAGACTAGATTTTCATCCATATCTGCAGTAAGGACACGAAATAGATGAAAATATCTTGGAGAAGGTCATAGTCATGAACAGAGAAAGAAGCAACGTAGTCATGAACAGAGAATGAAGCAAAACCATTGTGTTCAGAGGGTTGAGGCTTCTATAATAATGAAAAAGTGGCAGCTGGACTGGTGCTAAGAGAAAAGGTCTTGTGTGGATAGCAAATAAGAAACAAAGGCATGAAAGAAAAAGTCTGCTGAATACTGATTTAAAAGCAATTGATCACTTCCAATGCTCCCTCAGGACTCTCATCTAGCTGCAAACCATACAGCATTTACCTAAGTAAGAATGTGTACCACTGAGGCCATTAATTCAGAAACTCTCTTAGAAAAACAAGGATCCAATATTCATCTGTTCAGGTGTGTCTGAAAAGTACTCAAACCTTTCTCATATGAAATAGAGAAATGTCTGATGCTCTCTAGATTATTTATTTCAATGTTTTCAGAAAACTCCAGCTTTAATTTTGTGGTGGTTTAGTTGTCTTGGGAAAATGTGAGGTAACCCACTGGTCAGTAAGAAAAATTGTTACAGAACAGAATCTAAACTAACACAGGAATGATCCCATTAAAAAAGTACAGAATTAAGTTATAGAAAAAGCAGTAGTGAATAGATAGAACATACTTATTGTGTTGAAAGGAAGCTAAAGAGGTTTTCTCCTCAATAAGCAAACAAGATGCAGAAAGAAGCGATAAAGAGAATAGAGAAGTCCTTGATGACATAGAAAAACAGAAGTTGTGATAATAAAGAAATAGCATGGTCTTTTCTGCTCTCATTTCCCGAGGACATTTTTATACTATCAGTTTGCATCTTCTGCTGCATGTTTTTCCTTCAAATATAAAGCCCTGAATTAAAGAAGAATGATATTTCAACACTTAAATTATTCATAATCAAGGTGAGCAGAGGATAAGTACATTAGGTGTGGGTGATATTTTGGTTGAAAGATAAAAAGAACTTAAAAACAAACAGTCCTGATTCAGCAAATCTGGTAGGCAGATATTTATTAACCCCCTTCAGAATCCAAGAAAACTCTTCCATATTTATCTATAATTGCTGTAAAATCTGTTTGCTAGCACAAATGCTTTAGGAAGTTCAGAATGGAGCTGGAGTTCTTAAATGATACAGACACTTAAAAAAACCCTCTGTTGTGTTTGAGGCTTCTAGATTTATAATTATGGCTATAAAAATTACAGAAATGAGAGAAATCTTAGAGGCACAGCTATGAGGACATGAAGGGAGCTACGTTTGGTCTGTGCAACATGAAGGGAAGTGCCAACTTTGTTTCTTTCTATAATGTATAACTATCCAATATTTAAATAATGACATTATAATACCATGTCTCCAATAAATGACTTTACTTGAGCATTTAGAGCCAATTTGACCTTTATCTGAGAGCTGAAGAAAACCCCAACCCCAAAACCAAACAAAAAACAAAAGTATAAGAGCACAAAGTAAGGGAAGAAAAAGAAAAGGTACAATAAACAAAGTCACTTGATGAAAGTGACAATATTAAGTACTCAGAATAAATTACTTTAGGAGAAAATCCACACCCAAACACTGGATTCTAAAAAATCTGTATTTGTGACCAGGGCTAGAGTATTATATAGCAAATGTTCTCAAAAATTACAACAGTATCCAACAAATGGCACAGAAGACTCTATAGAATAGAATTCTCTATTCTAAATAATGCATAGAATATGCTGTCTTGCACAAGCTGTCTGATAACTGTTAGGGAATGACAACTTGATTACTTTTTAATAGCACCAGTATTGATTCTTACCATTTTATTTCACTTTGAACGAGTCTGATCTGCAATAATGAAATACATTTCTCACAGAGGTTGAGCTGATGAAAATGTATTTTTAAATAGCCAGGTAGAACAGGGAGAGCCTATAAACTGATTTAGCCCGTGCACCAGCGGGACTGGCTACTCAAATGCACATCAAAAGGAGTAATCAGGAGAACAAGCATCAACTGCTGCCAGGAAACCACCAATCTTCAACCAGCCTTTATCAAACATGCCAGGTCAAAGTTCAGACCTGGTAAAAGAGTACTGATCAGTAAAAAGGGCATTCACTATTAACTGAGTTTTCAATAAGTAAAGGACTTGCAGAGCTCAGTAACATCTGAATGTTTATGAAAATTAGGATTGGGACATGGCAGACAGGTTGAATTTCATGTACAGAACATGCCATATTCTTACCAAAGCATATCAACTCCAAAACTGGACACTGGGGCACTAGTATCATGCTTAAATAGTGGTGATTTTTTTCCCCTCTGATTTATAAGTATGCAGCTGCTTCTGCCTCGAAACCGAATAGGAAATATTAAATAGACAAACAGAATAGAAAAAAAAATAGGTAAGGAGGCATCTATAGTACTTGTCATATCTAAACATGCAGCTAAATAATGAACTCAGAAACAAATCCAAAATTAATACTATTTGGCAAGTTATTGTCCAAGACAGCCTTGAGTGTGTTTGACACATTCTTGGATAAAGCCTTCATAATGGTTTTAGGGTAATATCATAATCTGGCAAGCCAATACCTTGTCCAGAACTGATCCAAACAAACCTTTGGGAGATTTTAATGAGTAATAATTTTTTATAATAGGACATCTGTAATCAGAGAATTTTTCTGTATTCACAAAATTTAGGGTAAATACATAAAATATGCTATGATAAAATGTATAACTTTGACATGTTGCATCCCTGTGGAGAGGCTCTAACTAGAAAATAATTTATTCATAATGCAAGAATTTGTTCACTCATCTCAACTTTTACATGTTTCAGATTCTATTTTTTATTGATGAGGTAAAAGAGAATTTCTATTATCATAAACAAATTTTTAAGGCAAAGCAGTCTAACTCCCTCCCTTAATGAAGAAAAAACTAAGTGTTTGCAAATTGATTTTATGAAATATATATAATGATTTACTTCATATACCTGGTATTTTCAGATACCAATTATAACTGTTCTTTCTGTCTAATGATGTCAAGTATGAAAATTATTCCAGTCATAGATCAGTTTTGCCTTATCCAAAATTCATATTTTAATTTCTTAAATTCTAAACTTAGAGAAAAAATTTACAACAAATGAATGAGAGACATTTTAACCAAGTTCTTCCGTAAGTTTAAAGTTTAAAGAAATCAGCATGCAATCTCTTCATACACAAACTCCCCCTCCCAAAGATAGTTTCTCAGTTGTTAAATACAAATGGGAAAAACTTCTCATCTGACAATTATTTCTCAGCTTGGTAATGCATTAAGTATGAAGCCAAAGTGTTTACCTTGATTCACAAGTACTTAAAGCAAGCAAAGTAAGCATAGGAGCCCCCAGGCTGTAAGCTGTTCCTACAACTATCTTTATTTCACCTTCTTTATTACTGCACCACATATTATCATGTCTAGTGTTTTGCTCTTCATACATCCCATGCAAGTTTGCTATGTAGGTGACTAATATCCTCTCAAAGTATTTCTTAACAAGTTGAAGTCAGAGCAATATAGGAAATGAAAGTGTGAATAAAAATGTTACATTAGATTTATTAAGCCCCTCTAGGGTATATAACATTTCAAAATCTGATTTTAACATTTAATCTGTGATATGTATTCCAGAATTTCAATAAATATAGGAACTTGGAAACTGAAATCATCACATTTATGTATCCATTTTGTATTACCATCAGAATAAGTCTTGAAACTGTTCTCTGAAATGCAAAACAAACAAACAAACAAAAAAAACCCAAGAAAAAACAACCCCTGATTTCTGAACATTTTGTCCCTGTAAACCAACCAAACAGGGTTTGAGGAGGGAATAACAGAGGAAAAGAAAGAGAAAAAAAGAGGAAAATTAAAAAAAAAAAAAAGGGGTGGGCATGAGGGGGATATTTAGTTTAAGAAAAAGTATTGACAACTAAAGCCTTCACATTGTTTCAGTCTCTGGAAAGATCAGTTATTTCAGACCGAGTCTGCAGATGTGTTTAAAAATAAAATATCCCAGATAAGGAAAGAAGGCATTAGGAAGTCTTTGGCAATATAGCCTCTTCTAAGTTGAATGTATGTCATACACACATGCATTCTTTCCAGAAGTTCACCCATTTTCCAACACTTTGCTGGATAAACTTAGAAGAAAAAATAGAAAAACAAAAGCCTAACTATCACAAAAAAAGTTCAGGTCATGGGGAGAGAATTCTCCTTCATTCTTCACAGGGTATTAATGAATGATGCTGATACATTAAATATTTGACAAAATAAAAGGAAGGGAGAAGAAAAGAGAGAAGCAAAGTAAAATTCAATGAAGCCCTAAAGTTTAAAGGCCATAAATCAGTTTGAGAGATCCATTGGTTCAGTACAGAACCCCTTCACATGCCTCTCCACATCCACTGGACTGATTTAAGAGTTAGCTAACAGCTCGATATTTCCTTCTACAAGTGCAGATTCTTAGGTTGTAAAAATTCTTAGTTTCCTTCAAGTCACTAGATTTGTCATGTTTAAAACCCAGTGTAAACCCATCTACCAGTCTTCCATTTAACAGTTGCAAAAGGTGACACAGAGAAGACACATCACTCCAATTATAAGGGAAGATGGGCTTTAGGTCACTAATTCCTTTGAGTCTGTCCACAGTATTAATATATTGAGCAAACTTGTATTCCCTTATCAAACAAAACTGTTAAATTATATAGCATAGGCCACATCTTCTATTTTGAGCTCTATCACTTCCTCAGTTTGTCTTAAGTCAATGAAGATAAGAGCAAAGAAAAGTCTGATAAGCTGCAAGTCTTGCAATATGCGTTTTTGAAACCACTTTTTAAAGGTCTAATTGCAGAAATCACTCTTTACTCAAAATGCCTCACCTCTTCCATCTCACTAGTTTACTGTGGGCTCCAGGTACATGTGAGTGATTAAGAGACCAGCACTGCTGGACCCCAGAGAAGACATCCACCCTCTCAGGTGTAGTTTCATTAGAAGTCAACAAGAAATCATCAGCCAAGCCCTAACTTTTCAAAACTTTTCCAAGTTCTTTACTGAGTCATGAATGAAAAATAAAGACTGAAAGTTAGAAATCAAAATTTTGGTATGGTTCATTAAGCAGGATAGTGAGACTACCAAGAAAGGCCTACAGCTACTAAAGTGTGAGTGTCATGCTGTTGAGTCTCTTACTAGACCAAAGAAAACACTCATTTTACATGACTAACATGTTTGAAATTGAAAAGTGTTTATACACAGCCAATTCTTCTCACTTTTCTGTAGTATTGTGGACATACTCAGGATGTGCAGCAACACTAAACCATGATTTTTTTTTTTCTTCTTGCAGAAGGGATCAATGGCAAAAGCTTCTCAAAACTTGCAGACAAGTATCTTCTAAAACAAGTAATAATATATTGCCTGAGATAAACTAGATTGACAGTACTTGGTAAAGAACATGATTTCTTACAAGCAAAAGTATTTTGATACATGGAGCATTTAAATGTAAATTAATCATGTTTAGAGTGAACAGTCTGTTTCCTTGTTTAGTTTCAGAGTTACATTAAAGAAACAATAACCTTGGACACAAAACTGGAGAGTCAGAGATGGCCTTTGCGTGCCTGTTATCCTTTCCTGACAATACAAATAAAAACATAATAAAAGCATTTGCATTTTTTTATCTTGCCTTGTTTCTGAAGAGTAAATGTACATTGAGGCAAAAATTAAATGCAGAAAAAATCCATTGGAAACACTGCAGAGAGAAGTCATGCTGAAGAGTTTGTAACACTTCACTTAGAAAGGGTTCTGCCTTTGCATTTTAAAACTAGATGCAGAACATCCTAAGTTTAGGCTTTCTACAGTGATATTGACAGGACTTACTGGAAATGATACATTGAAGAAAAAACTCCACCAAAACACTCATGATAACTAAAATTTCCTTTTTGAATAGTATTAAATACTATAGAAACATGAGAAATCTTTGGTTCAGGATCCAAGCTTCAAGGTTCATTTGACTTAGTAGAAGAAATGGTTTGTCATCAATTGTGTTTTAGAAGAGGAAGGTAAAGAAAGCTTCTTTTTCTGACACGAAAGTTCTCCTGCTTTCTCGTCTGATAGTTTTCATGTGAAGTACCTCAATTGCTCTTGCATGAGTGCTGAGTTTGATCAAGTAAATAATGAATAGATGTACATATTTCAAAGACAATACACTTAACTGTTAATTAAAACATTTTCACTTCCAACAAATATGTATTCTACAAGGCATTTGGTACTTTTATTTTTCTGCTGTTAGACCTTTGGCCATCACAACAACAATTCCCCATAGCCTTCAAACACAAAGGCAGATTAATTGTACTAATCAATGTTTAAAATGGGCATAGGATAAATTAGCAAATATCTTTGATTTTAAGTTCTTGTTCCCATACAGATTCAATCTCAGTGTATTCCAGTGAAGTGCTAAATCCCTCACGTGCTTGATAGCCAACCAGCCCCTTTTCTATTGTACTGCAGTATAAAGAAACTCACACTGCTGGGAGGCACATCACTATAAGTCATGCCATTTTTTCCTTTTCTAGAACCTTTTTCCTGAATGTGCTATGCATGTAGTATTTGTGAATTATGCTAGTCTGTTGGATGAGATGCATTTTATTTATAGAACCGTAGAGTTCCAATGGTAGCAGTACTGTCCACCCTAACCTGTCATTATAAATCAGTCCAGGTGGCCTGAGGAGTTTGTTTTAGCTCCAAAATCTGTTCAGATTTTTCATCTGATATTGCCACCTCTGGTGTTGTACAGTGTCCTTTATGCTGTTGAAAAATGTGTACACTGACATTGCCTAGAACTAAGGCTAATTTATTTTCAAGTACGAACAATCAATGTTCTAAAGGCCTGTGCACTTGAGTACATGGTTTAGTACTGAACAGGGTGGTGCTGGGCTAAGAGCTGAACTTAATAATCTCAGAGGTCTTTTCCAACCTTAATTTTGAACCCAATTGTATGATTCTAATAAAATTCTGATTTCTGGTAGGTTTTATTATTTATTATTTTGTGGTCACTCATACCTGAAGCAACTGCAGTACAGACCACAATCTATAGACTCTATATATGCTCATTGGCTATATCCAATTAAAAAAAAAAATGGCCTTTCCCTGGTATTTTATGCAGCAGAGATACAGACAAGTGTCTGTAAGACAGCTCAGCATTCCAGTATTACACCAATTCATCCTTCATTAATTTCACCAAAGTCAACGATATGGACTGAAACTGCTCGTGCAAGTATCAGCTTCAGACTGTGGATTTTTAGAAAACGTAATTCAACCCACTTTGGCAGTTTCTCAGAAAAGAAATCAAGTCCTTTTGCATATGTTAAATAATTCGATGTCTGCTCATTTTTTTCCCCATAAACTCAATGGGAAGTTAACGTGTTTCTACACTGGAGAAACATACACTATAGTTTAAAGCAATAGAAAGGAAGACTCTAGTTTGCACTGCATCCATCCACACAACAGAATATTTCTGAACCATATCTCCCCATCACCCATGTCCTGTGCCTCCTGTCACTCTGTGGAGAGGCCTAGGAGTGAAAAAAATGTGTTCCTTTCAGACAAAAAAGGATTTGAAGGTGTGCTCCAGGAATACATCAAATATGCTCCAAATGCTAATAGTCTCTCAGTCCACAATCCTGACTGCTGCTGGTTTGAAGCAAAATCAAATGTATATAAAATTGTCACAAATGCACCCCTTTAAAAAAATCTGCCATCATTGCCCTGTGCTGTTGGAATTAAAGGATTTAGTATTCTTAGATTTTTTGCTATTTTACCAACACAAACTGGCTAAAAACAGAATCTGAAGGTAGCAAGCCATTCCTTGAAATCCTGCAGGAAATTTTGTGTCTCTACAAAGAAGCTGCTCATTTCTGAGCACAGCAGAACACAATGAACACAGTAAGGAAATAGTTTTTATTGCCCAAATTGTAAAGCTTTGTTTCCTTTGCTTTGTTTTTATCTAAAAACAGATAATTTTAACAAAACATGATTTGCATAGGCACCATAGGCTAAACCAGAAAACAAACTAAAGATAAAAATTAGCCAAGGTTGTCCAGCCAGCTCACTAACTAAGTGAGCTGAGGATTTTGCAGAGGGAAGGGGATCCTGGAGGAAGGAGATTACCACTGAAAAATTGCATCCAAGGTTCATATGAATCAGAAATGCAAATTTTAATTATGTAGGCAAACTCAACTTTGGCTTGCAATATTTCAGAAGAATTTCAAGTAGATACCTCTTTTAATATCTGTCCTGTCCATGGCAAATGCCTTGATAGCTTCTCAAAGGCTTTCTGACTGTTTGATTTTCCTCATCCTGAAGAACTGTTAAATGACCCCTTTCCCACATAATTAGAGATTTCAGGCTCTCTGTTACACCTTCTTTTAAAATGGATTTAAAATATTGCCAGATATGTCCTCATAATGTTTTTAAATTGTACAGTGGTAAAGATCTTCACAATATTCAATGTTTCTCAATCATTTCACAGCCTAAAACCAGCTGAATCTCTTAGCAAAGAGTTAACCTTACTAAAAAGTCTTTGCACCACACGAAAAATCAATGAGTTTTATAAATGCTGGTTAGATTGGCAATGTCAGCAGTTAGTCTATTTGCATTTTTTTTTCTTTTAACACTTGAGTGAAGGATAGTATATATTTACACATTTCTAAATTTCTGGTAGGTTTGCTACTTCTCCTGTCTCTCATATCAATTTGCTCCCTAAGGAAGGGAGAATAAATTAGTAAATTAATCCCTTCAGTGGGGAAAAATATATCCATGCCAGAAATCACTCAGATTTTCACATCTGTCAGAAAAGTTGACAGGACTTTTAACACATTTGCTCATTATGAATAGAAAACCACTTTTAACACCCGAAAATAAGAAAAGGAGGGGAAAAACCCCTCCATATAAGCTGTTTTCTGACAAGCTTTGACAACTATGAAGCGATAAAAACTTTAGTAAGTGAGAAGAGTATTTAGCAACAAAAATAAACATATCAGTTTGAGGAAATTTTATATAGAATTTGAAATTTAGAAAAAAAATGAAAGGGTCAGTTATTACTTGAAATGAGGGGGAAAACAAGTAAAAAGAAAAGCTGAATCTAATTTCTAGTTTTTTCCACAAACAGCTACAGAAATCATCATCAAAACAAATCTCTTTAAGTACTACAGAAAAAATAGATTTAGCTTTGATTGGAAGGAAAAGATCATCTTCTTTTTCATCATTTTCATGTACTACTAAGGCATTATCATCCAAATTAATGATTAGATAACAGTTCTGAACACCTACCAGTCTAAAATCAAGAAACATTCAAATTCTTCACATTCCCGAGGCCTCAACTTTTTATGTCACTGCCTATCTAAAGGAACAGCTGCAAGTTGTCATCTCTGAGTTGGTTATAAATTGAAGCACCTCCTGCTCTGACTGAATCACACACAGGTGTGAAAAATTAACCTCAGGACAAAAGGAGCCTCATACTTTAAAGATAAAAAATGTCATGTCTCAGCTTCCTTCCTATTCCACTGCCTTTTATTCTCCCCCCTCTTATTTTTAACCAAAGATTTTAGTTTTAAGGGTTTATACATCTGAGACTAGAGTAGTTTATATGAAGTTAGCACACATATGCATTTATGTATTTTATACTCATTATATGTGGTTTAAGGAGGGTTTTTTTAAGGCAGATTTTTTGTAGCTCTCTTGGTCTAATATTACACATGAGGGAAGCTTTATAGGGACACGTAATGATCCTTAAAAGATCAATCAATATATTTACTAATAAAACACCCAAACTTAAAGCTGCAATATTTTTTAACTCTTTTCCCAGGGGCAACATAAAGGAAGAAACTTCAAAATATGAACTAATTTCAAGCACTTCTTCTGAATTTACCTTTATCTTGTTACTCAAAAAAAGAAAATGTATCCTCTTAGGAAAAACAGATAGGAGATTGTCATCTTTAGGATTCCTAAAAAATTATTCCAAGCCTGGACTGCTAAAGATGTCATTGGCTTAGTTTTTTGAGGGATTTTTTTCAGGGCTGAAATAGGTCTTTAATTCTGCACACTACAAGAAAAATGAAAACAATAGTTTTCATGTAAAAATGTAAAAACTTACTACCCTTTCTTCTACTTCTATTTTTCCCTTTCAAGAATGCTCCTAATAAACTTGTTCATTTTTCTTTTACCTTTCATGTCTGCCTGTTCTATACTTTTAGAACTATCACTGTGACCTCTACTAGTCTTATGATTGAAAGATTTTCCCAGTGACCTAAGACTCTTGTTTTAAACAGGGTATGATGAAAATGTCAATAATATTCATTATTTGAGTTGATCTGTCAGTTGCCAGTGGAATCCCAAACGCAGGAGACAATAAGTAAAATAAATTAAATCATTTCCCCCTTAGCTGGTGGGAAGTTCCTGAAGGTGTTATTCCTGCTGCCAACACTATTGGGGGGCAGAGGAAAGGAAATGAGAAATAGCTGCTGGAGGTATTACAGTTGTAGGCACTACTTTCTCCTCCATAATCCATTTGTAGCTTATATTCCAACATATCATTCTCAGAACAGCTGTTTTCCTCCTGGGCTTTGATTTAAAAACAATATATTATTTAAGATATTTGTCATTTTCACTATGTTCCTGTTGCACCTAATTCTGGTTGGCCTACATCTCTTGCCATTGGTAGTCAGACAGGTTATTTTCTTCTCTACAATCTTCTCTTTGAGAAACTTAATGAATTGCAGCTCTTTCAAACCTTTTCAAAAGTCTTTGGCATTTCTTCTGCAACATTTGACCTTGAAGTACTGAATACTTTTCCTCACTTCTGTCAAGAACAGACTTTTATGTGTTGCAAAGATGTGTAGAACAAGCTGATGTTTGATAGTTTGATTTAATCCTTTTAATTCTGTTTGTTTGTCTTTGTGGGTTTTTTTTTTGGGGGGGGCAGGGGGTTGTTTGGGTTTTTTATAGTGAGCAACAGAAATGGGAAGATGGACAATCTGAAGAGTCAAAGAAAAGCAACAATGTGTGAAAGCTACAGTGGAAAAGGCTTGAGAAGGCAGATGATGCCTGACCAAAGCCAAAAGCAACTGCAACACAGGTCTCTAATAAATCCTTCCATCACTAAAGTGCAGTGGAGTGAATCACACGGTTGCATGGCTACTCACAGTGTAGCAAACACATGTTGAGCTTTTTGCAGCTAACATAGCAAAGGAGACTACTGTGGAGTTTTCTGATGTTTATGGAGATAGTCTGACGCACTTGCCGGGCATCATGAGAAATACCGGGAAAATACCTCTCCAGAGGCTTAGCAGGGAAGAAATGTCAACTGGTATTATTTACCAGTTAGTGACTAAAAGTGATTTCTCAGAGCTGGAATACAAGTTTATAGGAAGAGAACAAAGTGCCTTAAAGAGTCATGAAAGCAGAATCAAAACACCCTATCTGATACATTAAAAGGGGGAAGAGATGTAAAAGTTCTCACAACTAATGCAATCAAAATGACAAAGCAGGAAGGATATCCTTGCTGTGTAAGTCAGGATGAAAGTGAGGCAAAAGTTCAAAAAGAATCCAATCAGTAAGGTCACTTATGTTGTTTTCGTGTATTCTGTTACTTTGTAAGCAGTAGTTGTTAACTGAATTGAAAAATCGCTTTTATGAGAGCGCATGTAAACTGAGAGTTTGAAGTCAATGGTGGAAAAAAAATAAAATAATCCCCATCTTCTGTGCCTGGCTTCATTCCACTTGCATAACAGACGCAGCTCTGCCTGTCACTGCACACGCCTCCACACATTCATGCTTTAATACCAGAGCTGATGTACTGTAAAGTTATCTTTTGTTACTCAGATATCTGCCCACTCCTCAGATTTCTTCCTTCTTGGGTGGCATGGACAAATAAGTCGTTCTCTCAGCAATTAGGATCAGGCAGTCTTCAGTTCTCATTGGTTGCTATTTTTCACTAACGCTCTAAAAAAGGTATCAGCCTTTTTTCTTCCACTGGGTAGTTTGGTATATGTTTATGCATGAGTTTGTACATACCCACATATGCTGAGCTAAAAAAGTTAACTCGCTAGTTGTCATAACCTAATTGAAGTACAGCAAGTATCGCTAGAATTGTAACATCAGAAAACACAATAGATCTGAAATAAATGTGTGTATAAAGAACAATGAAAAATAGAGGCAGACAGACAGGAGGGCAATAGCTCTCCCATTCTATTAACTTACTCAAAATTTCAGGGGTTTGTTTAGTTTGTTTTTGTTCCCCATGTAACACAAATACTGGAACCTTCTACTACTTTTTCTTAAATATTGAAGGGATGGAGAGGTGTGTTGCCCACTGCACATTAACAAAGAACTATAAAATGTTTATTAGTGCAATGGAAAACCTTCAGTCCACTTCCTGTCTCACTGAGAGCAAAGTCAATGCTTAACCTTCATAAATATACTAACATTGAAGCTACAAAATAAAAAATAGGGGTTTTTTTTTAGCTTAAAGGTACCAATCCAAAATGTCATATTAGGGGAGGGGAAAAAAGTTTCACAGCAACTTTACTCATGTTATGAAAACCACCTGACATGCATGAAATTGGGATTCAGTTCCAGTTTTGAATCAGAATTAAGAATTCATCTTTTCTTTTGCCAAATTTTATAACTCCATACTAATTATTCTTTGGAATTAGTCCAGATCAATCCATAGTTACTTACTAAGGTATACAGTCCGTAGAAAGAGAATTCAGCTAGTTCTGTTCTAGAAACCTCTTAGCCTGGGAGATGTAATGACCACCTGAACTTTCAAGGACTAAATCACTACCCCAAACACTTGTTCAGTTCTGTCTCACATTTTAAGCAGAAATTAAGCTTCTCGCCTGAAGGTGAGAAGCCCTCACTACTCCCATTTTGTCAGTACTAATATTTTTCCACAAAAGCAGCTTCAGATTCATTAAAATGCATTTCCCTATAAAAAGAAAAAAAAAAGTGAAAGAAAATTCAACTGTTGTTTATGCAGAACACTCATAAGAGGACAGAGAATATATGAAGTGTGGTTGTAAGGCAGACCTAACTTCTGAAACAATTGTTATATGTGTACCTTACTTTTGATTCACAGTACCAAAATATGTGTTTCATATATTAGAGGAATCACGAGAAATGTAAAGTGATGTGTGCACTGTGAAAGGAAATGCAAATATTGTGTCACACTACACACATCTAAAGACATACTAAAAATGTATTTTATCAGGACTTTTCTACATCATTAAAGCACCTCACTTTAAACAAAATAAAAGTATTTTAGTGACTCAAGTCTTGTATGTTTATGCATATGGAAAACATTTAGGGCTTAGATTAAGACAATTTTCTAACAGGACTTACATGGGTTCATAAATATAATTGTAATTTGCAGTCTCCTTATCTATTGTCAAGATCAGTGACTAAATCCTACCAGTATCCAAAGAGAGATCACATCCAATGATCCTTATGGGTTCAATTTTATATTTGGCCAAGAACTAAAAAAAAAAAAAAAAAAAATTGTACTTTTGTTTCTGGAGTGCAGAGCAGAGCTCCAGTAGGATGATGCTTTCCTGCTGTCCTCACCCACAATGTGTAAGCCAGCAGATGTTCTCAGAGCATGCCCCAAAAATCAGTCACTGCTCCAGGAACAAACTGATCTCCTCACCCCACTCCCAGTGCTCCTTACCCAGTATTTATTTCCTTTTCTCTGTCATTTTGTTTCTGAATCTCTAAACTATTTTCTGGAAAGTGAAGCAATTTCAAGGAAGGGCTTTGAAAGTCTATTCCCACATGCAAAGTTTGTCAGTAATCCAGTGATTAGCACAGACTATGGTAAGAGATTTAAGTGAGCAAACATTCAGGAAAAGAACGGAAAAGCAACCAGGCATCCCACTGGTATTAACAATGAAGGGAAAGGGTTGGAAACAAGTACCATGTAGTCTTCTAGCCATGTTTTTCAGGAAACATGACAGCTGCCATGCTGTTTTGTGAGAGCTGTGCCCTTGTTGTGGTATGTTTTACATGCTCTGAGTACACCTCCGGGATTTGATCCCTTGGGGGAATCTCATGCCAGAAATGCAATACTGTTGATTCTCCTGTGAGACAGCAGTCTGTCTCAGCTGGGCATTTCATTCCCCAGGCTCAGATATTTCTGAGATACTATCTTTACATCTCATGCAGGAAGAAAAGAGTATTAGTTTGTGCTGCCTTACAGGTTGCAGCCCAAAACACCTTACTTCCACTTTGGAGTATATAACTCCAGATACACAAAAGGGCCTTGATATATTAAATGCAGGAACTAAGAACATGGATTAAGTAATGGCTGTGTGACAGAAGGTAAATGACAGCTTGCTTGGAAGGCAGAAGGAAATGTGGAGCTCGGTAGGGAATGTTTAAAGCTCTGCTCTGTGCTGACTCCTTCGGGGTGACATGGAAGAGGTCAAGGATGGCATAAGCAAGGCAGGGGGCTGTAATCTCCAGGAGTGCACAGGAAGGTGCACTGCTCCCTCTGGGAGGGAAGGGAGGAATGGGGAAGGATGTAAAGGAAATTTGTGTTTTTCTCATCTTCATTTGTTCCCCTTTGCCTTCTGTTTCATGGTAGTGTAGCTGTGCAGTGCCATCTTTGCATCATGGCTGTTATCAGGCAATAACATTTCCTGAAGGACAAATGTATCTCCGTGTCCTTTCTGAAACTCCAGGGCAGTGTTTAAACAATTCAACACACAAAAATATTTTCAGTCTCTGCATGCAACATAGACATATCCTGTAAATAGAAATCCCAGGCAGCTTGTGTGTTTTGGAAATTTGCAACAAAAAGTCAGGTTCTTCTACTGAGCTCCATACTTTTTTTCACCTTCTCTTTTAAAATATAAATCTTGCAGCAAAAATTGACTTCCATATCAGATATTTAGCCATTTGTCATAGCTTAACCATCCACAGGAAAAGATTGGAACTGAGATTTGACTGTTAGACTAAAAAACTGATATTGAAGGAGAGAGGATTCCATAGGTAGAACTTTGTTTTTTTATCTAAAGGGCTAATTATATCCAGAATTCATCATTAGGGCACACTATGAAACATTAGAAATCTTATTATAGAGTCAAGCATTCAAAAACAACCAAAAAAGAGAAAAAAAGAGTAACAAACTACCCCCCCCCGCCCTCGACAGTGGCCAATTCATCAGAGTTCTCCTAGTGATAAAATTGTCTCCTACCCTGGTCATTGCCACAGATATCCATATGTTGCATCCTCATCGGAGATGAAAAATAGGAACCATTCCCTAGCTGTAACATATCCTGGTTGGTCAGCTGGAGAAGAGGACTGTTGTTTAGCAGCTCCCAGATCAGGAATCTCTCCACCTTTTGTGTCATAATAGTCTGAAGTGTTTCAGTGACCATCCATTATTGGTTTAACAATTTGAGCTGGAATATTTACAAGGTAGGAAAAAAAATCCTGAGGTTCTCTATTCACTACAACAAAAAATAATTCATACAAGAATAGGAATGCCTCCTGCTAAAGCTGACCTCAATGATGATACTTTATATACTTGGGGTTTTTCTTGAACTGAAGTCACACAGGTTGAGTAAGTATGAAGTAACAAGTCATTAATTTTCTGCATATCATCCATTGGTAACATATCAGTTCACAAACTTTCTTCATAATGCACGAAGTGAAATATCTCTCCATATATTTTGGCATCATCATATTCTATTTTATTGCTGGCAGATTTGTACTATACTACAATAAAATCAATAAATGCAACAATAAAATGATGCATTGCCATCTGTGTGTTCAAAACAATCTTATGGTAGTTTTACTGCCTAGATCCTCATCTGAGGAATTCTACTGAAATATGCAACTATTATACAGGCATGATATTATACACTATAACAGGAATAGATATTCTAGATTAATAATGATGTACTATACATTGTATATCATACAGTAATTATAAATTATATATGATAGATATATACTTTTTATTCATATAAAGGCAAATATTTTTTCTTTTTGTCTTGTGGACATATTTTCAATATTCAAGAAATTACTCTTGATGATCTGAGTTGTTTCTATCTGCTCAGGAAATAGACTTTATCCATTAAGAAAAATGCATACCACTTAAATGAATCATTATAAAATTTTCAGTTAACAAAGTATTTTAATGGGATAATCAAAACTGCTTTAATTAGTATAGGAGGAGATATTAACAAAATACATATATTAGCAGAGAAAAGTAGTTATTTTTCACAATTTTTTCACTACATTTTGTCTTTAAATGCCAAAAGACAGTAGTTTAACAGCTTCAACTCAATGTGTGTCTTAGAAAAATCTAAAATCAAACGCATTCTCATTGGAACAGAATTGTCTGCCTGTGTCATATCTCATACAAAATGTATGTCTATACACTGATAAAAATCAGACAACAAAATTGGCTTTAGGTTAGGATGTTGTGAACCAGCTACTTTTCCTTTCCAGATCCTGGAGGTGAACTTGCCGTATATATGCATTGTTTAATTCGAAAACATTAATTTTTACTCTCTCTATGATACAAAATGGATATTTTGTGCATTATTTTCAAAATTGGTTAATTAAATACTAACTGTATTTTTGGTTTAATGTAAGGGTCCTGGAACAAAAGGAGTTGATTTTTAGTTAAAAAAAAAAAAAAAACAAAAAACAAAACAAAAAAAACCCCACCAAACAAAAACAACCAAAAAAAAACCCCCCAAAAAAACCAAAAACAAAACAAACCCAAATCATACATTATGCCCTTATTATATTTGGATAAACTGGAAATGTGCACCTCAGCTTAGGCAGTGCTCTCCTCACATGGCAATTGCTCTGGAGTCTATTGGGTTGGTGTCTCCAAATAGAGGAAGAAGAGTCATATTCTGTCATATCCCCTTGGATTCAAAGATTTTATGCTACATAAGAAGCAACAACCATTTGAATGTAAGCAGTGGAGATATAATAACTGCATTAGTACATTTCAGTCTTAATTGGAGGAACTACATAACACGTGTTTAACTTAATTAAGCAAAAATTCTGTTCCTGGGTGAGACCATTATGTAAATTTACTGTAGAGGACAAATAGTATAAGGATTATGGTGTCTTCAGTAACATGATCTAGTGTAGCAGATGCAAGACCAATTCACTACATACACGAGTGAGCAAGCAAAACATTTAAAATTAAATTTAATCTTAATATCCTTAGACTTATGATCAACTTATCAATTATAATTATGTAAAATATTATTTTCTCTTACCATACCATTCTAAGTGTATCCAGAAATTAATTTAATAACTAACATGAATAAGCCCTAATATAATTTTAACACAAAGTTATTGCCAATTTGTTCGTGTTTTTGCCAAGTGCTAGGAAGTGATTGCAGTCAGTTTCCTATTTAAGACAGCTACTGAGTTAAAAAACAATCTTACCTTTTGGGGGGATTATTTAATTAACAGGAATCATTTAGATAATTGAACTAACTTTTGGGTTGTTCTTTCTTTCATCCTGGGAAGTTCCCAATATTTTAAAGTGAAATAAACTCTGTTTGGGTATTAAACTGTGTTTGCTTTATAGAAAAATGTTTACAAAGGAAATAAAAGGTACTTTTCAGCCTGTATTGAGCTACAACATCATACAACATTTTGTGTGTTTTGAAATACACATAAAAGTAGAGACCATGTTACTGTATATGAATGTTTGACAAGGAAGCTTTAAATGAAAGGTGATACATGGTATAAATAATAGCATGCAATCCTAAGAGCCCTTTATCAAAACAGAGAGAAAGACCATTGAGATTATTTTTTGTAAAACTATAAAAAAATTACTTTTTTTTTTCTGTTGTAGTTATTCAGTTATTCTATTTAAATAAAATTACTTGTAGAAATTCAAGTAGGTGTTACTATGGAAAATTCAGAGAAATATAATATCCAGGAAATGTGTTACTGAAAACCTTAAAAATTACTGTAAAACCAGGGAGTTTCCCCCACCTCTATTTCAAGTAAAGTATTTTAAAACAACCATATGAATCAATATATTTCAGATAATATCTTATATAAAGGGATAGTAGAACATCAGTTTATTTAATATTGGAAGATATTTTGGTTATTGCAAATTCATGTTTTTTCTTAATTGCAAAAAAATTGCAAATACTTAAATATTCAAAGACAACAAACCTCTTAAGTGGTACACTTAGAAACATTTTGTATGTAAATTCAGATAACTGGTAATAATGTCTTAGTATCAGTGCTATGCAAGCAATAAAATATTTTATACTCCAGTATGGAGGACAGTGACTATATTTCAACCGGTTATGAGTTTAAAGAAGCCATTTGAGTACAAAGTATTTATCTTAATTATGAAGTTAATTAGGTATTTAGAAATGTGTAAGTACAGTCAGTCCAAAATCAAAAAGAACAGAAGACAATGACATAAAAACTGTTAAGAAAAAGGACTTCCTGAATCACTGTGTCATTTGTAACTTGGTTTATAACTTGTCCAAAAAGACTGTTTTCAGACCAAGTAAGCTTTTCAAGTTTATAAAACTTTTCTTGAGTTCAGAAAAATACTATAAAGTTGACTCATCAAATATGCCTAACAAGGTAATAATTAAACTGTAAGAAAACCAACAAAAACAAACAAACAAACAACAAACAACTGTAAAACTATCACTTTCTGGACTAAAACAGTGCCATTTCATGCAAAACCAGTATCCTTCCCACATAATAATGCTAAATCACACACAATAGGAGAATCTCAACGGCTCAATGCCAATAACCTCCAATCTGATTTAAATATTTCCAAGAATGTTATTAAGAATCATCCCAAAGTTACACAATAACAAATTACAAATACTGGAAAAAAGCCATATTAAAGCAATACTTACAGTACTTGAGGTCAAGGTTCACAAAATTAAAATACTGCTGATGTTCAGCGCTAGTAACTTAATAAACTCCCAGCATACTCCTTAATAAACTC
>JAWWMP010000001.1:7278422-7309263 GCA_035047865.1 Dendrocincla tyrannina | reverse complement strand
AGAAGACAAAGAACAAGGAGGCAATATGTGAATTTTGAATATGGGGACGTTTTTGGTTTTGTACTTTTTATTTTGTAGTCAGATTTCCTAAAGAAATAAAAATTTCTAAAACGAAAACTAATACACTGAGTTGCTGAAGAAAGTGAGACAACTTAAAAGAAATTCTTGACAGGCCCAGGCTGAAACCAGAAAGCAGATATGAGTAGTCTTATGCATACAAGGGATATGAAAGGAGGTGAAAGCAAACGTTAAGATTCTCTGAGCTCGCTGACTTCTCGCAGATTGACAGGAAAGGATTAGACACACAGCTGTTCACTTGGTTATGTTCCATCTACCTCAGAAACAGCACCTACTGCCCTCACAATTATTCTTCGCTTAAGTAACACTGGGCGTGTGCTTTGAGTATCTCTTCTGATAAGCCTCCTTCTAGTTGTGAATGCTGCAAACAGGACTGCCCACAGATATTGCAGCCATGGTTCTCATCAGTGGCAATTCAAGTACCCTAGAACATGGGAACACGTTGGAAAAAACGTATAAAAAGCAGCTGAAACAGTTACATTAGGCAAGCAGAGAGAAAGGAATCATTTCAGAAATACACAAATATCAGAACAAAGAAAAGAAACAGAATAAGGAATGAAGGAAATAAACATTCAAAATGCCATATAAGGTAGAATACTGCACACGTATATATGATTTGGAACAGGAAATGAGGAAAGAACATTTTTTTTAAAAAAAAGATTTTTCTTTTCATAAAGTTTCTTCAAAAAGAAGGAAAAGGAAAAAACCTACACTGGTATATGTTTTAATTAGTCTATAAAGCCATTTACTTATTTTCTTTCAATATAGGCAGTAAATTTTGCACTTAAATTCTGGTAAAATCATGTCACATTTGAACTTTTTTAATATGTTTTGCTTAAAATAATTATTATAATATATGAGCTTAAAGTAAAAAGTCCAACTGTTGAGTTACATTTCCTAGTTTAAATTTATCTTCATATGATTTGGACAGGCTAGTGCAAGTGAAAGAGATTAAAGCTTGAACTACCGTCTCCCTAGTTCTGTGTTACATCTGAAATCACATTCTAGAGCAGCTTGCTCCAACAGGTCTAATCTAGATCTGTGTCGTTATTTCAGGCAGACTGTATAATTTTCACAAACCAAAGTAACTGATATTGTTAAAATTTCCATCATCTGACTCAATATTTATCTTTGTGCATTCTAACATTTTTTAAAGAATTAGAGATTGCAACTGATACTTCTTTTATTAAAGGGGATATAACAACTAACTAAAGAAGTACATTTCAGTCCTCCGTTAAAAGTGTGATTGCTGCAATCTCCTCTGGCAGCACGTATCATAACTCTGCTAAAATCCTGCGTGATTTACATTGAGTTTCTATCATTAAACTTGCCGCTGGCTTCATTTCTAATCCTATATCTTTTGCCAGTCACCACAATTCAAATTGATCAGCTAGATCTTCTCTTTTATGGGAGCAGGATAGGAAGGTTAATGACACATGGAGTTTTATTCTTTCAGGTATTAGGCCAGGTACTGAGCCTGAATTCTGAAAGCTCATAAGCATATGCTTGAATCCACTCCTATACAGAACATTAAGCAAATGCTTTAAGAGTTGTTCCGATTGGGGATGTTTTCATGTATCAGTGTCCAGGCCATTTCTTCTACAGGGAAGGGTGTTATCTACAAGGGAAAATTTTAGACATGTCATATTGACTCAAAAACAAAGTATGTCTGGAAAGAACCCCCCAATGGTCTGCAAGCAACAACAGAAAAACGGTGGAAAATCTTCAAAAAAGTAAGAATCCCAAATTAGATACTTTTACTGAGACGAAAAGAAAGGTCTCATGCTACTAAATTATTAATTCGAAAGTGTTTTAAAAAAGATATATATATTTTTATATATATATATATTTAGTTGAATTATATACCTTGAGTTAAAAACGAACTGTTCTAGTTCAAGGACTAGCAAAATACATCATCACAGCCCTTCTGTCTTAACCAGGCAGTTCTGCCAAAAGTCAAAGTGAATTTTAGCAAGATGAATTAAGGTCAATTCAGAAACCCCCTCTGTGTTCACAATTCCTGAGACTATCAGAATTAAGGTCAATTCAGAAACCTCTTCTGTGTTCACAATTCCTGAGACTATCAGAATACCCTACTAGGACCACACTGCAGGAAGGAAGGTTTTCAAATGCTGTTCACTGTGGACATCTAACAACACATTATTACACAGTATTATTACAGTTATGTAATTGCAGAATTACTAGTTTATTCTGCAATCAACAGGAAAACACCGGTCACTTTTTCTTCAAATGCATATTAGGAGAACTAAAACAGGCTGAATTTCAATTTTACTATGTCATTCTATAAGGCTTTAAGCGTACAGTACATATAGAAAGAAGATATATAATTTTAGTTATATTTTAAACCTAATGTTGCTTTAAGTAACATAATTTATGATATGTTTAAAATCCAGTCAAGGTACTTGAAAACTGTACTTTTAAATATTTGTCAAGATCTAGATTCATTGGGACTCAGCCTTTTCAGAGTTTTTTGGCAAAGATATATAACCTAGAAAGACTAAAAAAAAATAAAAAATAAAAAATTAAAGGTCTAGAGTTCATTTATATCTCATTTATTAGTCCCTAATCCTTACAATTTTTTTATTTAGTCAGAGGTACTTGTTTTTGTTCACTTTTTAGTTAATTATATCCTTATATTAGTAATCATAGGATACTTTTTCTTCATTTTCCATACAAGCTATCTGTCTGGTCTTCTATAATCCCTGCAAACGTGGTGATTCAACATTACTCAGATGTTCTAGTAGCACCTTCATTCCTTTGGTCTTCTGCATGGGAGGATTTGTATTTTGCTCTTGCTACAACTTGAAGTTCTAAAGAGGAACAAAAATTTCTCATGTGACAATGGAAGCACTCAGTTCAGAAGAAAACTGACATATGTGCTCAACCTGTTCATGACAGCATTTTTTCCCTACTCTCTTATTTCAGTGCTTGATAGATGCACAGGTGCTCTCCTGGGCAAAGATACTTGCCTGACCTGGCATAATATGAGCCCAATATGCTGTCCATATTCAAAGGCCATGATGTATTATCTGTCATCATTAATTTCCTGAGGGCCAGAGTTAGAATCAGGTTTTCCACATGGTGTTATTCTTTAAAAACATTCTGTGCTACTTAAGAAAATGAACAATAATTTGGTTGGTGTATAAGAACCAAAAGACTGATTCCAGTTTTCAGTGTCTAAACTCATTGAATGCATGGGTGTAAGTTTGTGCAGCAGTATATTAGAAATTTCTGTGTAGGAATCCTGTTATTACTTAACACCCACATATCTTGTAAACTAATAACAGGATTTGTGTTTTCTTCTGTACAGTGTTCAGAAAATTTACCCTACATCCTCCACTTTACCCTTTAAAAATTTAATCAAGCATCTGTCATTTCATATCCCTTTCAAAACCCTTTATTTTGCTGCAAAGTGTTCAGATTATTCCATGAATATTAGACGGAACAGGTTGCATCTCAGATTAGTTTGCCTCAATATGAATAATCTCTCAGCTAACATCTGAAAATAAAACAAATGCACCATGTGTGCACAAACAAGTTTAAGGGGGTAAATAAAAAGAAGTGAAGAGATACAAAAAAAAGCTTTTAAAGTTTTTTTAATGGCACTTTATTTTTCCTTTTCTGTAAAAATTATGAGCATCATCAGAACCCAGACTTTTTTTTTTCCTAGGGGAAAAATCTGGATATACTTTATTATATGACTAAACATTATCTGGAAGTTATTTTCCTGCACAGTTTTGGGGGGCTTTTCATGCCTCCCTTCCAAGATACTTTGCACCCTTTCACTTGGCAAGCATGTTCTGGGCTCACGTGGCTGCACAGCCTCCCATTCCTACCATAGTGGATGTAGCCATAGCAGTTCTAGCCACAAATCCTCTCCATGCAAATTTCCAGTGTTCTCAAAATAGAAGTCAAGTAAGAAAGGGCTTCCACTTTTCCACACACTAGGCAGAGAATGTGGGAAAATTATCTACTGAAAACCATGATGATAATTTAGAAGTCAATGAGACTTAAGTAGAAGCAGCTGTACTACTATGGTGGGGGACATGATCCAGAGAGATGAGCAAACACCTGCTACCCACCTCACAAGATATTGTTAGACTTAATTAGTCAATGTTGAAAAGCACTTTAAAATCTACTGAAAAAAGGGCAAGTATTATTAATTTTTATTGTAATTATCATAATTATCTCTATCATTGTTATGCAAAATGCACTGTGTGAGAAGGCACAAGATTACAACGAGTGCTTTTCATAGAAGATACAAAATATTGGTTTCAAAATTCTCTAAATTATAGTCATGTCTACACTGTCAATTTGGCTAATGTCTTATTTTAGTCTTCAGTTCCACTTCTCTTGATACTCTCATGCACACTAGTTCACTCCTGGGCTGTTGTTTGAAGAAAGCCTTCCGAAAAAACTCATCCTGAGCAGACACACTACCAAGATCAAGGTTACCTTATCTTTCTCCATGCAGATAATATGTGCAGGACTACTACATTTTGAGATATTCCTCCAAAATTAACAGTGGTCACTGGCACCTGAACCACTCCCTGGGTGACCGACCTTGTGTTCTTTGTACTGTGTTACAAATCCACAATAATACTGCAACCGGCAGTCATTACTTCAGGTCATCTGATTCTCTGAAAGAGGAAGCAAACCATATTATGACAGAGGGGTTGCCTGAAGCCAGAAGAGACCTGGAAACTGGCGTGGGGAAAGCAGAGACCTGGGGAGACTTACCTTTGGCAGGATCAAAATCAAGCCTCTGCTTCACAGCAAGTGGCTGGACTGGCTGGTGCTGCAGGGTAGGATCGTGTTGCCAGCCATGTCAGCTCAAACATCAGAACTCCCTGAAGATAAGCCTGTTAATGATGACTGCCAGCCAGAGGTCTAGTGCAGCCTGGCATACACAACCAGAGAGGACCTTTGGGACCATCACAAGAAAGCTGCTCTGGCAAATGCTGGGCTTTCCTTACATTTGGCTGAGAACAGAGACCAAGGAGCACAGGGGCAGGGGATACTGATTGTGTTTGGGGGCAGACAGGGTATGACAGGGAGCAGGCTAAAACAAGCAGGGCACAGCTTACACTAGGGAACAGCAGCTTCTGTACCTGGCAGGCTCCCATCACCAGCTTACCTGACTCTATATCCAGAAAATGGGTCTGCTTGACAAAAAGCTGCATCACAGCTCAGGTTTTTGCTGGCCAAGAGCAAAAAGTGAGACTAGTACATCATACACATTTATGAACATCAAGAACAGAAAAGCATCTACAAACAGTGTAAAAGCATAAGCTGCTAGGCAGCCCCTCTGCATAGGTCAGAGAACAAGTACTACTTTCACAGTGACACTCTGCTCCTCTCGTGGAGGAAAAAAAAAAGAAAAAGGCATTCACTGAATTTTGAAATAAAGGAATACAGAACACAGCTGTCTGGGACAGTGCCTACTCAGTTTACAGAGCACCATTCTGGTAAAGAAGTAAAACACAACCCTGTCATATTTCACATTTCCTTCACTCTCTCCCCCTGGATGATACATCATCCACTGCAGGATGACCAAAGCATCACTTTTTGGCACCTCTTCTCTGTCCCACCAGTCCTGTAAAAAACCCTGTCTAAGGTTCAGGTGCACCTCTGTGGCTATGCCACTGTGTGGGCTTTTCCTCACAGAGTTTAGAATGGTTGATACACTGTCACAGAAGAATCTCTGATTTACCAGAATGATAAAAAATAGGATTTTGAAGCACCCATCAAACACAGAGCCATGGCAGCCACTTATTCCATCCATGACCCGTCCAGGACAGGGTCTGACTTCTTGCTTTGTATAAAGGGAGACCTTCTATGTAGGATATTTGAGCTCTTTAGAGGGAATGCATGGGTATGCAAATTCCATTGATGACAGCAGTTCTCCAAAGCCCTGAAAGGTATCAAGAGCAATTGCTGATGAAGTCTACTTGTGGGCCAGCAACCTCATGGAGCTTCTCAGACCTCTACTGTGATCAGGTCTGTAGGGGAATGATTTCACAGTAGCCAGTAAAAGCTGTGGCTGACTCAGTGACCACACAAGCTGTGGTCGCCCTTTTTCCAGCTGACATTAGGGCCTAAGAGGAGGATATGCTCAACCTTGATTATGATGCTGATCTTGGCACAGAGCTTTAAATGTGATTCTCTATGTATAAAAGCCTCTAGGGGCTATCTGCAAAATGTTCCTGACCCACAGTCTTGTAAACAAGATTTCCTCACATTTATAAGGTTTCCAAAGCCAAGGAGGAAGCAGCACACACAGTGATGTTGTCAAGAGGAAACCCTGTCCACTTGAAAAAACAGCAGCAAAAAAACAAGCAGAAAAGCAGCAGAGAGTAACACGTAAACACAGGACTCCAAATGAAACAGGTTTGGGAAGGGTTAACCAACTATAACCAGCTTGTTATAGATCCTGAGTGGGATCCCACAGAGTGGGAGGTGGAGGAGAATGCCCAATACTGTGTGCCTGTTAGCCCATGTCAAAGCATCCCTAGTTAGCTGCAAAGGGTTGTGGAGCAGGTGCTGAGTGAACTAGGATTAAGAAGTGGAGGCAAGGTCTGCCTGACACAGGATTTGTCTTGAGCAGCATGAACACAAACTCTTTCATATCTATCACTACAGCAAAGGAAATCTCTGTATAAATCACGGTGGCCTATATCCCCTTAAATATCAGTTTTTTCTCCTTATTTAATTCCTTTGTTCTATAAGATTTTAATAGTATATGATGAAGTTATCAGATAATCAAACTTTTCCAATCAACTAGCAGATTATAACTTCATGACTCATGCATATAATTTTCTAGCAATTGTAAATGAGAATATTTTAGAAAAAAGATGCCATTCATATTCTAAAAATGCCACAAAAACACCTCTTCTCTGCAAAAGTCTGTATTTGTTACTGGGCTAGTTAATGAACAGCAATATATATGCCCAATATATATATTTATTGTGGGAGGATCTATCACAGATAAGTCACTTGAAATGTTATGTACTCACTGTATGTAAATTGAGTGATAGTTAAAGCCCACCTGTTTTTTTCTTCCCCAGCTGAAAAAGTAAGAATAACAGAAGCATCTAGGAAGTTCTCCAAATTATTGTATTTTTAAATGTGCCTTAGTAGCTTTCATTATATATGAAAATGCCTAAATCTCAGCTCATATGCACCTTTACACTTCAACTGTTATTTAAAATTAAGGTAAAACAAATATTTCAAGATTTCCAGGTTGTTCTTTTAAACAAGTAACTACTGAGGCTTACTAGCAGGCTAGTCCTTACTATCTAAGGCTAATCCTTACTAGCAGGCTTCACACACAGCCTCATTCTCATAAGTGTTACGACCATAAAAATGTCAGTGTTCCTGGACCTTACAGTAGGATTGCCTCCTACTTGATGAGGTCTTGATTTTTTGCTCCTGTCCAAAGACTGACAGAATTATGAAAATTCACTTAGAAGTCAAACAATAGCATAATATGTAGGTGTGAAATACACAGATTCAAAAGTCATTGTTGGCATAAGCTGACAAAGTACCCAGAAGCACATTACCATAATTCTACAAAGTCATTCGTGGTCTTACCTTTGCTAACAACAACACAAGGCATAGTGAGCATGTGCCTCCAGTATGAGCTTTCACTTGGACAATTGTGGAGATGAAAAGCAGTATGAACCCCTTTTATCACTCTAACTTTTATTTTCTAACTGAAAAAGGAAACTGTTATTTAGCATCTGTAGAGCTGAAATAAGCAAATACACGTTCTTTAATAAAATATCCTGGAAACGTGGAGTATCTTGTCCTAACATGGCTATATTAAGTGAGCCTTTTCCACATTTCAACCTGAGCTATCTAGACAGAGCTACCAAGAAAGGACATCTGTGGCTGAACTTGGTCAGATCAAAGGTTCATTTAGTATAGGATATCATCTTTGGAAAATAATAATGACTGTTTGATCAATAAAGATTAATTAAGTGAGAATTAAAACAGGGCAGAATAATATTTCCTAGATTGGTAGCCTCTCACCTCAACTACCTGAGACAGGGATTTTTCTGAGCTAAAAGAGTATCTTCACTACACATTCCAATTTTCAAAAAGCATTTTACTCCATTACTCAATTTCATCATTTTTTAAATGCACTTTGGAACACACAACATTCTGGGGCAAAGAATTCTGTGATTAACCTTTACATTATTCAAAAAAAATGTATTTCAATTCTGTATTAATAAAATTATACAAATTGGAAGGAATTGTCTTTTATCAAGACTCGGATTCAAGTATGAATGTCTTTGCACAGAGTGAAGTATATAATGGAATAGCTCAAAATTACATATCAGAACTTGTCAAGACCTTTCAGTTACAAATACACACCAACATACTACTTCTACTTGCTCTTTGGGTTGGGATTCTAGTAGACCAGTCTACACTTGTGCATATTCTTTACTGTGTTAGACATTTTTGACACAAAGTTGGTTTTTTTGGCCTTAAACCAAAAAAGTTTAGTTAAGATTTCCTTTTCTTTTAATGTACCTATATAAAAGATCTGATTTTACAAAAAGTTATTTTGACTATGAGATTGCATGTTAATTTAGCAAATTAAATACACGCAAACATGAGTGGGATGGGTTGCATCATAATGAAAAATTATAAACAAGCTGAAATTTGATAATCCACTAAAACAATATTAACAGGTTGACAATTAAAGGGTATTTGGAAAAAAACCCAACAAACAAACAAAAACAAAACAAACAAACAAAAAAACCCCACTTCAGTTTCCCCAAAACCTCACATCTGCAACTGTCACTGTTTGAAGTACTGACAGGACAAATTCAGTACAGATGTCATTTTCTGTGGAATAGTGGCACCATTAGAAAAAAAAACAAAAACAAAAACCAAGGCTATGATAAATTGATTGTAGCAATTTTTCCTATCGCCTCGGACAAATACTGTAAAGTGAAACTGCAAAGCTCTTCATTTTGAAATGAGGTTTTAATGGGGTAACATGTCA
Organism: Dendrocincla tyrannina; assembly: GCA_035047865.1. Lineage (NCBI taxonomy): Eukaryota > Metazoa > Chordata > Aves > Passeriformes > Dendrocolaptidae > Dendrocincla > Dendrocincla tyrannina. Next base: position 7,300,148 of record JAWWMP010000001.1, on the reverse strand, counting down.
CATGTGTTGGTGAAAGAAGGTAGGAAAAGCCTGCGTGCATCCTGATTCTCTGAACTCTTCACCCTACACGCCTCATATCAGATACTTCGTAGCTAAGGCAAGCAGCAACCCTCATCCCAAAGTCTTTTCTTATTGAGTTCTGCAGCTGCTTTTCCTCCCAGATGGAAGTTTGTGAAAACCAAAACCCTCTTACTGTTCCTACTGCAGATGCTCCTGCTTTGTCAGTCCTCTTTTCACCAGAAAGAAAAGAGAAGACTGAAACAGCATCTCTGAGAAACTGCTCCATCATACATCTGGAGAGAACCATCAAGAGAAGAAAATCACTTTCATCTTTAACCCTTTATAGCGGTGCTTGACATGAGTTTGATAATGTCCATGCAAAATTTAATGTATTTATTGATACCTTTTTTATTATACATTTTAGCCAATCCTGAAGTATCAGTACTTTATTAGACTCTGATTTTTACCCACCTGCCTTTTTGTGCCCTCACAGATGCAAGCAAGACTACTTGCAACAAAAATTCTTGAGGTGAAGGTAGAAAAACTCAGTGTTAGTAAGCAGACCTGTCTATTTAAAATTATGCCATTAAACCCATGTTTTACTATTGCATTACTATGCAGTTTAATTTCTTTTCTGATTTAGACTTTGTAGAAGTATTTATTTTGTCTTTTTAGGTATGGATCTCAAACTGGAACTTTACAAAAATAACTCATGGTAAATATGGATGAATAAAAACCCCCCACATTATGCACTTATTCATCTGGAATCTTGAGAGAAAAAGGATCTTTTTTGTATGAAATTAAACTGCCAGTACTTCAAATTAGTTATTCCAGCTGATTACAGTAATCTAGAAAAGGCAGCCTCTAATCCTTCAAGACAATAAAGCTAACCCACACTCTAAACACTGAACCAAACAGACCACTAAAAATCAAAACAAATCAAAGCTAGCTACCCGTCAGAGTGGATGCTCATGGAGAAGTTAGAGCAGTTCCTGCTCTTATAACATTCACAGACACTAATGTTGTCTTGGAATAAACTCAAATTTTTCAAAGCTTGTCACTTCTATGGTTATGTGAGCTAGTTATGTTCAAATGTTAAAAAAGTGCCATCCATGAAGAATTTAGAAATCTCTGGTATAAGAATTATTGCAATTCTTGGGGTTTTCTCTAGTTATATTTGCTATAGCTACCAATAAGGCTACATCTGCATATAAAGCTTGCTGCCTTGGAAGGATGCTAAAAACTATAACCACACCATACCAGCTGATGTCCTTGAAGGTTGTTCTAGATTTTGGGTTATTTTGGTGGGTTAATTCAGGATACCAAAGAAGAAGTTTTCTAATTCTTTTATCAGTTTTTGACATATTTGACACATGCTGTTGTACAGCAATCTCAGAAAGTAAAGGCTGTCTATTCCATGAGGTGAGTCTTTGTTCCTACTCCATCAGTTTTCTCATCCAATTCACATTGAAAGTACACTACACAGTTTTTCCCATCAGCCTTTCTACTTGAATAGGCCCAAAGAAGTTGTGAATTCCCTATTCTCTGGAAGTGTCCAAATCTAGGTTGGATGTGACCCTGAGCAACCTACAGGTCTATTGGAAGGTGTCCCCACCCTGTGGTGAAGTGGTTGAAACTAGATAATCTTGAAGGTCCCTTCCAACCCGAACTATTCTATAATTCTATTTAAGCTGTTTATTCATTATTGCTATCATTATCCATACAGGGACCATGCACTGTTCCTTTTTAGCTTTCCCCAAACCCTAATACTGTCTTACACATGCTATGCCAAAAAGTTTATGATAAAATCATTCTTTAGTGCCTGCTCCTTCAATGTCCTGATTACTCATTTTGCAGGGCTTCTCTGAGGATAATTATTCCTTTAATAAACTTTCACTGAGGTGTCAAGAAAGGCAGAGGACACAGAAGAAAAATTTGAAATTAACAGAACTCCAGATAAACTAAAAAGAACACTCCAAAACCCCAAGTTTTGGTCACTCTTAGGAATAAGGTATAGAGACCTTGGTTTAGGAGGGAAATTGTTTTGGCCACTGCTTTTGGAATGTTTGAAAACAAGCACCAGTGTATGTGCAAAGACAGAGAGTGTTTTTATTACTGCTATTATAATTCTTACTTTACTACGTTCCAGAACATGTTTCTCTATGATTCCATTTCCTGGAGAACAGCTTTGACATTTAGATTCAAGTCAAGGTGTTGTCATTAGGTTTCGTGTTGTTTTTTTGGTGTGGGGTTTTTTGTTAGGGTGTTTTTTTAAGAATTCCTAGCTGTCTGTTTTCATTTGGTGGCTAATCCATTTCTCTCTCCAGAAAGAGTAACTAATATATTTGTTGTGATATGGGCCTTGTTGCTAGAAAAAGAAAAGCCAGCTAAATCATGTAAAGAAATCAACTTCACTCTTTCTTAAACTGATTTTACAGCTGAATAGCTTCAAATATAATGTAAACAAAGCTCCATGACAAATCTATCATCTGCTGTAATGCATTATTCAGGTCAACATACAGTAAGTATAAGCTATGTGGGAAAAGTTGGGCAGTAACTATTTTTTTCTGGAGAAATTAGAGGTACAGACATTACGCAAATTCCCAGGAGAGGAGTTTCTTTCTAGTGCCTTATGATAATTGATAAGCATCAAAATGGAATAATACTTGATATTGTTACATAAACAGCAAGTTCTTATGCAGTAGAAGACTAAGCTTCTAGTATGTCCTTTATGAAACTGCATCATAACAAGAGATTAATCTTTTGTGATGGTGTTTCAGTACAAATAGTTGTTTTTAATACACTACAAGCCAAGAATGAAAAACTTATTTAAAAAAGCAAACCTGAAATAATTAACTAAAATTAGATAATATAGTACAAAAAGTATAAAAATAACTTAATAGGTATTTCTCTCTTTAAATTTATGGTTAGACCCCAAGATCCCTCAAACCTTATTTAATTTGCATATCATTCATTGTCCACTTGCTCTATTTCCAATTTTTTTGCCATCTGGTTTTCTAATGCTGTATCCACCATACAAATTTTTCTACATGTAAAGCCTCTAAACTGTAACTGATTAATGATGTATTACAAAATAAATATGTTTAGGTTTTTTTTAAGGCCTGTCTCACTGCTTTAAACTAATTACCCCTAAATCACCCACAGTAGGTGATAAGGTGAATAATGTCTGTGAAGTTAACTCCTACAAAGAATGAAAAAGACAGAAGGAGCTACAGCAAAAGATATAAACCAGAAAAATCAAAGGATGGAGTCTCAAAGGTTATAAAAAGAAAGCCCAAAGCAGTTCAGCAGAATGGAGATATTGATGGGAATACATGACTGAGAGGAAATTTGACAGTCCCAAAATGTATCATGTCATGCGACAGGAGAAGCAGCAGCAGCTGGTTCATGTTAAACAGCACTTTACTCTGCAATTGCTCCTAATAATTTTAACAACATAGACTTCTACTCACTGGTGTCTCATAATCCGCCCTTTGTAATGCATCCAACGCTTTTGCCTCTCCACACACCCCAGGACTCTTAGACTGTTCTAGCTGCCCATCTCAGCTGCTCCCATTCTTGTCTCCCTAACTGCTGCACGCTTTTCCCAACAGGCTCTCCAACCCGTTCAACAGCTGCTACAAACACTGTTATCTTTGGCACAGCATCCCAATGGTTTCAAGAAGTTTACTTGAAGAGTAGGTGGACCACAATCTGTATTTCTGTAAAATGGGATACACATCTAATCTTACACAATATTTGGGGTGGGATACAAAATCTGTATCCTATGGGTCCTGAAAACATTCTCATTTTGCCCATTATATTTGCATTTCTATGAATGCACTCATTGAAAGATGGATAAGTCATTGCAGAAGTGGCACAAATACATTTCTTGCCTGACTGGGCATGTAAATAGGTAATGGGATAGTGAACAAAATGTCAGCTTGCTTTCTCGGAGTTTTAAATGAAAATAAAGCTCTAAATTCAGAGCAACACAGCACCAGATGAGTAGTTATGCATTGTAAAAATACTTAGGAAAGAAGTAGAGGGTCATTATAAAGGGTAAAGTGTCCACAGTTTGCACAGGAAAACTTTTAAGGGAGATAAAGAACACAATGTGAACAGCAGCAATGGGGTTTTTTCAGGATTTGGCCAAGCACTCTAGAAGGACATATTCAGATCTCTGATTTATACCTCCATCACTTGAAAAGTACTAAAACAATTCCAAAACCTCTTCCTGTTCCTCATTGCAATATCTCACCATGAAATTCCATTTAACTGTCTCAAAAATGAAGTTAAAGCTGCTCATTTTAAATAATTTGCACTCCTAGAGAAATCTTTTTGACAAGAAATGCTAATTACAAAGAAACTACATTCAGCTACTTTTTTCTCATGTTACTTAGCACTTTGCCAAAAATATCTGCTTGAAGCAGGAAACGTTCCCTATAGAGTATGAAGACAGTTTATAAGAGCTGATGAAGCCTGTTTATAAGAGCTGTTCTTTCTTCCTGATTTCTTCTGTAATAGATACCTATAGCTTACAACGAGTAAGTCCACATGAAAGCCTAAAGCTCAGATTTTTTTTCAGCTAAAACTTTAAAAGTTTTAGATATTTTATTACTTGCAGATTATAAGCAAAAAAAAAAAAAAAAAAAAAAGGAAATAACATTCTAAATAGCTCCAGGAAAACAGCAAACATCATATGACACCTAACATACTAAAAATATTTTTTCTTTAGTAATCATCTCATGCAAGGACACTGACAATAGAGAAGATACTCATTGACACTGGAACAGCAGTGGAAGGAAGATAAACTAAATGTACAATAATTCTGTTCTGGAATGACAATATTAATCAAAAAGGAAGGAAATATTTCTGTGTAGTATGGTATAAATTTGAACCATGATACAACAGAGCTCAGTATTTCTCATGTCAACCTCTCTAGCTGAGACATGCACTGGAGATCTTCCCATTTTAGGGGGTGGAAAAGAAAGGGACAAATTGAAATGCCTCAGTGATTCTAAGCTGCATCATTCAGACAGATTAACAGCTGGCATCAGGAGACTTTTCCAAAAAAATTTGATCATGTTGAGGTATGTTTCCATTAACATATACACACAGCTGAAAGTTTCTTGTCAACTGCCCAAAAAGGTTCAAAAATCCAATTGCACCTTTAATTGTCCTTTCAATCTCAAGTTTTCAATCCCAATGTAACTTTCCATGTAGACTATAATAAAAATATTTTCATCAAAATAACATCATGCTTACCATACTACTCCATAGTTCATGGATTACAAACCAGTAACACACTCTTATTTTTACTCACAGAGAAACATCTTGCTTGCAGACGTACTATTTACACACTCTCATTAAGTGTTTCTTTTGAATTCAAAGCATATTTATAAGCCAAATTTTAGAACACAAGTTCAATGCTAAGTACACAATACATTTTATTCCTGAGTTGGAGAGAGACTGGTTGGGGTTTTTTCATGTCAATGAAGTTTAACTTGACTTTAATGAATTGGCCTTTGCCAAACATTGACCAAACATTTTCACAAGTTGAAGAAAGCAATAAACCTTCAAATTCAGAGAAAACCGTAGTTGCAAAAAGAAGCATAATTCTATTTGAATATCATGCCCTAGAGACCTGATGTGGTAAATGTACTTCTAGATAACATTATTGAATAAATGAAGTATCCCAAGCTTTCATACATATATATGAAAATGATAGGTGAATATGTATAAGTTATATAAAACAGGCTTTCCTTTTTTTTTTTTTTTTTTTAATCTGGAACCATATGCCCAAAGCATAGGACCTCTCAATTCATTTTCACCATCATGTAAAATCAACATGAATTAAGTTTCACATTCAAAATAATTTGTTCCAGATTATCTCTGTCCTGTTTAACTATTAAAAAATAATAGAAGAAGAGGAACAAGTACCAAAAATAGAATATGACATATTACTGTGGACTCCTACTGCCATTTCCATGAAATTCTTACAGAAATTTCATCTACCTTTCCAATTTTTATAATAAAATAGGAAGGTACGGACTAAAAGTCTGAACTTCATTGTCCCACTGACTCAGGGTTTACAATAAGGGGTTCCTAGGACACTTCCATGCCCAGATGAGTCTGATTAGTGCAGCTGCTGAATTGCAGGCACCTGCCTAGTACAAGTTAGAGCTGAAACCTGAAAATAGTGGATGGGGGAATAAAAGGCATCCTCCGGTTTCTACTTCACTGAAAGACATGGATGTCATCCAGAACAATTTGCCACTAAATCATCTCTACCGGTATCTTGATACAGATCTACTGCAACTTCTACATGCTGCTGATACGTGAGCTCATTTGTAAGTAATAGATTGCATTAAAATGTGTCCTGGGAATAAATGCATGTTTACTCAGAAAACATTTGCTGAAAAAATGGTAAATACCAGTAACAAAATTTTATCTTCTCATTCTTTAATAATATCAAAGAAAATACATATCATTATCAAGTTTTTGGTTTAGAAAGTTAAAGTGGTTTTTGACGTAAAGGGTCAATGACACTTAGCACTTGATTACCCTTGAAATCTCTTCAATAAGGTGTAATCTCTGCTGGCTTTTGACACAAGACACCCATCTGGCTCATTCCCATCAGAAGTGTCACTGAAGCTGTTGGTTAATGTCCTCAGGTGTCTGATGTCAGCTCTGGGGAAAGAATGCTGTATTACAGAAGTCTTTATTTCCCTGGCAGGGAGGATGTTTTGTTGAACTGCTCTAACTTCTGCACTACTGGAAACTTCTTCACTACTACAGTGTCCTCTCCATGTCCATAATTTGTGGGGGGACTAAAAACATAATTGTTTTTCTTGTGACATTTATGGCTCGTTTTTCCCCCCGTAATATTTTCAGTGTCAGTGCCTTCATTATCCCATTCACACAAAAGCATAGTAAAAAAATTTCTTCTGTCTTAAAATCTGGGAGATATTTAGGATGGCCAAATTCCTTCAGGAAGGAATCAAAATTTCACTCCTATCTATCATCAAAACTCAGTATTCTGACTCCCTGGCACTGTCCATAGTTCCATTGTCATTGATTAGCAAGAATCTCTATTCCAAAGGTTTAACGCAACAAGGATGTAAAGTGAGCGCAACTGTATCTTTATTGTCTAGACTAGAAAATAACTGAATTTTCACAGTTTTTGCAATTGGATATCACTGATAAAGGCTGCCTTAAACAGGCTTTAAGATTAAAACAGAAAGAAACAGGGAGAATGATACTGTGAAAGCAGGAGAAAAATCACAACATGCTGAACTCAATATAAACAGACAATGCAGTTCAGAGCAGCTCCTGGCTCTCGGTGCTGAGGGACAGATGTCTGAACTTGGCTGATCACAATGAAGGAAATTGGCACAAAGAACAAAACTTCTAAAAGTAGAGCAGATCTAAGGCCAGAAATCGTTCCCTTAAAGTCATCCACTGGAGGGTACAAAGGCACTCTTCCTTTCTGTCACTCTGCTCCATCTTATATCCCCAGCTGATATAAAGCAAGTGCTACTATTAAAAATTTACTAATTTATTCTGAACATATTCCCTCCTTCGTCTTTGTTATTAACTTCCCTACTAAAAGCTTTGACACACTTTTTCACTTAACATTAAGCTCCCATTTCTTCCTTACAGAGTTATGGCTGCTCCCTATGTGATGTACAGATATGTTCAAGTCAGTGCACATTTTTAAACTGCAAATCACAGAATGCAGTGCTCTTAGCTCATGCTTTCCTTGACACTTTGTTCTTGCATGTTAATCACAAAGTTCCCGGGGGCCATTTTTGCCATTGAATACTGAAAAGGTTACTGCTACGAGGACAAAAAGATGCAAATTATTAAATTACAGACAACATGCAACACACAGCACAGTGTCACGTGTCATGGAAAAACTATCACAACTCCTCTGGGAAAACTGTCAAAACAAAGAATTTACTGAACATTTCAGTGCAGTTTAAACTAAACATCAAACTTCACGCAATTTATTTATTTATTTAAAAGATACATTAAAATGGAAAACATCCAGCATAGAGAGAAAGTATATAGTTTTCACTGAATACTGACTTTCCTTGGGTAGATTTCTCTAACTTTTAGATATTATTTTTCATTACTCATTGAAATCATTATTACAAACTCTTCAAATATCTCTGAAATCCAGTATGCAAAAATTTTAATATACCTGTGCTTTTCCACACAAAAAGATGTTCAAATTCACTTGCTACCATAATTGAGTTACATCATGCTTCATAAAATGCTGTGATAGCTCCGAAAACTTTTCCATTTTATTTTAGAAGCATTGAAACAGAATCCCCCTTGAACAAAAAATTGGGGTTTCACTTTCATGAAGAGGATCCAATACAAAGACATAAAATTAGAAAATTAGCATATTAACAAATTAGCTACTTTGCAGAATGATTGCACAAAACACCAGAGGATCAAGTTCCATTCAACAATTCATTTCCAATTTGGTGACAAATCATCATATATAATTCCCTTTCTATCGCATTTTGATTTCAGGCTAGCTACATACAAGAGGAAATATTCTTTCTAGAAATATGTAGGATCAAGGTTTAGATCTGCACATTGCTATAGGGATAATTTGAGACATAACTTTATTAGAGGAAAAAATACATATGTTTCCAATAATGATTGCAAAAGATGTGCTCTTGTGGAAAATTCTAGCCATCTGGAAGGGTGCTAAATGGACTCGTTGCTAGGTTAGTGTTTTGTTTTGTTGATAGCCAGAGCACTTAATTTCTATCTTTGGCATTTACTGTTCTTTGCAAATTGCTTTCCTCAGCCACTATAACACTATTATAGCAATACATTTTAACACTACTTAAAATATATTCTCACTTGTGACTGGAAAACTTTGACAAAAATGAATAAATTAATCATTATAAATTTCTTAAAGTCATTAGGCTGGAATTTACTCTCATTTATCAGGCTTCAGTAGTCTGCTAGAAATACAGCAAGCAAAACTCAACACAAAGAAAACAACTTTTTACATGTTTATCTTTGACTTAATAATCATCTCCAGACAAACTGTTAAAATGGTAAATGGTCCACACTAACTGTATTGATTGTAAAATAAAACATGAGAAAAACATATATCACTATTGTTTTCTGTGGACAAGAAGAAACTATTAGGGAAAAAAAATCCCAATTAAGGAAAACCTGATAAATTAGGTAAAGAACGAGTTATGATAAGTGGGACACATCCTAAAGTATTTCATATGGGCAGATCTATTACTCAATACTTAAGAAAAAATTGCAAGCTCTTGGACAGTAGTGAAAAACATACAAATGGTGCCACGTGAAGCAGGGGAATGACTTTCTCTGATATATTCTCAGTGGTATGAACAGGAGGAGCCTCAGAGCCTGGTCTTAGCAGAGGTTGACCTTGATATTTGTTCCATGTGCCTGACTAGAGAGCACATATCGAGATGAGTATCCACATCCTCTCTGAATTTGAACTTTGATCTAACAAAGCTTGACAAAACACCGGCATATTTTGGGACAATTGATTCCTTGCTTTCTGTACAGAGTGCACAAAACATGCTGCTTGAATATTTTCCTTCATGGATGAGCATGATTATTTAACTCTTTGCAGAGTGATACAACTTTAACAGTAGAACTTTAACTAAGAACTTAATTTTAAGCACGTCAATTAAATAATTTTAATCTAATTCAAACCAAATGCATATGAGCACGTTTCAGCTTAAATGTTTTATTAAATCCTTTGTTACTAAATAGACAGTTTTGTGCAATGAAGAGAAGTACCAGAAAAGGAGCAATGTAAATTAACATCCAGTTTTCTCCAGATTAACTGCAACATGAATTGCAAGAGCTGGATTTATTTTTCTACCCATTCTGTCACCTTTTTCACTTAATTATGCAATGAGTTCTGATGTCTCAAACCTCACTGCAAGAAAGCTCAATAAATCAGACTTGCAGTTTGATTACAATAAGTGGCTTCAAATACAATAAATTATTTCACAATTAACAGAACTAGAGACCTGGTGTGGATTTCATCTAAATTTTGTGTCAATGCATACACTCATGATGTAACCAGTTCACATACAATTCTTTGTTTTATCAAGTGAGATTGAAAACACGTGCCATTTAGAGTTTAAACTTCTGTAGATGTAGGATTTATAAAAGATGATGTTCTCCTGCAGTGGCAAGTTGTTTAGTCCTGTTTTCCACTCTGAAGTGGAAAAGCTCTAAAATACAACTGGACCAATAAACCCCAATCATTCAGTGATACTGCAGGTTTCCATGTGGAGTGGCATAGGCAATGTATAGAGTAAAAATATCTGTAATTCTACTATGTAATACTATTATATGTATATTATGTGAATATATAAATATATAGTGGCCTACTTATCTCTTTGAAATAAGACAACTTATTGCATGTTATAAAAAAACTACTTCCAGACTAGCAGTTTTTACAGTTTTACAATTAAAAAAGGGGGTTAAAAATTTTTTTATGCAGTTTTTAATTACTTTCTGCACTTTGAGAAGTAGTATAATTTGTAATGTAGCTATAATAATTTTATTTCTGTCACTTGGTGTAAGATGAACTATTCAAATCTGTCTGGTAAAAAAGAAATCCCTCTTGGGAAAACAGTCACTCTGCTCTGCTCCTACGCATGCTATGAAATACAGAAGGAAGTAGAATACAACAAGAAATTAAAAAAAATAAAGAACACAAGGTTGAATTCTTAAGTTTTTGATCACTTTTTTATATGTACAAATTGCACTTTAAATTTCTCAAAAGTCTATACTCAAAATACTTGTAACAAAGTTGAACTCAACAAAATAAGCATCTATTCCCTTGAAAAAAAATTGTTGGGAGAGATTAATAGTTCTTAAAAAAAAAAAAATCCCACTGATTTAAACTACTTGCCAACATGAACTTGAGGAGCTAAAAAATGGCTCTATAAAGAGTCTATCATTTTTCAATATAAGATAACTTTGCTACTACAGAGTTTTTCCCTAAGAGATTAACATGCCAAAATCTTATTCCTATTAGGAAAATATTGTTCATATAAATAATTATTAAGTCTGTTGAACATGCAATTAGTTGTCTGACCCAAAATAATAAGGATTTATTAACCAATATTATTTGACATACTTTATTTTTTCAATCTTTATAGCATGTAAAACTGTTTTCAGCTTTCTGTGTTTCCAGGTTGAATACTGAGCATTCAGCCACACAACTGAAACCCTAGCCATTTAAAAATGGAGCATATTCTAGTCCATGAGCAAATCGATACAGCAGTCCTTATAGGAAAGAAAAATAGCTCTTGCAGCAAGGTCTGAGAAAAAGAGCAACCTGCACAAATCCATGAAAATGGAGGACATGGTTTCAAGTCACTGCCATGAATTATCTGTCCAGAAATCAAAATACATTTGATGCATCCAAAGGTAAAAGCACATCACCATCATACTGGTAGTTACCTGATTTTCTGTCATCTCTGCCTATTTTGGACCATGAATTCCAACCTGAAGTGAAACACTCATAGTTGTATTTTCTTACTGAATTTCTTTATTGTTTTGATGTCATGAATTTGTATGCCACCACCACCTCCCCCCAAATATGTAAAAAATAACATTTTCTGTCAAAGCTGTAGAGAAAAGCAATTGCAGGACAATTTCATTAACTCTTATAAACTGAAACTAAAGTTTAGCCAAGTTCATTTGTCTTAAAAACCAGCTACAAACTCAATGATTGAGGAGCCAGACTATTTAGATTCCCAGCAAATCATTCAAGATGCAAGGATCTGAGTCCTATATGCTTACGCAAAATAGTTGAGTCTCTGTCCCAACACTTTGTGAGTTACTGGAAGTTACCACTGCAATAGGTACATACTACAAATTTACACAACTGGGTTGTAGAAAAATCTCTCTTTTAAAGCAGAGACTGTCAACTTTACATCTCTCTTTAAAAATGAAATTCTGGGCCATAAAAATCTGCAGGAAAAGCTTTATTTAAATTGGGATTTGAGTATGAAGGTGATGCCTTCTTCTGAGTTTCCTTGGACAAAAAGTCCTCTTGGCATTTCAAAAGAGCATCTGCACAGTATTGGAAAATATTTCAGTCCTACTCAAATAATTTCATTTTATTTCCAAAGTTGTTTGTAATCAAACACAGGATGAAGGATGTGGTTTCTATAGCAGAGAAAACTACTTTAATCAATGAAGATGACTAAAAAACAACTAGAGATATCTTCTCTCTTTTTGTTAACCAAAATCTCTACTGCCTGTAAAGGCACCCAGAAATCCCTGTACGCGGCCAGCCCCTCCCTGCTGCCCCTGGCCAGAGTTTGGTGGCTGGGACAGGGCCACCTCAACCTTGGCTCAGCAGGAAGACTGGGAAAACCACTTATTTCTCTAACTGGGACTGACACCACACCCCTCAGAATACAGACATCCAACAACAAAAGAAATCATTTGTGAAGTTTTGTTTTCATTCAGTTGTTTAAACGTAGCCACCAGTAGGATTTTTTTTTCCTCAGTGGTTACTTTTTGATGCCAAAGGTATGAACAGCTCCAATCACTCCTTGCAGTTAGGATTTCCTTACACTGTCAGAGATGAATTACATTACCTGTCCCACTACTTATTCATTTAAACTTATTATTTATTTCAGAATGTTTTCAGACTTCATTATGCTTGACTAGCCTCAATAATTTAATGTCAACTCTAAATTTTTCTTCTCTGAAGTACTTTCTCCCTTTTTTTATATGCCATATAATTATCCATAGAAAATTTCACACAGAAAATATCATAACTGTTAGCCTTTGGACAAACTGAAGATTTGATTTACACTCATATTGGCTTCTGCTTTCCATTCCTAATTTTTAATCATTACCACTAATTTACTTCTCACTATTTGACAATCTTCCCCAAATAATCTCATGTAAAGAACTAGCTCTGAAACTGTTCCAAAAGTCAAGTAATTTATTTTTTAAGACAAACACATGATTATATCAGGAGAGTTTTAAAGAGTGTATCTAAGCACAAATGCAAGCCACATCTGTCATGCTTTCAAAAAAGGTACCTTTATCTCTTCTTCCTTAGAAGCTGATCACTATATTTGTTTATACTGCTGGTGCACTGGCTAAAGTGATGAAAATCTACCTTTGTTTACAATCATCTTGGGCCCAGAAAAAGGAAAAAAATGCATATTTTTGTCCGTTCCGTAATATGGCCAAGCTGGTCAAGGGAGGAGATTGTTTCACTCTACCCTGCACTGGTGTGGCCTCACCTTGAATATCATGGCAGTTTTGTCACAACAACGTAACAAAGACATTATGATGCCTTAAGATCCTTAATGATTTTTATGTATTTATAGATTTTAATATAGCTGTATAGTTCCTAACACATTAGAATACTAGTTAACAGTTACAAAACTTCTTTCTTACAGTTTGTGCCATATTCTTGAAATTCTGTCTAACATTCTTTTCAAGCGAGTAGATTTTAGCAAGGACATCTTGTTTGGGACACAAGCACCTGGAAGATCTATCTTGCTTTGACTACAATATAAGGCCCAAAACCCTTGGAGAACTTCCTAAGAGGCAGACCCTTCGGGCAGACAATTTTCAGGTTGGATGTACCCATTAGATATGATAAGTAGTGTTATAAATTTGTGAAATCCTCCTACTGTGTTTACATCTATTTATTTTGCTGCGTCTGAAAGCGCTTTCAGTAAAGGACCTGCTCTCTATTTTATCTGTTCTAATATTGTCTGCAAAGTTCTTTCACTTTAGGCAACAAGAAAGCATCCAAAGGAGGGCAACAAAGATGGGGAAGGCCCTTGAGGGGGAGCTGTATGAAGAGCAGCTGAGGGCACTTGGTGTGTTCAGCCTGGAGGAGACCTCACTGAGCTTCTCAGTTACAGCTTCCTAAGGAGGAGAAGGGCACTGTTCTCAGCTCTGTGGGGACCAGTGACACGCCCCAAGGGAATGGCCTGAAGTTGTGTCAGGGGAGGTTTAGGTTGGATATCAGGAAGAGGTTCCTCACCCAGATGTTGGTTGGGCACTGAACAGGCTCCCCAGGGCAGTGGTCACGGCACCAAGGCTGACAGACCTCAACAAGCATTTAGACAATGCTCTCAGGCAAATTGTGTGACTCTTGGGGATGGTCCTGTGCAGGGCCAGGAGTTAGACTTGATCCTTGTGGGTCCCTTTCATCTCAGCACATTCTGTGAAGAGCCACGTAGGCCACCTTAAACTCAGACTTCAACAAGAATAAACAGTTTCACACATTACACTCAACTGAATTGGATCTCTGAGATCACCAGTCACAATACACACACACTTACCCACCCACTTAAGCTGTAGAAAATACCACACAAATGTCTGCAGGCATCACAGAATTGTTTTCATTACAAAGAGTTCTTTGGACTATTTCACCATGGCTGCATTAAGGTAGTATTTCAGAGCCAATCTGACAATAGCAGGGGTCACAGTACATGAACCAAGACCAGCCCCATGAGATTACTATATTTTTTTCCCCACACTGCAGCCTAACAAAACATACATGAAGCTTAGATCCTATTTCATAATGAAATAACAATGTTGTGCTATTGCTGCTCAGAGGGAACGCTTCAAATATGACCAAACTGTTAATGTGGCTGTAACTGTCCAAAGTGCCTTAAGGGCCATTTATTAAAAATAAAAAATAAATTGCTTCTGCTACTGTATAAATCCCTAAATGTACAAGGTCTGAGGGCAGCATTTTGAAGGAGAAATACTTAAGTGTTAGAAGTAAAATTTGCTTAATAGGAGACTGGATTTTCATTTAGTTACAACAGAGCTACACGTGCTTGTCTGAAATTATGATAATATGCAGTTGAAGTCAAACCTGAATATCATAAAAGATAATGCCCACACTACATCAAAACACTTTACATAGACACACTCCATTTGGAAATCACTTTATTTATTACAGCTAGTGATAATCCCAATTGCCAACAGAGAAGGCATGCTTTCTATTGAAAAATTTCACCCTCTCAGTTCCATACTGCATCTAAAATATCAGATAATAAGAATGTTTCCTGGGAAGTTTAAATAATGGATTGAAGTTAGGGGTTTCTTCTAACTGAAAGCTGACAAACCACAAAACCTGCTAGTGGTCATTCTACTGCTGTCATGTGGCACAATTTCTTATATTGTTAACAGGCAACTTACTGCAGAACCAGTGCTGGACTCTGCTTGGATTTCAAGTTAATGTAACCTAAAGTACTTCCACGTAATTCATTTAACATGTACAATATTGGTGCTAAAGAATTGCAGTATTAGGCCTTTCACATATTAATCTCTGTCATTCTATGGCTGTGTTGACGTTTATAACATATGTAGCACTTAAATATTAAAAGACAACCTAGTAATAAATATCTTATAGTTGTCTATAAAGAAAGCAGTAAATAAAAAGGAATATTTTCAACATGGATGTTCTCTTGAACTCTGCAGATCTGAGCACACAGACACATTCAGCCCTGCTTCTTATCAGCAGCATCATAAACACTAAGCAGTGGTATCGTATTATATTGTGGCAGCACTTACTGTCTGCTTTCAACAAAGGGCACCTATGGTATTGTGTGTTGTAAATACATGTGGAGAGACAGCACCTGCTCCAAAATAACATCATATATTAGAAATCAAGGTTAAAAAGTTATAATTCACTGATCCAGAGTTCTCAAGTCCCGGTTCAGTACTCCAGCAAAAATACTAGATATTTTTTTCCCTCTCGAGTGACTATTTTAATTATGAAGTTGTTACTCACAAGTATGTCCTCTTTCCAAAGAAAAGCAGATGTGTTTGATACTGAGAAAAAAAGGTAGGGAAGAGGAAAACAGACTAAAACCTCTTTTGCTGTAGTAGTTCCAGGGTCTGTACACTGTATACTGAAGGTTTCATAAATTCAAAGGAATAAAGAAATATCACTATTTCTCAGATTTCTATAATCAACCGCATTTCACCCTCTCTCAGCTTCTTTCCTTTTACTGCATCATCCTATAGCAAAAACTTTATGCTGGATTTGTGGCATAATTTTCATGACTGCAATGTCATGCAGAGGATTCCAATTCAACCAAAGGATCAAGAAGAAACTAAGGTGTGAGGATAGGCTCTGAGCTTTGCTGCTGGATTGAAGCACAAATAGCCAACACTACTGAAAAGAACATAGACATTGCTAAGCAAGTACGTCTTTTACTTTAAACATTCTCATTCAAACTTGCCTCACTATGATGGTTCATCTGATCACCATGAAACGCAAGAAGACGAAACCAGAAATACCCTAGACAGCCTGACTACACCAATGGGTAACATGGATTTTTTTTTTTCTTGCTACAGTTTATTTGACCCATGTGACAAAGGACACTAATTCTTGCTCTGCAGAACAGGAAGACACGTTCACGTGCCAGGTTTTATTTTTACCTTGCTATCAGTGTACAGTTGGGAATTTGAAGCACCTACCATCATTGTACTTCAGTGCAGATTAAAATCTGGGCTTCGGCATCGGAGAGCTAATAAAGAAGCCTTAACAAATTACATGGATGTCTATATAATTTGTCAAAAAGTAACAGTGCCAGAGATTTAACTATTCACCTCCAACTTTTCTTTATTTTTTTAAAGAATCTGGAGTCTTCAATTGACAGTAAAAGCAAGCAAGCTGTGTTCACAGATAAGAATAATCTGTGTAATATTCTGTTATGTTATGAATACCTGTACAAGCAGATAGATAGACATTACACACCTATTATTCTCTTTCACAGGATCAAGAATAGAGAAGCTGTGGATCACAGACACTTTCCCAGGCTGCTACAAGTAAGAATAGATGCTGGCATGCAAAACTGGTGCTTTACAAACTACAGCATTTAGGTTTAGTGGGAGTTCCCAGAACCTGCTTTGTTAGTGCCTTGAACAGAAAGGACAGCACAATTCCCCTTCTACGGGTATAATCTTCATGTGCACATGACTGCTATCATAGTATGCTAAAGTCTGTATACTATGTGAGTATTTAAAAGGAGGTTTTGACTAACAAGCTGAGTTTTTTTGCCATGTAGGATGGTAGATGCATTGGGGTAGAGGAGGCTGAACATGGTGATAAAAAAGGAGAAAATAACCCACACAACTGAGGTAAAATGCAAAGTTAAACCTCCTAATACATATCCTGAAAGCTCCACCATGATCCAAACCCAAAACATTTCTGCAGTGTCAAGTCAACAACTGGGGGGCATTTTTTTGGGTTTTGTTTGTATTACTCATAAAAGAGAATAAGGCTTAAGGTAGAGGCTTAATACACTCTGAAGACACTAATTCACCCAAGTAGGGAAGTAGGGTAAAAAGAATGTGACACAAACCTCTGATTTTCACAGAGCAGTGTTAAAGTCGTATGGGAGAGTAAATGAGGCAAAAGTTACCATTGTTAACTAGATCTACGGTACTGTAAGTTAACAAATCAATTTCACATTTAGAAGAAACTCATATTCTGAGGTAATGGGGTCAGTTGAAGTTCATCATCTAGTACCAAGCAAAGTAAGACTTCCCCAAACACACATTCATAAAATAATGCTGTGAAAAGAGTCTAATTTAAAAAGAGGAAATCCATTGTTAAAGCTACTATGGTCATTCTGAAAAGTTCAGACATGAAATTTGCAACCAATGCTAAAGAAACTACCAGTAGAAACACCAAACTTTTTAAGTATTATGCAGTCATAGGTAAGCAGGAAGAAAAAACAAAAGAGAAAGAGTAAATCATCACACCTTGAAAATTATACTGAATAAAATGCAGAAGTTGACCTCTTCTAAACAGATACATTGCTTCTAATATGGAATAGATATTAAACACAATATTCCTAAGATTATGCACCTCAGAATACAAAGATTTTAAGAATTTAAAAAAAGAACTGGAAAAAGCTATAAGCATTTAAAACTTTTCTGTGAATAGGAATAGGTGCTTCAGGAAAATTTTTAGTTTTGTTATCATCAACTTGACTTACCCTCAAGTTAAAGGTCCACAGCAGTTTTCATCCAGAAAGAACTTCCAGGAGCCGTCCAAGTTACCCTTGCAAACATTTAACCACAAGAGGGTCTACGTCTAGCTACAGTAGCTCAAAACAGCAGCAAATTCCAGCCATGACTTTTTCCATCTTACTGTACACACAGATATAACATCTAAATACATAGTCTACAGACCTTAACTGCATTCTCCCTTCCTTAAAGTTTTGGCCACCTCAGCTCCAGACCAGGACAAGAACACAGTGATATAAAAAGAAGCTGCTAAACATGAGCAAACTCTACACCTGGGATCTGCTTTTAGTCTGCTTCTCTCTGTGATTTTTAAAGTCTAATGATATCATGGGATGGGGCACTAAGATCATCTTCTGTCATGTCATTTGCCTGAAACTGCACATAAATGACATCATGAAAATGGAAAATAAGAGCCTTGCAAAGATTTCAGATTTATTTATTTTTTAGGATAAGGAAAGGTCTAATGTCCCAGAAGTACTTCCCCTTAAGTCCCAATAGAGACATATCTGCCTCATTCAGCAGCTGGACTGCCAGGAAACCATTTTTCCACTTTCTTCAGCACAGAAAGAATGCCAGTGTCATCAAACTGATAAATCAGGACTTTTTAAATATTATTATTATTATTTTTAATACCGAACCTAAATTGCAGACATAATAAAAGCCACACAAATGTACTTGACAGGACGATAGCGAGTTAGTGCACCATTCTTCTACCTCCAGAAACTTCAGGGAATGGCACAAACTTAAGCTGCAATTTAACTGAAGACAGTGGATTCATCCTTGTCTACTCTAACTCACATGATTCATTTCCCCTTGTACAACTATTTGAACTCATGTATCTCCATTGACCTCAATAGATTTCCTCCAGAATCACAGTGGAGTAAGGCATATCTGGACTGCAGGATTGAATGGAACAGTCAACAAATGTAGTCATTGTAGTCAGTATATTCCAAAAGAGTTCCCAAGTACAGTCTTCAAAAATGGACTGAAAGGGTTCAATTCATTGTGTGTAAACTAGAAGACATTCAGTTTGCATTAGTGTTGAATTTGTCTATCAGAATTGGAAAATTTTTCAAAGAAGGCAGATGTGCAATTGCTGAAAGACACTGCTTGTAAGTCCTGAGAAACTGAGCAAAGCTGGTCTCAAAAAATTTAACTGAAAGAAGAATTCAATCTGTAACTTTCATAGATAATAAGCCTTGTATGACAAGCATCACCTGTAGTTATTACACTGCAACATTTGTCCCCATCAAGTTGATGCAACAATTCATTATAGCACATCAAATAAAAAACAATGTCCAAAAGCTCATATTTTAAAACTTAAGCACTTACCTTTAAATAGGCTTCCAGTTTTATACATAAGAAGAAATTGTGGGCAGATTTGATATGGTAGTTTAAGTTAATTCCATACAGAAGGTGTTTCAGTGCTAATATGCTATTTAAAAAACATGCTCTATAAGCTTCAGTGTGATTGGGGTTTGAACCAGAGCACAGATATTTTGTTTTCCTTCCAATTAACCTTTCATGTAGGTATTTGGTTGCAAAGCTCAATATGTCAGAAGAGTTTTGTGTCTAGAACAGGATAAAATAAAATGGCAGCAGCGTATATTTATATTTTTAGAAATCAATTAGGGTGAATTCTGTGTCAGTTCAGTTCAGGAAAGTATTGTAGTGCTTTTGGGGCTAATAAGATCGATTCAAGGCAATCATGTCCCATGTTTCATTGTAGAATGAGTTGTTGTTCCATGCTGAGTCTTCGCACGAGGTGTGAGAGATGCTGACACAATCAATAGTATGTTTCCTAAAAAAAATAGTTCTAAGGTTCGATGTGAATAACATTATCCTGTTTTCTCAAAACCATTCCTAGCATCAAGTAGTATAGCTGCAAAAAGGGATTCCAGCTGATTTTTAATATTTAAAAAAATTTAAGAATTTATAAACGTTTAGCAGACCTGCAGCAAGCAGAAAAATTATGTTCTTTCCTGAAAGTAACTTGATTAAAGTCAATAATCTCAGATGATTTAGGATAACTAAGCCCTAACTTCTTAGCAATAATTCTTGTAGAGATCTTTACTTCTAAAAGACCAAGTAACTGCTGTCATCACAGATAAAATGAGGTGGAAGATAAACTGTTTCTTTTTGTTGCTTTTATGGCAAGTTTTGAGGGGTTTGGGGGGTATTTTTTCTTACTTTTTTTTTTTTTCTGACAGTGAAATAAATATTCGTAGGGTCATAAATCTCCACTCAATGTTTTTAAAAGGTATGCACTCACCGTTTCTGTCAATACTTTATATTGAATATTTCATTTTACTGTAGGTTTTTTTTAATTATTGTTTTGTTATAATTTTAAACATGTTTTTAACTTTTAATTCTGAAATAAACAGGTGCTTGCTGTAATACCCTTGCATGTGTCTGGACTCAACTGCTTTATAAACGTATGACGGCTTATATTACAAGTTAAATAGGTCTATATTTAGTCTAAATCTAGATCTGCATGTTCTTTTTAATAAAAGTGTCTGCCATATTCATTATTAAAATATGGCATGATTTTTCCAATAGATTTTTTATTTATTTCATTAAGAAAAAAGAAATCATGTGCATTAAGGTTCAAAGATATTTATAATACAATATTATAGTTATTTGAGGGTGAAGAAGAAGAAAAGAAGGAAATTTCTACCTATAGAAGGTTTGTTTTGAAATATTTTTTTCTTTTCAAAATAAATTCATGTTTTCCGTTCAGCAGAAACATAAATTTTGACATAGAAATTAGTTTCTATATGTAGAAATTAATTTTTATACGTACAACTTTTAAGTGCATGTAGTGATGACTTCAGCAACAAATGGCAGTCGTGTGTAGAACTCGAACTATTTTAATGATCATGTGATGGGTGTCATATATTTAAGAGTTTAATTTTGTTCACAGCTACTCCTCAGGTATTTTTATTCATTTCTAAATAGCCTGCAAGACAACCTGAAGAGAGATGCTCAGGGGGACAATATTTCAGGGACCATATGGTTGAGTAGGGTCACATCAGGATTCTTGTACCAGCAGGGTCTTTAATGGGACATGAAGAGTTTC
Source organism: Dendrocincla tyrannina (assembly GCA_035047865.1). Lineage (NCBI taxonomy): Eukaryota > Metazoa > Chordata > Aves > Passeriformes > Dendrocolaptidae > Dendrocincla > Dendrocincla tyrannina. The sequence continues at coordinate 7,278,997 of JAWWMP010000001.1, read as the reverse complement.
TTAGGAATAAAGGAGAATAGGGAACACTTTGCTGGAGCTTGAGAAGCATCAGTTTCCTGAAAGCAAGGATATATTGGGCAGGGAAATATTGTACACAAACCATTATTGCTTGAGTTTTGTCTTCCCTAATAGGTCAATGTTCCCTGTTCAAAAAGGTTAAATAGTCAACTTAATTTTCTAGTAAAAATTTTAAAAAATATTCTGCAACTCTTTAATCACTGGTAATTCATTTTACAGTGGAACAGAAACAAAACTAGACGTATCTTTCTCAAAGTTTTGACCATGTCAAGGCTAGGCCTCGCGAACGAAGATTTAGAAGGGCTCTACCCGCCCTTGCTATAAGCGCGCTGGTGGTTAAAAAGGCCAATGCAAGACAGGCAAGTCCAATTGCAAAAGGCACAGCAGAAAGTCTCCATCGGCACTACTGGCGAGGCACAGTTCTTCCTGCATTGCCTTTTTTCTCTCAAGACTGATTCTGCGTGTGTTCTCAAAGGAAGTAGCAGCGTTATGGATGGTGTGTCTCCATTTCTCCCGATTGGAGGCCAGGGTGGACCACTGATGGTGGTCAATATGGC
>JAWWMP010000001.1:7266046-7278322 GCA_035047865.1 Dendrocincla tyrannina | reverse complement strand
GCCTCTGCAAAGCAGGATGTTAATTGCTGCAGAGCTGCTTCTGTGTGAGCAACCAGGACTGCATCATCAGCAAAAAGTAGCTCACAGGCAAGGTGATTCATGGTCTTAGTGTGGGCCTTCAGTCGCCTTACGTTGAACAAAGCTTTGACCAACTTAGGTTAAAAATTAACAGGAGTTGTAAAATCATGTTAAATACCCCAACCAACCAACCAACCAACCAACCAAAAAAAAAAAACAACAAAAAAACCAAACAACAAAAAAACCCGACCAAATCAAACACCAAAAAAAGCCCACAACTCCTTAACATTTTACAGAAATTTCCAGGATCCCTGAATGATTCCAAACCTAAAGCAAGCTTTCTGAATGGATGATGTCATGGATTAACCCCAGTCAGCAGCTAAACCCCACCCAGCTGCTTCCTCACTCCTCCCTGGTGGGATGGGGGAGAAAATCAGAAGAGTTAAAAGGAGAAAACCTTTGTGTTGAGTTAAAGGCAGCTCGACAGGGAAGGCAAAAGCCACACACACTCAAGCAAAGCAGAATGAGGAATTTATTCACCACCTTCCACAGGCAGGCAGATGTTCAGCCATGTCCAAGAGAGCTCAGATCCATCGTGTGTAATGATGACTTGGGAAGACAAATATCATCACTCCAAGCCTCTCCCCTGCTTCCTTCTTCTCTTTCCAGCTCTATATGCTGAACACAATGCCATATGTTGGGGGATATCCTTTGGGTCAGTTGGGGTGTCCTGTCCCAGCTGTGTTCCCTCCCAACTCCTTGTGACCCCCAGCCCACTGACTTGTGCGGTGGTGTGAGAGGCAGAAAAGGTCTTGGCTCTGGGTAAGTGCTGCCCAATAATCATGAAAACATCCCTGAATTATCCATGCTGTTTCCAGCACAAATCCAAAGCGCTTCTCCATACTAGTTACTGTGAAGAAAACGCATTCTATGCCAGCAAAACCAGCATGGATAAGTACTAGCACTAACACAGAGTTTAGGAAAAAAACCCACCAAAACTCAAACAAGAAAAAACACCAACACTATCTTTCATACCCAAGCTACGAAAGCTGTGCACTTCAGTTTCAAAAACAAAATTACACAAGACATCTTGAGCCAATCTAACACCTTGTCACTGCTCCCTACTGCATGCTGTCTCTGTTTACCTTGCTTTAGCTGTAACATACATCAGGCCTCTCCACAAGACTATTTCAGATGCTTTTCTGCTGGCTTAGTGCAATCAGTCTTTTTGCAATGATCTTGGGTGGAGCCTAAAAGAGGGGCCACATCACACCATGTGAAAGAGGGAGAAGGAGCTGTTCCTGCAGCAGCATAAGAGGAAATCCCCCCATCTGGCAGTGGTCAGTTCTGGGACTGACTCAGGGTCTCACATAATTCCACCTGGAGAGAGATCAGGTGACAACCCACTTGGCAGCTTTAGTGCTTAGGATTTACAAGCTTGAGAGACACCTATAATGATTGGGATATAAACAGTGATAAAATTATATAATAGATATAATGTTCATTCTGATGACTAAATGTGCATGGCATACATAATTTTATTACCTGATCATACTGTACAGAAAGACCATAAAATTCCAGGTTTTGTCAAAATTTCAAGGATGCTTGAAGACTGCTGTTGGTTAGAAGTAATATGGCACTGCTGATCTCAGAAGTAGGAAAAGTTAACTTTTATGAGTGGTAAAAAGTGTGCTGCCTCTTCCATCTACAGCTCTCCAAAGGCAAGAGCCTCCTTTGTTTTGTAAACATCAGACTTTGTCAGAGGTGCACGCAGAGTAGGTTGAACTGCATTCTTGCAATACTCCAATTTATAGCTTCTGTTATCTTTGTTCTAACAGTTATATACAGAGACCCAGGAGTGCGGAAATCACAGGAAAAATTAAATGAAAAAATATCTTAGTAGAAACAAAAAAAAATGATGACAGCAGTAGCAATCTGTGTATATACTTATGTCTAGATATGCCTTTAATTACTAAATTACAAACATTATTTTTTAAGATTTTGTAGATTTTTTGCAAGGAGAAAGGAGAATAATTTACAAAGTGTTATTCAAATATTGTATTTATTATTAGTGCAGTCAGAGTGTTATTGAAGTTCCATTGCTATAGGGAAGGTGAGCTCACTAAATTTGTATGCCATTTTTTAAAAGCTCTTAAAAGATACATGATGTATTTCACAGGAATTAACCTTCAGAATTTTAAAATGTTCTTATGGTATAGAAAAGCTGCAACAAGCAAAAAAATATCAATATGGTTTTCACTGAAGAGATTAAACCACAGATTCCCATATTAATTTCTTTACCTCATGTCAGAACAGGTAATGGTATACCTCTTTAGATTATGTCAGATCATGCACATCTCAAGAGAATATGTTCGGGCATAGAGTGGAATAAAGAAGGCCAGTAACTCATGATGGAAAAAGTAATTGTAACTATGCATTTTTGAGGTTTCATTATGACTCCCTATTAAGATATTTCCATACTGAAAGTAATGGGAATAAAGGTGGACATTGAGAGATAGTCAGATTCTTTACTATATCCACATTTTCTGAATCTCATTTTTCTTGGAACAGACACACAACAGTCTAAGAAGAGCAACAGCCCAAATTCTGGATTTATAGAAAAACAGAATCTCATTTTCTCTGTGCATGATGGTTTTGAACCCATACGAATCCATATGACAACCTCTGGAGTATAGTGCAGGAATATTTCAGAGGAAAGGTCACCTTTTATATGCCGCTGTTGGACTTACACATTAACAAAAAGGCATGAAGAATCATAAAATTCACTGTTTAATCCACCATTTTGCTTCACAGGAACAATCATATTTGAAACTCACAAAATCTATTCTAGTCATCAGGTGGATGTAGCAGTTCCCAAAGGCAGTCAGTCCTCTTTCCCTCCGCTGAACTCCATAACATGCAGCAGAGTTTCCTGGCATGAAGCTCAAGAACATTCTGACACAGACATATTTGTAAAAATGAAGCAAACCCCACTCTCCAGCTGGGAAAAACAAATTCAACATTTTCAGAATTCTAAGAAGGCTTATTTTCTCATTTAAAGCTGTAAATAGCTAAGTACACATCTATCTTGGCAAGTGGAGGCTTTTGCATTTTTTTAACAACACCTGCAAAAAGAAAGAGAAGAATGACAAACTAAAGTATGTGTGGGTTGATCACATGTTAGAGGAATGGTTTTACATCCACTATATGATTTGTAAGAAATGAATTCATTTTGATTTAAAATGATAAGCACTTCTTTCGAATAAAACTGCCAGAAAATATCATTTAGATTTCCTGTTCCAAAGCCATTTTACTCTGAACTACTTCTCTGAAAAGTTACTGCAAACAGCATTTTACAGTAACCTGAATTAAAATATTTATTATATACAAGTGAGAGTTTGTGACCTGTTTCTATATAGGTCTTCACTTTGTTCACCTATCACCTTAAGATATATCAAGATGTTTTTCCTTTTATCTTTCACTGAATATGCCCTAAACCAAAAAGCACTTATACAAATCAGAATGATCAAGAAATGTGTTTGAAGTTCAACATTTTTAGCATCTGTGACATAGTTTGTCCATATTAATATTAAAATGAAACAATCTCAGTGAACTACAGTTCAATTTATGGAATAATTTAACTCCATAAATATTTTAGCAAACACATTATTAGCTCCTGTGTGTAGCTTATCTATTTGTGTGATCGAATTAGTTCTAATGCACTGGAAAAATCTGTGTCCTTTTGATTGAATGATCAGTCCTGCTTAATGATGCATTGTATGTTATAGAATTAAAATCACCTTAGTTTGTACCTTAAAAACAAGGTAAGGATTCATTGCTGATATGCAATTACTTTGCTATGTCAGTAACCTAAATTTGATACATAAATTGTTCCAGATGTTTAGCCCACAAGTTGCTCTAAATCTCAAGCATGGAGTATTAAATATTCAGATGGTAATTTTCTAAGGTACTAGAATGGGAGTCAAGAGACTCAATTTCTGCCTGTTTCTATGTAACTTTAAGTGCATTCACATTTTTTTCATCTTGCTTGCCTAACTTGTCCTCTATATGTATGTAACAGGAGTCATGTTAACTCATCAGGAACAAAACCTTATGTCACTTGCTATTGTTGATTCCAAAATGGATTCCATATTCAGGTATTACACAAGCACTGCAGATATGAAAAAAACCTCCACCCAAACTCAACATTCTAAATAAAGATACTGCAATCCTAAATCAAAGTGTGATATCTATTCAGAAATCACATTTTATTTGACATTATCATATTTACCCTTCTTCCATAATCCAGCAGATAGTCAGAAATTTAAAAGATACATAAATCAGTGTGTTCTTCTAAGTGAAGCATTCATTACCTTTTGTTTAAACTTAATTTTATTTACAACCATTTGAAAGATCTGCTTCTTTCTTTCACTAAGTTCAGTCTACAAGTGATGCTTCATTCATTTACTGATCTGACAAATGAAAAAATAGATACTGTGATAATTACTAGGATGCTCCAAGGAAAGACCATGAATTCCAGAACAAAACAGCAGAATAAGAATTCCTGAGCATCTCTCCTGCCTAACTCCTTGACAATACAAAGGACAAAAAACAAACCGGTAAATTTGGATATGGGAGTTTTTGGTTTTCACATAATGTTTTGGTTTCACTTGTGTTCCCCCTCCTTACCAAAAGTAATTCTCAAGTATTCAACCCTTAGAAGTGCTACAACCCAGTTCCAGACTTCTTGCAGAGTCACAGAATCATGGAATGGTTTGAGTTGGAATGGACCTTAAAGACCATCCAGTTCCAGCGCCCCGGCCATGGACAAGGACACCTTCCACTAGACCAGGTTGTTCAGAGCTGTTCCCAACCTGGCCTTGAACATTTCCAGGGATGGCACTTTCACAGCTTCCCTGGACAACCTGTTCCAGTGTCTCACCACTACACGGTAAAGAATTTCTAAACGTGCCTTCTTTCAGTTTAAAGCCTTTCCCTCCTTGTCCTGTCACTACATGCCCTCATAAAAGTCCCTCTGCAGCTCTCTGGTAGCCCACTCAGGTGCTAGAACACTGCTGTAAGGTCTCCCCAGAGCCCTCTCTTCTCCAGGATGAACGGCCCCAATTCCTTCAGCCCTTCCTCATAGGAGAGATGCTCCAGCCCTTTGATCACCTTTGTAGCCTCCCCTGCACTTGCTCCATGTCCGTGTTCTTCCTGTGATGGGGACACCAGAACTGGAGGCAGTACTCCAGGTGAGCTACTCCTGAGAGCAGAGCAGAGGGACAGAGTCACCTTCCTCGACCTGCTGGTCACGCTTCTTTCAATGCCATAAAACAAAAATCTTTTCAGAACTGGAAAAAGTCCAGCAGTGACAGCTTTCAGAAATACATCATCTTCAGATGAAACCTCAAGGGCAGAAGTGAAAGAGGCACTTGCACTGCTACAATTACTTCAATCATCGCGGAAGGTTCTCCTCACCTAATTTATACAGTCATTCCAAACCTCACTTGACTTATTTGGTTATTACCTTTATGGGGTTTTTCTCAGAGGGTGCTTAAGAAAGGTCAATTTCTGCATCTGACAACCAGCAACAGAGAACAAATGAGATGGTCTTAGCTGGCTCTGGAATGTGTTATCCTGGAAATAGACTAGAAGGGAAGAGTAATGTTTGGAATTGGTGTGGATAAACAGCTTCTGCCCATCCATCCTGAGTGCTGGAAAAGGAGGGAGAGAAATTTGAATGAGCCCTCTGTCCCCATGCAAGACACTTTCTTCTCTCAGATAAGGGACACCTCAGCACTGCTAGTGCTGCACTGCAGGTGCCAAGGAGAATAATGAAGCTGCCCTCTGCTTCACAAGCCTGATATTTAAGTTAAACCTAAACCATCTCAAGTACCTCAGGATGGTTGTGTATTACATCCCACTGCAGTGGCCTTCCCTCAGAATGCATTTTATCAAGAAACACTGGAGCTACTGATGCACTCTTGCCTTGGAAGCACTCATCCTGGATCTGTGGGAGTGAAAGGTTTTCCAATGGCTGCTACTATCACTGACACCTTACCATGCAAAGCAGCCAGGTAACATAGGTTTCCAAAATACTCTTTTGCTTCTCATAAGCCCTAACAGTTGTTTCCTTTATGCACAGCAGCTGATGGCTCACTTAATCAATTCCCTGCCAAACGCAGTTCTGTGAATGGGATCGTCCCTCAAAAGTCACCAGGAAAAATCTCAAATCACAAGCCACTGTTGTGGTTTAACCCCAGCTGACAACTCAACCCCACACAGCCGCTCCCTCGCTCCTCTGACCCAGTGGTGTGGGACAGGAAAAAAGTGAGAAAACTCATGGGTTGAGATAAAGACAGTTTAATAGGGAAAGCAAAAGCCACGCAAGGAAAGCAAACCAAGGAAATCCTTCCCTGCTTCCCATGGATAGGCAGGTGTTTGGCCATCTCCAGGACTGCAGGGCTTCATCATGTGTAGCAGTGACTTGGGAAGATAAATGCCATCACTCTGAATGTCTTCCCCTTCCTTCTTTTTCCCCCAGTTTTATTATGTTAAAGGTGGTGCCACGTGGTAGGGGACATCCTTTGGATTGGTTGGGGTCAGCTGTCCCACCTGTGTCTCCTCCCAGGTCCTTGTGGCCCCCAAGCCCACTGAGTGATATGGTGGTGTGAGAAGCAGAAAAGGCCTTGACTCTGTGCAAGCAGTCAAGTGCTTACTGCTGAGCAGTAAGGAAAACACCCCTAAATTATCAACAGTGTTTCCAACACAAATCCAAAACACAGCCCCATACCAGACACTGTGCAGAAAATTACCCCAGCCAAAACCACCACAGCCAATCTTCTTACTTGGCTTCAGAGTTTCTCTGACAGATAAGATTTCTCTCTGCATAGTATCTGCAGCACTTGTTACACAAACAGAAAGTCACTGATTGATAAGACTTGACTTATTAATTGTGCAAAGGGACCAATTATAACAGATTATTAGGATGAACCTTTGTCCCTGTAGATGTTGAGACTAGAATCACAGGAAGTCAAATATTATGACAACTATTCTTTTGGGCTTGGAGAGGAGCTTGAAAGTTATTGAAATAAAATATGAATGGGTAGACATGCATATAATATAATTAAATGTATTAAAATAATTCAGAAGTTCCTAAAATGTGACTCATGCTTCCGTGTTAACAACAAAGGAAAAGAACTGCTGCTGCTAGAAGGAGCAGTTGACAAAAAGAACTGGTACATAAAAGGAACCCAAATAAATAGATTCAAACAAGAAAGCATGCAGCTGTATTCTCCTATCACTCTGCAAAGCATAATAGGGATGTGAAATGTGATACAGAATTCTTTGGCTTCTATTTCAAAATCTTAGAAAGGACTTCATATACTGAAGAGAAGTTGCTGAGATGGAAGAAGCCCATGTTCTAGATTATGCATCAGATGAAAAAAAATTATAGGTCCTTAGATGACATAATTAAACTTAAAAGCAGTCCTACAAATCACCTGCCACCAAGCAACTGGTTAGAATTTTGCTGATACAAACTGATTACTCTGCATATAAATCTTAAACGCGTGGAATCACAAAACAATATGGTTCCAGAAGACAAGTTCAGTCTGTAACACCTCAATCACCTAAAGCCTGGTGTATCACATCAATACATGAAGCATTATTCACGGAACAGTGATGCAGTGTGTGCATTTATGATTTTCTTTTTAATACATGAAGTAACTTTAGTAGACGAAGCTTGTCAATGTTTGTGTACCAGTGGCTCAATCGGTGTTTTTTTTCCTTTGAGGCTGCATCTTCCTTAGATGCCATTTTACGGGCACACAAGTCCAAAAAGCAGAGACTTCCATCCGGGATTTTGTGACCGACAAAAACATAGTATCTCTAGGGTGAAATAGAAAATGAAAGCCAGAAGGATGTAAGCATAGTCAGAATGTGGCATAAGGTTATTAGACCTAGTCATGTAATTCCTGTCATCAATTTGGACATACATTCCAAAGGCATAAGTGGTCCAGTAAGAGCATGTGTTTTGCTCAGTAGCCACAGAAATGCTTTTCTGATAAGGGATCCATGCCTTTTTTTCCCTATTATCTTTTTGTCATACGCAAATAATTCTGAGAAGCAGGCTGTGTTCTGAAAATAAAATTTATTTAGTACTTTGCAAAAATTAGCTATAGAATGGAAAGAGTCTGATTAGTCTTTAAGACGATTTATGAATATTTTCTCAATATTTTTCTTTCTCATTTTTCTCATTGCTAACTGTAACCTTTGGTGACCATAAATCATTCATCTAAAAGAAAGGCCTTAAGGTTGCATATCCCCAGTTTTACTCTAATTTGTTCGAAATTGAATTTGAGGGTTTCTGAAGAAATTGCACAGATAAATATAGCAGTATCTTTTATTATGAAATTATAATGGATGTAGTATAATCTTATCTCATTTATCTTGACATTCTTGTACCTTTTTTCTATTCCCATGTATATGACAATTACCTTTCGTTACAGCTGTTACTGTGAGTAGGACAGTAGAGGTCACTGCTGATGGTGCAAATTGAGAGTTGCTCTAAGGTTCCCTTCTTCAGAAGACACTATCATCTGTCCTTTTCAGAGAAAAGGAAATGCTGACATTTTGTAAACAAAATCAACTGGCTGAGCTGACAGCCCCTACAGTGTTGTGTATTCAAAGATGCTTAAAAGCTATTATCTGATGAACATTTGTGAAAAAAACAAATATTACGATATGTAGCGTTACTTTACCATTTTAGTGAGGATATTTGCATATGGCAGAGACAAGGAGGTTTGTACACAATGTGAAGCTGACATGTTGGCATCACTGAAAGGATGTGGACTAGTCACTTTTGAAAGGTCATTCTTCAAAGGAAATTATTTTTCTCTGTTATCTCGCACACAATTGTTTAGTTTTCAAACTTTCCGAAGGCATTCAGATTTCAGTATAATCACAATGGTGCATTCCATTAACTATAAAAAAGATTGCGAATGACCTTTAATCAGGCAAAAGACATAGCACAACTGGCAGCTTTATGTATTTATTTTCAATTAGAATAAAAATGCAGCAGTGCTGCAATTTTCAGTTATGTTTTCTCAAAAAGGCAGGCATTTCAGACTATGCAGGTACCAAGAAAGGTTTAATATTAAATCAAAAATAAATCTATATGAAAAAGAAAGGAGTATTTAAAGAAAGAATGAAAATTGATTATGACTTCGGTGAAAAGACATAGTGTATTTAAACAAGCAAACAAAGCAAAAAAGCAGACATCTGTTTATGTTCATTGCTACAACACTTACCCTTTTTCATCAAAATGTTTGCTTCCTTATACCTTTTCTAGGTACATGCAGGATTCAAGTAGGAAAAGCCAAACCTGTCTAACCTGACCCTTTATTAATGCTCCCTCAGAATACAGGCTTGGTTAAAGTCATAGTATTTTCCATACAGTATATCAACTGCTCCTAAATTATAGATTTGGTAAGATGTGGGCTGAGGGTCACCATCTTGGCACCTTGGTCTGGATGATCTGTTCTTGTGCCATGGGGCTATTTTCCTGCAGATACCTGACTGTGAGAGGATAAGGACAGAGAGAGGGGAAGGAAGGTAGAGGAAATAGAGTGCACTGAACTCTTGTCACACAGGTGGCCAATCACACCTTCCAATTTCAGGTTATATTTTCAGAGCAATAGTTTTTCCCTGTCTGCTCCCAAACCCAGCAGCTGTGGTGGCACAAAGTTCCTTGTTGGCAACAATCAAAACTTCATTGATTTTTAGTCTATAGGCAGCTATCATGCCAGGAAAGACATGCTAAAGAGTTTGGTAAGGAAATCCCTCTGAGTCCCATCAGATTCATCTCATCCAGTATATAGTCTTATCTCCCTTTCTCAGTGTTCTCTTCCTTATTAAAGAGTTCAGTCATGAGCATGAGAGAGAGATTTCTTGCTTAAAATAATTTGGGTTAGGTTGTAGCTTCAAGGTCTTCTGGAAGACACAGTATACTCATTCAAAGAAGAAAAAAATATTACAAAATGAATCTCAGCGAAGCAGTTGGCAAGTCGAATCATGAGACACAAAAGTCTCACGTACTATGACCCACACAACAACAGTGACCCGGTACCTACTGAACTCATTTGACTCAATACCCCCTGAAAACCATCAGTGGCCACTGCAAAGGGCTCTGCTTGTTGTCTTTGGCCTTGGGTAGGTGCAGAGAACGATGAGTACATTCTGTGACATGGAAGCCAATGGCAGTTGGGTAATACTTGTCACTGTTTGCTGGGTTAATCTTGCAACACAGTTAGATATTCCTTGGGGTAGACACATTCATCTGGAGTCATCATTCTTTTATCAAATTCCAAGAAATTGGCTGTGATATATTGTATTTTGCATTATTACTATCCTAATACCGGTTTGTGCAGAATTATAGGATTACAGTTGCATCAAAAAGCAGGAAAGCTTCATCTCAGCTTGGGGGATTTGTTTTATAATAACTTCCTTTCTCTTCTGACAGATATCCAACAGAGAGGAATTCAGATACTTTCCAAAGGATCTCTGTCAAAAATAAACTGATAAAAGCAATACTGAATTAGTCCATTTCCTGGATAGCCTAACTTTACGTTTTCCTTTGTCAACTCTGCTTGTTTGTAGAGCACTGAAAAGTTGTTCTGACACAGAGGTGGAGTTAATAAAATTAGATACATGCAAAATATGCAGGCTTTTCTTTGTAAGAGCATCCTTCCTCCAAGGACTGGAATTCAAGAGGTTTATACAAGTTCTGAAAGTAATTTGGCCACTGGATTATTATCTCCTGTGACAATGTCTTCATTATGTTATCATCCAGCACTTACACAAATTAATTATTATTATATCAGACAAAAGCAGAGATATCCAACCTCTACATCAGACTTCTTAAAATCTCCTTTTTTTGCATGTAACTGCAGTGGACAATTTCAGAATTCGTATTCTAATAATTTCTGCATATACAAATTCAATCAGTACAACAGAGTGGCTCAAAAAGAACATAAACATCAAACAAAAATTCCCACTGTCACTATTCCAGCAGTAGCCAGACACCATCCATGTAAAAGGAACAGCTGAGACACGTAATGGATTTCAGTCTGGCTTTTCCCAATTTAAATGTAAGAGCTTTACTTCAAGCAGGCTTTTGTTTGAGACTTTTTTTTTTTTTTTTAATTTACTTAACATTTTTGGTAGACAAAAGGAAGGAAGATTACTTGAAATTTTCAGGTTGAAGTGAGTGACAGTGCTTGCAGCAGCAAGGTTTTGTGTTTGCTTCCAAAAGGAGACAGACTGGACTCATGTTTGATCCTGGCAGAGTGTTCCCTGGCAACTTCTCTTTGACTACAAAATAAATAAAGAAAAGAAAGTGCAGTGAAAGCCTTTATACTTTCAAATTCCAAATTATTTTTTAAATTAAATTTGTCTTGTAGTGTTAGTCTGCTTTTCACCTCTGCATGTCATCAATAGGTATGCTCTTTAGCAGGATAAAAAAAAATAGTGTATGCAATCAGTTTTAAAAGATCTGTAGAAAAGTTGTTTAGTTAAAGCCACAGGTAATAATGAATAGACTCTGAAGTCCCCTAAAGAGAAATTCCCTGCCTCGTGCCAGACCTTTTGTTCTGCCAGTTTGATATTTCCTCTGGTGGCACAGAGCTGGCAGGACTGGTGTGCACTGGGTGGCTCATGCCTCGGACTGTGCACTTTGGAGCAGACGAACTAGGACAGCTCTGTTCTGTCAAGCCAGTGTTTTCAGATTGTCAGCACTGTCCTCTAAGAATATTGGTGGCCTAGGAATGTCAATAATAGTAGCTATTCTTTACATGAAAATGCAATGGATCCGAAGGTGTTACATCCAGATCCTTGAACACCCACTGCCTCTTCCCAGATGAGAAATGATCTCAAGGCACAATTCCCAGTCTTCTGTGCCATATATAGGAGATACAAAGAGGAGCAATTTTACTTCTCAGTAAGCCCACCTCACTCCTTCTCCTCCCATCAGACATGTCTTCTCTCCCTCAGACATGCCTTGTTTGCTAGGGTCACTTACTTTATGGTTCAGATCTTCTAGTCTAAGGATAAATACATGTAATGCAAACAAAAAGATAGCTCAAACATTTTTATGTTTATTTGTAAAAGTGCAGCATAAAATGCTGTTACAGCAATCTTGTGTGCATGTGTTAAGACACAGAGACTTCTGTCCAGATGGAAGGGAGGGGAGGGGAGGGG
>JAWWMP010000001.1:7242713-7265695 GCA_035047865.1 Dendrocincla tyrannina | reverse complement strand
AGAGGAGAGGAGAGGAGAGGAGAGGAGAGGAGAGGAGAGGAGAGGAGAGGAGAGGAGAGGAGAGGAGAGGATCCACAACTCTTTAAAAATGCAGGAAATTACCAAGCACACAACCCCCTTATCTAAACTGATATGAAAGGACTCATCAGAATTAGCCAACAAACACATTTATAACAGTAATCCTAGTCTAGACAAGGTTTTATAATTTAAAAGAAGATTTTCAGAATCATCTAAGAGCTATTAGTCCTCTAGGTCTCAAGACGGTATCGCAGATGCATTAGTTTCAGGTAAGAGTGAAACATAATGAAATAGTTTAAAGAGGTCAGTTACAGAACAAAGTAGATAAAACACTATTAGCTTCATGTGAAAAAATCAAAAACACAGGAAAAAAAAACCAAAACAAACCTGAAAGATTTAAAATGTCATTAAAAAATCAGACTTTTAGAAAATCCTTGGTATATGTAAAAACTGGAACCTTCATTGAAGTCATAATTAACAAAATTTCTTAAAGGAGATTTATTCTCCTGAAACAGATTGAAACAAAAATCCACCTGTATAAAGCAAGTTAAGACTAAAGAAATTTTGAAAGACATAATTTTTTTCCCCTGTAAATAAGTTGCCAGTGCCTGACAGCTTTTCTATTGATTTTTATTTTAGAAACTGCTTAGTTCCCCTCTAGCAGTCACAGGTAGAGAGTTCTTATTCTCAGGATGCTTCCTAGCTGTTTTTGCTTCTATACTATTTTTTAAAAAGGCAAATATATCAAAGAAAGTAATTCCTATAGGCTGGTATCCACAGTTAAAAGAAAATCTACATTCATGCTAAAGTAAATGACACCATCAGAGACTTCTGTTTCCAGCAGGAACAGCAGAGATAAAAATTACTTTATTTAAAAAGAGGCTACACACATTAGATGGACATAGAAGATGATTTAATCTACCCTCTACAAATACATCCCTAGACACGTGTGATTGAAATCTTACAGAGGATTAAAGAGTTATTGAAAGCTATATTAACCATAAGGTTTTCTTCAGCACCTGAGCTATAACACCAGCACAAAGCACAGATGATTTTTCACAAACCCACTGATTTTAACACAGAGTGAGACAATAAACACTCTTGGGTGAGGGTGGGGATAAACAACATGTAGAAAGAAGGAACCAAGGCACAGAGTGGTCATGGCTAGCATCTCATCTTTTTGCTGCACTCATGAAAAATGAGCATACTAGACCATTTTTTTTCTGTCAGAAGTTTCTTGCTGCCACCTTGCTTTATAAAAGTACATTTATTTAGTCAGGCAGCTGACCTAAGGATAAAGAGGGAAGTCTTGTAGAGATCTAAGAACGAAGCAAACATTCCTTCTCTTTTATTCCATAAAATATTTTTAACAAAATATTAAGTCGATGTACTTAGTCTCAAATTATATTTTGGATAATGCACTAATGTCATTGTGGTGCCCTTCACATTCCATCCCTTTATGCTATGTTGAATATTAAAACATTAGGCATAGGTCATTTATTCCCACAATCATCTGTTGAAGATGAATGTTACTTCTCTAAAAAAGCAACAGGATAACACATCCCACTCCCTTTCTTTTGACTACTGAATTGTTGAGCTGCACTAAAAGGATTAAGCATTGCACAATAATCATAATATCAAGGTAAATATTTCTAAGACAAAGCACATTAAAGCTGTTTTAACACGTATTTTCTCATTTAATCATTGTGTGGAGAAGCAGAATTCAGCTCCTTTAAGAACACAGATTAAACTGGGAAAGTTTTTGGTACACTTAATAGAAAACTAAATGCACCATTTGCATTATTAATTCTGGACACAAAAGCAGCCTAAAATTGATGGCATGTGGCCTTTGAAAAAAAAGAATTAATAAAATAAATTATTTTTATTTCTTTTGGCACCATATATGATTTTAATATCTGAGAGTACCTGGAATAAACTTTTTGATCCATGATCCGTCCCTAGATAAGTATTGGCAAGATCAGACCCTTAGATATTTCCTAACTTTTAGATCCTAAATAACTTGTTTCACCAAACACCTTCCAGTGGATATAATTTCCCAGAAAAGTAGGTCTTTGTATTTTAGTTAAGTTTTTATTTGAGCAAAACTACGCCTGTGTCTGAGATTTCCAACAGGGTCAATATAGTGATTATAGCATTGGCATATTAGCACATTTCCTTTCCAACCCCCTTGTACTTAAAAATTCAAATTTTCTCATATTGGCTCAGTAGCTACACTCTGCATTTTGGAAAAAAATATAAAAAATAAATAAAAATTGTAGTATTTTTGACATAGAGAAAAATCACTTTTTACTTGCAATCACATTATGCAAATATAAACCCAAAACTGAGGAACCTGTTGACTCAGCATTTGTACAGATGGATAGAAGGGGTTTGATTTAAATTGTCTCTAATTATAATGGCTGAAATCTTAGCTTACTTAATGTAGTACAAGCTTTGAACCAAAGTATAAACCACAGATTTTAAGATATAATTGTCAAATCAGCAAAACATTAAAGAGCTAAATTTAGTAAGATGGTGGCCTTGGAAAAGTCACAATTAGTGCAACTCTGGATTGGGGGGGGGGGTGTTACCCATATTCAAAATCCTGGAATAAAACTTTTAAAATCTGCCACATGTGGGGAGGAATAGCACATGTGGGAATGCTGCTTTTTCCACATGTTAAACATTTTATTTTATACACTTCTTCATCTTGTTTTTTGGGTTTTTTTTCCAATGAAGAGGGAGAATTCTTCAAGAGTTGGTTAAATTCTTTGGTGCAAAATTACAAATTTTGTAGGTCTGTGGAACTATGATAAAATCCAACAGAGACCAATACTTTTGTCAGCTGACAACTTCAAATGTTTGATGATGCTGCCAGGTCGTTGCAAAATATATTTCTATGAAATACAAAATCCCTCTTCCTGTAAATTTTTAAGACAACAGTGCTGACTATTTTCACTCACAAGATTTGCCAGTTGCTTCAAATGTAGCCATAACTTCTAGTTTTCAATACTTCTGCAATACCACAAACTTCCACAGTCAGTGTTACATAGTTCTCTAATACATTTCCTTGTATGTCAGTTTAGAAGAAAAATTTCTGATAGACTAAATATGACAAAATCTGGCTCAGTAGGCAAAAAATATCTGTATCCAGGACCATCTCAATCAAGATTTACCCAAAGGCGTTGGAAAGGGTACTGCAGGATTAAAAGAGCCATGGACAAAGCCATAAAAATGAAGAACATGTACCATGATCCTTATCTTCAAAGTTAGCAAGTCACATTCCAGACCTCTGTGCCTGAAGAAGCCAGGATACTAACAAACTATGACTGCTCTGCTGGTGGTCAAAACACTTACAAACATAAATTATTGTTCAAGAATTGTCTAGCTTCTTAGTTGCAGTTACAGGTCCAGCATGAAACCTGAAAATCTACACTCAATTTGATTTGAGTATGCAAGTTTTGGCAAGACTGAGGTTTTCTGAAACTGGGGTTTGGAGCCAAACACACAGCATTCGCTGTCTAAAATTGTCTTTCTACAGTGGAATTCTTAAGTAAAATCAGAAATAAACTCCTCTGAAAGGAAATACATCAGAGGTTTATCAGATTTTAACTCTGGAAACATAATGAAATCATAAATTCTGCCTTGTACAAGGGCAGCTACTGTGCATATGCACGATATTCATCTTCTCAGCGTGTTCTTACTTATCTTTTGTAGAAGTAACAGATGCAGTGAAACCCTTTAGAGGATCCTTAGAACGCAATTGATTTGGCTTTGAGAGGAATTTTAGGAGGTTATGGTGCGCAGGACTCAAGAGTCAGAGGAGAAAAACAGCTCCTGATGTGGAGACTGTGGTGAGGAGCAGCAGCCAGTGCCCAGGAAGGACTGGCCTTCAGGAGGACTCAGGAAGACTGGGGAGTTTGCTACAGTGCAGGAAACAACAGCACTGAAGGACTAAATCAAGGGCCAGGATCTACAGGCAGACACAGTGGGCAAAAGGAGCAGTGTTATGATCCCATTTTACTCTGATCTGGACAGTTTAATATTTCAAGGATAGGCATCCTACTTTTATTGGAAGAACATCTAACTTACTGATTTTAAAAGGTCTTTGGTGTACCTTAGGGATCCATAGGGTCTAGTTACATTTATCTCAAAATGAGCAATTTTACCATCTTGTCAGTCTGTATTTTTGACAATTTTTGGTGTTTTCTTTATATAATGTTTTAGCCTTACTTTCCATTTTTTCAAGGAGACTAGAGCCTTCATAATATAAATCCCAGAAGCAAAATACTCTTCAGCCATTTTCCAAGACTTTCAGAAAACTGTCGTAGTGGCGCAAGATGATACAGGAATACTCCACTCTTAATTATTAATGGCAAAAGCTTTGGGGAGGTGGGAAGAAGGAAGATACTAATATTGAACTGTATCCGTCTATGAAATTCTAATAAAATTACCGAATGTGGGCTAGACCTTTATTTGGTGTCATCTGGATAACTCTCCTGATGTCCTTCAAATCCAGCCAGAATGTACAAGTCAGTCAGCTTGTTCAGTTGTATCCACCATTACATCTGCCAAGGACAGAATCTGACCATTTCCTCCACACATTCCCCCTGCGTTATTCCCTATTCCCCAAAACTGGAGTATCAGGCCATATAAACCTCTAAGCTTATATATCCATAAATTTTGATGAGAAGTCACACAGGCATAAGGGTCCATCTGCCTGAATGTCTTATTGAAGCTGGAAGAGACTGTATGTTTATTCTCTTCAAAGCAGATACTTATCAAACTCTACAGATTGAGACTATTTTGTTTTTCAGAGCAGCCCTTGTCACATTCGTCAAAGTAACTGACTATTTCTTCACTCATTCATTCATCTTTTTTTTCTGTTTTCCAAACTTCTCATTCCATTGTAGCAGTTGCAGTGGATCAGAGCCATATGGCTCTGACTTTTAACTGCTGCAACAAGCTGCTCTACCACCTGGCAAAGGAGTGATACAGACTCTGAAGCCTGCTCCTTATTTCCTGAAATTCAGTATCTACTTTCACAGTGACTAGGCTTTTCAAAAATCAGTGAAAGGAAAGAATTCATCTAAACCCACTTAACAGAAAATATACAGATATTTGTATGGATATTTATTGAAAACATGTCTTAGAAGACTACAATACAGGGATTCATTTCTTTCTTCAAAATCGTTACAGTGCAAAAGTTAAGGAAATACCTAATGATGACCAGAATGTTCTTTGAAGATTACCCAATTAATCTTGCATGTAAAAGTATATGAGTGGATATTTGATCTTCAAATACCACATATTTCAAGAGTTCAGTGGCAGCCTCTTGTTTGGTTGGTTGGTTGGTTGGTTGGTTCAGTTTGTTTTTTAAAAAATATTTCTAGGACAGTATAATAGAAACAATGTTTATCCCTTCATCTTTATTACCATTCCACATAAAATCCCCATTTAAAAAAAAAAAAAAAAAGCCACACCACAGCAGTACTTTAATAAAATATAAATTAAATATGGACTGATTGTCCTTACTTGAGGGTGCATTTTCCTACACATTAGTGGTAAGCTTCACAAACAACATAAAATATGGAAAGTTGGTCTACATGTATTGTATTGACAAAGCTTCACATTCATCAACACCAGAATCATGTGGAACTGCATTTTCAGCCTTAGAAAATCTGGCTGGATCTTGATTTTATATTATACAGGCTACTTGGGGTTTATTTTGTTTGCGATTTGTTGATCATAACCTAACGTAACTGTGTAACAATCTTATTGATTGAAATGCATGTGACACCAAGAGGAACTACTTGTTTGTTCTCAAAGATTCAACAGAACTGTCAGTTCCTACAAGTGAGAGAATACTGGGTGAGGACACGTCAAGGGGTTGGGGTAAAAGGTGAGGATGGAAGGGTTCAGTAAGATACATCTTCACATTAGACCATAAACCACTGACTGCATATGCTTTATAACAAGACATTTGGGGAAAAAATAAAAAGAAACATGGAGAGACAGAAAAAGCACTATGGAACAGAAGGAGTGTGAGGATAAATAAGGAAAGCAGGAAGGAAAGACTACGGTTTCAAGAAATGGAAAGCATTGGCTTGCCTGTCAGAGAGGAAACTGTTTACATTCTGGAGTCCTGGTGAAGGAACAGAATATGGACTCTGGTAGGAGCAGCTTCATATAATCACACAAACCCCTTATTATAGCGACCTCTAATGTCTCTGAGGAACCGCAGGTGTCTAAAAGAAGACCTCATAAAATTACAGGAGGGATGCAGGGGAAGTCAAACTTCTAAGAAAATCAGGAGCCCTGATGATTCTGATTTAACAACCCATCTTTCATTACTGCCTTGTCATGTGTCACTAAAGGCTACTTTTAAATTTCAGCTCACTGGGTTCCTGTCAAGTTAAAGCATATTTTAAAGTGAACTTTGGCTTTAGTGAAGCCAAACAAACTTAGAAAGTAGAACCCCCTCTAAGGTGCAGGGGAGCTGCATTGCAGGCACCTGCACACTGGACTTCATCAGCACTTCAAAATGTGCTGTCAAAGGACACAAGAACTCAGGGTCCTTTTCTCTTCTCTGAAATCCAAGCTAAAATCTGGTATCTTTGTGACACCAAAGAGAAATAATTCAGTAGCACTTAGGAAGTGGAGACTTTTGTCTGCTGTTCTGGCACCTCCTGGTCATCAGCAGCCTTGACTTTCAGTCCTTGTTAATTTGATGAGGTTAGATCCTGTCCATTTCTACTCTGCCAGAGGACAAGCTTTTTAGAACTTTATTTTAGCCCTCACCATTGCAAAATGCCTATTTTAATGATCTCCCAGTGGAATGCAGAGGCAATTAAAAAATTTTGCTGAAAATCCAACCAGTAAATTATTAACAGAGTTCACAGGGAGCAGTGTTATCAGTTGCCCTGTCCAGCACCTGAGACTGATTTCACACGAGCAACAAGTTGTTGTATTGTAACATTCTTGTCTCTGATGCTTTTCATTGTTAGGGAAGACAACTCAGAAGGCAAATATTTCCCTCTTTTGCTCCTCTTCCAACTTCTTCCTTCCTACAGTCCTAGTTCCATTTCCAGAAGTATCAGATTCATGCAGTGTGCAAATGAGGAAAGATGAGGAAAGCTCAAAGACTGAATGTCTGGATTGTTTACAGTCACTCATTAGTTATCTATTTGATAATTTAAGAACTGTTTAGCTAATGTCATTATTTGTGATTTCTGTTGTGAACAGATTAGTGCCATGGTTACATTGCAGTTGATATACTATCCACACCTCCATTTTTTTCCAATTTTCTCTACATCTGGGAAAGAATATCAATACTAATGGACAAAAATCCCCAAATACAATCTGCTCTGGTAGATTATTTTCTGTAATCTGGTAATCTGTAATCTTCTGTAATCTGGTAGCTACCTCACCTTCTGTATTCAGTAAACAAATGATATATAATAGATGTATTTTCAATGCATAGAATAGGTTCTTCCAAGTTTATAGGCTAGAGAGACCTCTGAAAATAATTGGGGGGGGAAGGGGGGTGGAATGCAGTATGCCCAAATAACAGAAGAGGCTATTTGTAAAGGAAATTATAATAATAAAGTACTTATGGGGAGAAAATGAAAGTTCTGCCATAGGTGGGCAAAAGTGACAATGAAAAATTCATGTTTTTGTAGTCTTGACACTATTACCAAAAGGAGGGAAAAGATGCATTAACGTAAGTTAATGATCAACTGATGACTGAACTTTAATTATAAAATGGATTTTTTCCCTTTTTTCCCCCTATTTCAGAGAGAGGGATAAATGCACATTGCAAAATGAGACAATAAACTTTTAGAGGATTGAAGTTACAAAATGTATATTTAAATTTGCTGATGCAAGCAAAATATGATGCACTCGTGCACCTCTCTGGTAGAGTAAGAGTTTGGTTCTGATTTTAAGAACAGATTACTCCAAGTATTTTAAAGGAGATATACATGATTTACTCTGTTCACCTACAGCTTTAAATTGCAGAATGTGAAAGCCAAATGATTTTTTAACATCTCGTTGTCACTATAGCACTGACTTATGGTAGCAAACTGACAGATGAAAAATATACACACTTGCTTGAGTCAGTGAAATAAGGATATGATAAATATCCAAAACTATAGCAACTTAACACAGGCATGGCTTTATGGGTCCTTGATCAGAAGGGAGGAGAGGAAGTAAAAACACCCATTTAATTATTAGTATGATGTTCCTATAGCAATGCATGTTTTGAACCATAAAAGGAATAAAACCACAGCACTTCAGAGATGGCTTCAAAGTGAAGCTTCTTGTGTGTTCAATAAAGAGCAGATGCAATACAATCTAAAAACATAAGCTTGTGGTCTTGCATTATTATCATAATCGGCTGCCTTCAGAGACTCTGAGGGGGTTTAACCATCCAAAATGAAATAAATTAACTCCTTTATTTTCTTGCTGATCAGTGCTTTTCCTTCTGCTGTCAGTACCTCATACGTCCTATTGCTCAGCTTAGTGCATCAACCAAAAGCATAAGCTATCCCTTTCTGAAATGCTTTCTGCTGGTTTATAAATCCCAGGTTCAAATTTTGGTGAAATGAAAAGTTTGACTCTCAGTTTCTAGAGATATCCTGCTGTTTTTTCTTGGTATCATTGCTGAGCTGGGAATGCAGCTAAAGACAACTCTTTTTTTCCCCTCTCTTTTCAGAAAGTAGGAATTTACTTCAAACTGGCCAAGGTCTTACTTTTCTTTCTGAATTTTTCAGCATTTCTTCATACTAGGTGATATCTAAACAATCGTTTGGTTTTCTAGCCTGTGTTCTCGTAGCAGTGGAGCTATGAACTTGAACTCTAGGAAGGTTAATAAATGAAGGAAAAATCTCTCTTCTCAGATAACTTCTATATCCTTTTTTCATGTTCACAATGATTCTAACACTATTTTATAGTAGGGTCGTATTCTCCATCTTCTCTTTTCTTCCCTTAAATTTTCTTAGTGTTTTCAGCTCAGTTCTTTCCAGGGTCCTTGATGGTCATAAAGCCTGGGGCAGTTTTTACAAAAGCATCCACTGGGCAACTGTGTCAGAATCAACATGTTTCCTTTTCCAGACAGCCTTTCTTTGAGCCTGCTGATTACTCAGGAGCTGCAAGTTCCAAAACACTTTGATTTTTGAGAAACCAACAAGTGGCTTGTCACACACAACATGAGGCAGGCCTTTAGAGTAACATTTAGCTCATGTGACATAGCTCTGCTTTTGAAAAGAGTAGAAGACGGACCTGAGCCCCACATGGAGATTAATATCATCTTTATTTTAAGGGTGGATGAGGGAAACCTAGTCTGCCTTACACTCTGGAATAGAGTAACAGAGTTTCTGAATACCACAGAGTTCTGCACTAAAATTTCTACATGGAAATGCAAGAAATCCTATCTTTTTTTTTTTTAATTGAGGATTTTTAACCCAAGATTCTGTTTAAAATTCTCACAGAAAAATTGTATACTGAATATATGTTATCTATTCAAATATGATTCTGCAATACCTTCTGAACTTAGGATGAGTCAAAGGCGTTGGGTGAAATCAAGGAGATACTTGTCAGCATGCTTGGTTTGGCAGAGTGTTTTCATAAAGTTACAGCCACCGGCTGCAAGTCCAATAATTATTAGTGGTGCTATAGGACAGAAGATCAGAATTATTAGAACAGTGCCAGGACACAATTCATACTAAATGAATTAACGAAACAATTGTGTTTCTTTCCAGTGGAAATTCTGTTTTCACTTTCTGTTTTAAATTCAAACTCCTTTTATGCCTTGGTACATGCATGTTTGCTATCTCAGCAGAACTGCATTCTCTCTTACCACCAGTTAGTAGTATAACAGTTTGAAAAATGTCAAACTTGTTTAAGGAAGGGGGAATTTGCCAACTTTATAACAGTGTAAGCCTGCTTTGGCTGAGATCCACACAAATGACCATGAATTTACTAACTTTGCTAAAAAAGAAGTCATCTAATGAATCTGATATGATGAGATCAATAGTTCTTCTTCCCTTTTTGATAAATACTGTGAAAATTCCCAGCTGGCACCTGTGTCAGGCTAGTTCCCACCTAAGCAATCTGCCACCTATGGCTAGGAAGGGGATGCAGTTAAATCAGACAAGAAGGTGAGATGGGCAAGGAAGATCCTGCTTTGGAGTCATAGAATTATGTTTTTCGCACACGCAAAAGACTTACCAAAAAATTAAAATATAGAGTACAACAGCTCTAATGAGCACTGCAATGGTCAGCATGAATCAATTCCTGCAGTAATCGATTGCAGCATTACATGTGAATGTAACCAACACTGTCTTTCTCCGATTTCTCATTCTTCATTAAAATAGCTTTTCAATAATTTGATATGTATTACAATTTGAATATTATCCCTATCAATCTTAATTATCTCTGTGATATCTAACTGCTGTGATCTGCACAGTGTGATTCTGCAGAAGATTCTGATCTAACTGCTGTGATTCTGCAGAAGCTGAAGAATTCTTTGAATAAGAACAGATCTGTTTTTGAAAAAGTCCTACACTGGCACTTTTCCATGTTTTGCATCTTCTCTTCATTCAAGACTAATTACATAATAAATCATAGAATCATGGGATCGACTCATAGACCACATTAAGGATACATAATAAATGCCATGAGCTAAAATCTTGCTCTGCCCTGTCTGTCAAGGCTTCTCTTTCCAGAATGTAGACACTCACCAGTGTCACACCTGATTTTCTTTCACTATTTTCTTCAGTTCAACGGGACACTTTTCCAACAATATTTCTTTTCCTACAGAAATGTCACGTTTGTCCTCCCCTCCTCTTCCCACCCTAAATATTATTAGTATGGCAGACATATAGAGCAGGATTTAGCCTACTTCTAAGGATACGAAAGCTAAAAATTATTGTTGCTAAAACCGGGTTGATTGATAGACAAAACCTGCTCAATGCTGAAAGTAATAAGACATCTTTTCTTCCAGTCAACAGGGATATCTTAGCAAGCTGATCTGTCTGGGAAACCTCATGGACTGTACTCAGCTTCCAAAACAGATACATACGACACGGATAACACACACACAAATCCTAATCTAAATTTGCTTCTTAACAATAATCGTGTTAAAGAGCACTGCCTGCAAACAATCTAGTTAGACACACAACTACTCTAGTCAATACTACCTGATAGAACAGTCCTTTTAAGATACATGGTGAAGTAATTATTTGTCCCAAACAAATTAAAGGGAATTAGAGCCCTTAGAAATTGGTAGGAATTAGTGTTCTTACCATTACCGGTTTTATTTCTTTTTTTTCCTTCAAGTGTTCTACATTCAGAGGAAAAGGGGATTTATTTGTCAGCCTATAGCATCAAGGATCCTCAGTCTGGTGAATATCTAACAGAGGATTGATTGCAGTTAGAAGTACAGACTCATTAGAGAGGGATTTTTAAAGGGCATTGTGATGAAAAAAGCCAGTCAGGACAAACAGTAAAGCCAGGGAAAGAAGGATGTTAAGAAGATAACCCAAAGAATGCAGTGAACTGAGCACAAAAATTAGAGGATCACAAATACAGAAATTACTTTCATGTGATGATACTCCTTTAAACACCAGTCAAATTAATCCCTAATTTCCAACTAAATATGGAGCTTGTTCACACCAACTGAATCTCTGTAAATACAGGTGTTTTTTCTTTGCCCAACAGAAGTGTAACATCCTAGTGCTGAAACTTCTACCTGCACAGGAGGGCTGTTTAAAGGTATGAAAGAAACTATGCAGATAACCTGAGTAGGAAGAAGGGTACAAATAAAAGTCAAACAGCATTTTAAATACATTAAGTACACTAAACATCAGGAGATGATAACCAGAAAAACTAGAGAAGGTTTTTTTTAAAAGTCACTTAGGGTTTGAATGCCTTGCATGTTCTCCTGCATATTTATCATTGTTTAAAGACAGAGAAGTACCAAGAGTATCCTGCAACTATTTTCATTGCTTAGCACAGTTAATTATTTAGGTCTGATACCCTTTATCTATGTGATTAGCACTTTATTCTGGAGGTAAAACCTTGAAGGCATAGTACCTCTCAGGTACAAGGTCTCTCTCAGTAAGGGTATGTCAAAAAAAACACCCTTACTTAATCAATGTTGAATTATTAAAGCTTTATTCTCCAGTAAAAACTACCATTTCTGCAATCAGGAGAATAGACAATGAAGGAAGGGAAACTTGGTGTCTCAGAGCAAAGTAATATTGTCATGACCAATTTTTCAAAATGGATTATATATGTAAGCTTTGGCAAGACTGGCTGTCATTAAGCTTGCATATAACAAAGGATTTATGGACTAGAAACCCCAGTGTAAACATTTTGTAGCTATGCTGATAAAACCTGGATCACCACTAAACAAATCTCACAACAAAGGAGTATTTGTTAATTTGCAATGTGTGGTCTTTCTTGCATATACAGGAATTTAATTGGGGGGGGGGAGGTTAAGTCAGTTATCTGAAATAATTTGCATATTATGGCTGCTTGTATTATCCAGGGACTTGAATTTGTTAATGCAAAAGATTCCTTTCTGCCATAAATTTCTTGGTAAAATATTGTAGCATCTAGGCCTGTATCATGTCTATTATGATTATCTGTTTAATACAATAACACTGATACAACTGTAACGATTTGAAGAACTGCAGAAGATCAAGTTTCAATGACTGTCCTTTATTTACACATTCTGAGAGGCTAATTATAATCAAATTTTGTATTAAAACTGCCTCACATTTCCTACTTAGAGGTAAAAGGTTTCCGAACACACATATGGGAGTAACATTCAACTATAAACCCATGGAAAACAGTTTCTTCTAAAAGGAGAATCATGGAATGGCTCTTAGAAACATGCAGATTTTCACTCTCCAGACATTAAGCAATTGTGAGTCACTGTCTTCCATAGCAATGCCATTCTTGTGCTTAGCTGTGTACTATTAAGACTTACTGAAAGCTCATATTGAGGCAATTATTCGGGATTACCTATATAACCATCAGTGAACTGTTGGTGTTCCCAAGACAGACTCTCCCCCCCCTCTTAGAATAACTTTCCCAGAGGCATTACCTTGCATCTGGCTAAATTAAACATGTTTTCTTATGTTTGATCCTCTCCCCAAGTGACTCAGATTTCCCTGGCTTTATACTCTATCTTATCCCATAAATCTTTGTTATCTCTAGGCTTTGCTGCCAGGATTGTACAGAGTTGTCTGGATCACCGATACAAACAGCAAAGAAGCTCTGAGCCCTATGAACCCTACTAGATCTGATTCTATACATCCTTCTCAATAACTACATCATGATATCTTTCAAGTCTTTAATCAATTTAATAACCAGTTCTTTATATATCAATATATGAAAACTTATAAAACTTAATGTCATATAGTATCAAGTTTAACATCCGGGAAAATCAAATATACTGCATCAACACAGTTGCTTTTATCAGTAAGACCTTTAATCGTGGTGGAAAACACCAAACCATTCTGCCTGACATTAATTATAATTTAGCCCCTCTTTATTTTGTTTACATTTATTATAACCTAGCTACCCCTTATTTTGTTAACAGACCTCATAAATCATGTTTCCATTATTTTATGTGTCAGACTAAACTTTCTTGATGATTTACATTCTCTTTTAGTAGTCTTACAGTAATTAAGAATTTATCTAGTTTTTCAAAATTAGTTTAAGAAGCCATTGATTCAGATTATTATATGCTACCACCTCCACTCCTCACCAACCCAGCTACTGGAACACAACTGAAATGCAAGCACCTAATCTCAAGCTCCAAGGAGAAGCCAACCCTCCACTTAGGTCTATAATTCAATTGCTGCAATATGAGTTTATAAGAAATGTCTATAAAAATTAAACATTTACTCTTTGCAGCATTTCATAGGAGGAGGTAGTGGTAGCATTCCCTGCCCATTTTACACTGATACATATCTAGAATACATTCAAGATATGGAAAAAAAGAGAATAAATTTTACTCCAGATCTCTGTCCTTTACCACCACAAAAGAGCTTTCTAACGTTTTATTCCATGTCTTTTGATCTGGTCAGTCTTTTCTGTTTTTCTGATAACCAAACCAACTTAGGAGGTGAGCATAGAAAGTGTCCTTTTCCTCTCTTCCATGCACACAAAACAAAGTATAGACTAGTAATTAAACAACTGCCTGGAAGGGAAAAATGTGAGTTTAGGCACTACATCTTCTAGACAGACTAATCTTTACACACACATGATGTTTATTCTGAGTATATCCCTTAGGTGAAACCACTTGCAGGACATAGAGAGTCAAACATCTCTTTTTAGGAGCAGATTTAACTACTATCAAGCTCATCACCAAAAAAGACTGCATCAATTGTGTGTCTGAAATTAAACTCTGCCTAAATCCCATTTTATATAAGTAGATTATACATATGTATATCTCATCTCCTGGTTTTTAATCTGTGCCTTCACATTAGGCTGTGGCTTTACGTGCTTTGAAGTTGGTACTTAAGTCCATATCTTGTACCATTAGCTTGCTCAAACTGAACTAGGCCAATAGAAGACATAGCAATTCACATCTGATTTCCTGATCCAACATTATCAACAATTCCCACTTCACTAAAAATATTCTTCTCTCAAAGTATAAAGCCTATTTTGACACATATTTTGTCTTGCATTCTGAAATCCAAAGAAAGACATCAGTTATGAAGCCTCAGGATTTAAGATCACAATTATCTCAGATGTAAATTCAATCATCAGTTATATTTGGCTGGATATGTTCTGTTTCAATGGTTAAAATGTTTTAAAGAACCACTGCAATGTCTTCCATATTCCCAAAGTAAAGCATCATTTTGTGAGCAGGGGGTAGATTGCTTCCACGTGGAAAAACTGGTGAAACCTTTCAAAATTACTGATTCACAAATTGTAGTGTTTGAGAGTTAATCTTGATTATAGTACTAAGGTGCATTGTTGCACAGTGTGATAATGGTATTTGCTGCCTTAAATGGACTTTGATTCAAATAACAGCCTAAAATAAAGACAAAAAAGAACCAGTCATTTACCATACACTCAGTTTGTAAACATAGTATACCATTTTATATATAGGACCATTTTATACAAGGACATTTGCACAGAGAACAGGAACTTTATTAATTTTTTGTTAGCCTGAAACTAGTTCATAGACATATAAAAGCTTTATATTGGTTAATTATTTCAATAAACTTTAGGAAAAAAAAATCTTTTGATGTCTTGAACGTTATTTAGGGAGTCATATAGGGGAAATAAGAATAAAAACAACCCTATATCCCAAGCTAAATGTAGTTTCTAACTGAAACAAATAAAATTTTAAAAAGGAGAATTCTCAGGAGCAGTTCAGGAGTATTTTCTTGCAAAATAAATTTTAAAATAAACAAATGTTGAAAAGACACAACTTGGAAATTATGCTGAAATCTCAGATGTGCTATCTGTTACTAGAACAGGAAATGCAGGGAATATTGCTGCACTCTGGGTACAGTACCCAATTCGCAAATCCCTGGCATAAGTGGCCAAAAAGTACACAGTGAAGAGCAAGCATTCACCTCCTGGAGGCTTTCTTTTGCAGTCACTGCCTGAGAAACAACACAGTTCTTGACATGTCTTTAAGTGAAATAATTGTTTCACAGGCATATTTTAAACTGAGCATGAATCAGAAGAACTTTGCTTTCTGACATTGGTTACAGTGCATTATACTATTTTTCTTAAGCACTGCCAGCAAGTGCCTTCTCTTGTCTTCCAAAGAGCCCATCTTTTCACCTTCTGACTGAACTTTTCCTCCTCACAAAAAGCTATTTTAAATCCTGTACCAGACAGTGACAAGATAACTTGCTTAGGCCCACAGTATTTATGTGCAACACCACTGTCACCATCTACGCTCTAATACATCAGCAGGCTTTAAAATGAGGAACACTTCATAAATGAATTAGTCAAAATTTCAAAACATTGGTTTGGCTTCAGATAAGCAGACAAAACAAAACTCTCATTTTCTCCAGAAATGTGAGTTAAGCAGGAAAATGAGAAAAGACCACTTTCTACCAGATCAATTCCTGCTGGAAGCTGAAGTAGCTCCCAGCAATCCACCTAACGAGGATTCTTTCACCAGACATGGATCCATCCCCACGAATACAACACTGAAGCTGCTTTAAATGTTACAACAAGGAGAATAAATTTGGAAAGGACAGAAGGGCAAATCATAGTCCGGAGAGAGAAGTGAGCCAGGCATTTGAATTCCTGCAAAGGAGTCCTAATTATCCAGAACAAGGAACTTGTCTTAAGTGTCAGAGCTCATAAACTTGAAAGTCTCTGGCTGAGAAACTCTGCAGAAGTTCTTCAGTTGAAATGTATCTAGAGAACTAGATGCCATTTTGGTCAGAACTATTCAATTGCAGGAGGGGGGGTGGTGGTGGAATATGCTGTTTAAAAGAAATGAGTGCTAGAAAGTCTATCTCTAATGTGTTTTTCAGTCTGTTTTCATCTGTTTGTTTTAATACCATTGTTCTATTTTCAAGAAAAAGCAAATGAATGATGAAGTCACCTAACTCTATTACTCTTAACAGATAAGCATATAAAATTGATATTCCTCTCTGAATTGAACATATTGTAGATGATTATCACTGCCAGGCTGAAATTTGCATTATTGTTATAAGTGGGTATATGTAACCTCACCGCATTCAAAAAAATTGCAGATAAAGAAATCCTATTTTACAAATTATTTAAATAGCATAAGAGTCTAATACAGATGGTCTAACAAATATTAGAATTAAGTCTACTGATGCAACCTTCACTTGCCCTGCTTTGTGAAGGCGTAACACTGTTGGTGAGTCACCTTCACATTTAAGTCAATACAGACAAGGACAGAAATCAAGCATTTTTATGCTGAAATGCAGTGGAACTACTGGGACAGACCCTGACATACTAGAAATCTGCTTCTTTTCTTGGCCTTTGTCATGCACAACGTTCTCTCATTTTAACTTTAATTATCATGCATAACATCATCATGTTTTAACTTTAATTATCAGTGAAACAGGCCAGCAATAACCTGTATCTACCCAATTCCTTAACTGTAATTACGAGACTAGCACAAGTCCATTTTCTTAACCAAGAGGATATTTGGATAACGGCGGGACAGAATGCCCTTTCTGAATATTTAGCTGAGAACAGACTATATAGAAAACCTAGTGGAGTCTGACAGTGTTTTCTCTGAATCTGGCATGTACCAAAGCCTTTGGTGCTGGAGCAGCTTTAGTGATGATACAGTGCTCAAAAAGATCTTATCAGGTTCCTGACTATGCTCCACTGAGCATATGTAAATTATGATTTTCAGAAGTTTATACCCCAGCCAAATCCAGAGGAATTTTCTTAGAGATAGCAAAAGCCTCTTAGACCCAATGAGTATTCTCCTGCCAAATTTTGGGTACCTACTGCAAAGCCAAAGGACCACGCTTCAAAGAAATGATTTTAGAAAAGTCTGATACTAGCAAAAGGGTCTGCATGGCTTAAGCTAATGTGCATAATACATTTGTAAACTATAAGGTGGACACGTATTTTTACATCATTTAATGAATCACTGAAATTGGAAAGTATTAAGGTGCCAAAATATTTGCAATTTTGTGTTCAGGTTTTCTGAAAAAAAAGAAAAAGGAGGGAGAAAAACTAAGTTTCAGTAAATTTTGAATAATTCCTTTTCACTTTTAAGTACTAGCTTCCCATTTTCATTTTGAAAAATCTTTAAAATTTGGTTTCAAACCTCAAAACTTAAAAATAGGTTGAAAAATATTAAATAATACCAAAATAAAATGAAACATTTCCTTCTTAGTTGTATTAAAAATCAATTCAAACAAAATCCCTAACATTTTTAATTTTTAAAAGGAAAAAAGCTTCGGTTCCACCTCTACTGATTTTTCTCTTAATCATTCAGATTAGCAATCAAGCTCACAACCTACTTTCCTGACACCTGCACTAAAGCCTAGTCAGAGCCTCGGCACATAATTTCATCAGATGCAGAAAAATATCATCTCAAAACTGCTGAAAAGTTGAGATTCTTTGCCTGTTTCTAAACACACACATTCCCAATTGTTTGCTTTATGCTGGCTCTGGAGTTTGCCAAATTGCTCCACTAGTCCATTCAACTCACTAATATGGCATAAAATATACAGCGAGTGGGAGGTAAAAAAAAAAAAAATAGGTGGATTTCTACTCATTTAGTAAGTCAAATCAGCTGATGGAAAGGGCCAAGCAAGCTGCAGTCAGCACGAGGAAGAGAAAAAGGAGAATTTCAGTTTCTCCTTTGGCTACCAGGGAACTATTATTCTGATACAAATCTATGTGAAATTGTAATCTCATAATAAATATAGTAACTAAAAATTCTACTTGGAAAAAAACCACATAAGATTAATCCAGCTCCTGGTTGGATACCTGCTATGAGAAGCAGCTGAACAACATATGAAAAATAAACCATCACAAGTGTTGAACATAAAAGTTTAGTTTCCTACATTTTTTCTGAGTTAATTAAATTAAAAATTAAATCATATACATCCACTTGTAGATAGTTACATTTATACAATAAAATATGAAATTCCAGGTAAAAACAGAGTTATTATTTGCTATTAAAGAGTTTACTAAAAGTATTTAGAAAAACATGAAGTCCTTATTTCTATACTTTGCCAGAAAAATGCTTTCATATCTCCCTAAAATGTGCATCATGATCAATTATAGCTCCTATTTTTTTTTCTATTTCTCACATTCCTGTTACTAAATTTTCACAAACTGAAATGTGACAGGCCTTTCTACTTCAGTAGGACTTAATTTCAGATGCTTTATTTGTAGTGATGAGTCTGAAGAATTTGAATTTGACATAAATATCAAGACTGAATCTGGATCCAAATAATCATGTTTATCAGTCTGAACTAATAATCACAGGCATTGTGTTATGAATTTAGCAGTCTCAAATGAAAGACCTCTGTGCCAAAATTGGTAATACATAGTGCAAGAACCGCTATGTGTGATGGATGCTCAGATTTTCACTTCCTGTTGGCCTTGGACTATGGAACTGCAAGAAACACTGATACAAACAAAGCTAATGCAATTTCTGCTACTTTAAGACCATTCAGCTGTCTATTGATGTGAGCATAGATTTGATGGACACAACAATCTCTGCCTACTTGCTCCCAAGAGGCACATAAACTTTACTTGCAGTTCTTTATTGTCCTAAATTTTTAATCTGAGAATAGTGGAATAGTCCAAGAATCCCTTGGAGGATAATGATTGAAAGAAAAAATAAAAAAGTGGAGCAAGTTTATTAATTGTTCAGCCAAGCTGGAATAGTTTTTGCTGTAACTGTTTTCTTACATCAAGAGTTCCCAATGAATAGAAAAGTGACAGATGTTTACAGAAGCTGGGCAACACTTCTTGCAATAGTTTAAAATTAAAGAATTCATCATGAAGTGGTTCCCTCTGGAAGTGCAGCAGCACACTCTGTGTGTTTACTTATTGCTCATAGTCCTGGCAGCTAGAGGTTCAAGGCCTGGAGGATTAGCCCACTGTCCAAGTCTCAAGGGAATTTGCTCTTTTTTAGCAGCATTAGAGAATCCAAGAAAATCCAAATCCTAACTGTATTTAGGACCACAGTATTGCCATCTTCTTTCTGCAGGAAGAGTAGTTCTCTTTGGTGGCAGGTGAGTCATTTACAGCAGTCCCACAGGCAGCCGTCATCATGCTGCAGTAAATAACCCACGTTGCAAAACACCTAAATGCACACAAACCACTCTTCTGGAAGACAGCTGTGAGGAGCCAAGTTTTCACACTCCTAGCTCCAGCAGAGCCTGGCTTATCCCTTTTATACTCTCCCAGCAGTTTTCATTTCTTATAGGAATGGTTTGTGAAAGTGATTTGAATGCAGAAGTGCATTAACCTCCATATGACTGAAAACTGTGCATACGTCATTAGAAACATTTTTTAAGATGTCAAAACTTTTTCAGTTGCTGTTTCACAGGTGTGTGGGTGCGTTGCTGGTGTCTATCAGATGTGAGCGAGCAACTTATTTGGTTTTAACATTTTCCCCGTCTTCCCCCTGTAGAAAATATGCCTGTCGCTGAGTGCATTAAGTTTTAATTATTGCACAGGCTGGTGGAGGTTTTTTACATGGTTTAATTACTGTTCATGAATTATAGGTATGATCCATGGACCAATATAGTCCGAAGATGAGGATGCCTTTGGTGAAAAAGATTTATCCGTGTTCAGTGACTGCTCATGAAGTTATATCAAAGTCCAGTTATTTTTAGGATTTCAGGAGGGGGTTTTGTGTGTGTTCATTTGCAGATTTTTATTCCACCAATCTATGAGCACTGAGCTCTTCTGTGCATCTTTTTGTTTCCCCCCTATTTCTTTCTTTCTTAATCATATGGATGACATTGAAGCTGGAGGGACAGAAGGCAAACACAAAGAGACAGTAAATTGCAAAAATGACCTAAACAGACTGGAGAAAGACTATCTGCAAGCAATGACAAATTTGGCCTTGTGAGTGTAAAACATGCTGAGAGAAAATAAATAGCAGAGATACTGAGTGAAAGGATATTAATAAGCTACAGTAACAAGTGGATTTTCTTTTACTTTAATTCATTTATTCTGTTTTAGTAATGTTTTCTTTCATGCCAAGAAAGGCTGCAAGTTATAGGTAAAAGTGGTTGGTGTTCATAAAAACTTTTGTTCTTAATTTTCTGTGACAAGTTGCCAACAATATAGAAATAACTGAAGAGAAGGGGTTTAGATCTGGAAATTCATTCTTAATGCTGAGATATTAGTTGTAAAAAAACAAAGTGCATAGTTAGGCCACTTTTATCGATGTTTTAATTTTTTTTAGATATAAATAGTTTTCAGAATAGGCATTTCCAACATTATTCCAACTGTATATTCCAGTCCAGCAGGAGGAGCGTTCAGTCCCCAAGTTAATTAATTTTGTGTCTATTATAAATCCTTGATAACTTTTCTGATATTTCTGTGGTGTTGTGGTAAAATGAATATACTTCCAGTAGGCAATATATTTACCTCAAATTTATTTACATAATGTAGAGGGGTGAACAGCCTTCTGATGATAGCAACATTTTATTCAATATAGTCTTGTGAAAAAGGTTAACAGCTTTCAGATAATCCAATGTTCCAGGTGTTTATGAGTGAGTTTAGTAGATTCAAACTAGTACTTTTTCCTGGCCTTTCTAATATGTACTTTATGACACAGATGCCTTTCTTAGATGTGCTCACTTGCAATTCCTCAGCCGTTTAGGCTCTGAATTGTAATCCCCGGAAGAAAAGACCCTAAGGAGCCTGATAGTGGTTTCTCTTAATGCCACTTTACACACTTCTAATAGCAACAGAGCCATAAAAATAATGTAAATATAAATTACTCCCATTTTAATGCCTCTTTATATTACCAGAGTGATGTGAAGTGCCCTTCTTACAAATGAGAATGAGGCCCCGGGAGCCTGAATTGATGTAATTCACATGCTGATGGATGAAGCGATAGGAACAAAGCAAGCAAAATATAAATCTATCAGGTTTGCTCAGAGCTGGTTTAATGGGTACCTTCTGGTGCTTTCCTCTGGCTCCTTGGGCAGTCTCTAAGTACCTCAGATGCCCTTATACTCATGCTTGTGGCACCTTCTTAAGAGGGCAAGGAGTGTGGTTGCCCAGGGCTGAGCCCTTCAAGCTTCACTGCTTAAACATGCCCATGATTACAGACCAGGCACCTCTTCCCCTTCCAGAGCCTCCAGGAGTGAAGTAGGAAATGAAGAAGTGCATATTTGTTGTCCCTTAACCCAGTGGCACCTGGGGGTGACCCAGCCTGGGGCAGTGGAATGGGGAGGGTGGGGAGGGAGAGCAGGGTCTTTGCCCTCCCTGCGCTCTCCCAACAGTGGCCTTGTCCTCCTGGTCCATCCCTCCTGGAGGCTCTCCTCACATGGAGAGTTCTGGATCATGAATTTTTGACCTCCCTAACGATGGGGCAGCCACTCCTCAGGCACAGACCGCTGCAGCAGGAGGGAGCACATCCTTAGGAACCCTGCCTGCTCTCCCACAGTGTAACAGAGCAAGGGGAGTTTCTTGTAGACAAATTAATGGGGTCTGCAGCACCGCAGCTGTGATTTATCCCCTGAGGGAGAGCCGCTGGTGCCTTTTTCATAACCTACCCTGTCACTTTCATTGAGAGAAAAATGGATTTATTTGTGCTATTAATGCTCTGAACATGTATGTTACAATGTGCATTTGGCCAATATTCACTCTCTGTGTTTGCTTCTTGGTTAAACATTTCAAAGACATTTTGGGCAAAAGTGCACTATAACAATATCAAAGGATGCCTTAAAGACTGTTGAACCATAAATGGAAAAATGGGAGTATTTTAAAGAAGTAATTAAGCACTTTTTTTTTGTAAAGCTATTAGAAATATGAGTTGCTAATAAGTGTTTATTAAAGCCAACCACAAACTCCTAGGAAAACAGTGAATTTTGACATTTCAAAAAATAACTATTTTTTTTTCAAACCTCACAAATTTCAAAAAGCCTGGTACTTGTAAGTGTTGGTGAAATATCAGCATGTATTTTGATAATCATATCCACTTGTGTGGTGTAACTATACATAATTTATTATATTTTAATATTAGCCATAAAAACAATCCCATCAGAGATAAAAGCCCAGATAAATCAAGTCTGGCAAAGTAATGAACAGATACCATCACTTTTTCTGTTCAAACAGAATAAATAATGGTATCAGATCAGTCTAATTCTAGTGAAAATACTGTTACTGCTGAAATAGCCTGTTACAATTTTTCTGAAACTCTTTTGTCGTGGTTTGGCCCTGGATAAATGCCTGATGTCCAGCAAACCCCCTTCAAGGCTTTTCCTCCCCCCTCGCCT
>JAWWMP010000001.1:7218354-7242294 GCA_035047865.1 Dendrocincla tyrannina | reverse complement strand
ACTTCCAGAGGCTTCCAACAGAAGCCAATTTTCCTCTTATATATAAAAAAAAACCTATCCAGATAAACCCACGACATCTTTTTTTAATCCTAGCAATACAGCCTGGCATGCAAAGAGCAGCTCAGGAGCACTTATCATGAGTGAACTTCTGTGATTTTACCAGATTCCACAGATTTTATACAACAATTTCAATATTGCAATTCAAATATGGCCCATTTAAGCATTGTAGCTGAAGAATTTGCACTTATACAATTAAACGATTGTTACCTTTCCACTCCTGTTTTAAGCAGTCACAAGGGACAGCAGATTGATTGGGAAAACAAGGATTCCTATCCAAACGCTGTTGCTCTCAGTTTAATACTTTTAAACGATATTTTTTTCATAAATAAAAGTTATTTTCGTTTTAAAAAAAATTAAAAAGTAACCCTTTTAGTAGACAGTACTGAAAGCTGACGTAATTTTCCCTCATAACACTTTCCTGATGGCTGCAATTCTGTCACTGTATCATGCAAAATATACTGGAGTTAAATA
Source organism: Dendrocincla tyrannina (assembly GCA_035047865.1). NCBI lineage: Eukaryota > Metazoa > Chordata > Aves > Passeriformes > Dendrocolaptidae > Dendrocincla > Dendrocincla tyrannina. Next base: position 7,241,763 of record JAWWMP010000001.1, on the reverse strand, counting down.
GAGTCAGTGTTCCTAAGAGTAGGTTCGGGCTTAATTAAATGAGGACATGAGATACAATTTTGCTGTTTGCAGCCTTGAGCAGTGTGCCTTATAGACCAGCTAGGAATGCAATTAACTACTGAGGCAAAATCCCAGTATAGATACATTTACCCATTATAAGAGTGGTATTATAACATTGTCAGATTCACATTAGGGGAATGGCAGTATTTCCTTTTCACAATCAAAAATTAAAGCAGACTTGAGTCAGTCTCATTTGGTTGAACAAAGAATTCACACGTTGTATTCAATATCTGAAAAAACTTGCAAAATACGCTTATTTTTGTGGTAAGAAAGATCACATCTCTACTTTTTGACTGTTGGCTCTTCACTTCTGATCCAGAGACAGATGGACCAGACCAAAACCATGGTAGGGGGATGTTACAAACAGCATAGTCAGCTGAGATTCCAGGGATCAAAAACTTCCCTGGCATTTTGTAAATTGCTCATATAACAATATAAACTTATGCAAACAGCTTTACTTCAAGCCTAGAAGAGAACAAACATGGCACATTTTATATGACCATGTCTGAATAAATTGCTTAATAAAATTGCCTTTTAACATCTTTTTCATAAAATATGTAAATTATGTTCCTTGGTTCTTTTGTTGTAAGATTTTACTCACTTCTTTAATCATCATCTTAGCTCTTTGAAATTTCCCCAGGCCACTGACTTTTTTTTTTTCTTAACTGGAATCAATGAGAAATAAAACATTATTTCTGAAGAATTACTTTAGTGCCAAACAAAACGAATAAACAAAAACCACCAAAAAAAAAATAAAGAAAAGAAAACTAAAGAAAAACTAAAACTAAAACTAAAGAAACTCAAGATGGCTTTCATGCTTTTTTTTTTTTAATTCTTAAATCTATAGTTTTACACTTGAACATAGTAAAAAGCATATGTTTCTTTGCAGCCATTTTTCTAACAATGAAACCCTTGTTCTTTAGGCTGCATGCTAGTTCTCTGATCCCCATCCCATCCAGAGATGTTATCAAGAATGATATTTTCTTTTAATTAGTTGTTATAATTTTATACAGTGTAAAGCAATGAACAAACCCTTCTAGGTCTTCAGTAGAAATATGTCTGAAAAAAATTAAAAAAAATAATTATGAAACCTGGGGTAAAACTGAACTCTTCTGGGTACCATAAGACCTTGGAAAGAACTGTGTATTTCCTCATGACAGAAACTGGTTGTTGAAAACAGAAAAGTTATATGTATTAACATATATGCAAAGAAAATGTTATATGTATAAAAATTATATGTAAAGCCTCTCTATTTTCAGTTTCTATATCTTGAAGCAATAGCATTGATATCAGCTAGAAAGCTCAGAAGAAATTGTGGGTTATATTTTACATAGTTAGCAAAGGAGAAAGTTCAATCTTGTATTCAACCTAGTTTCCATATGCAGAGTAAAACGAGGACATTTTTCAGATTACTTTCAAACAGAAAAAGCATAAAATCTATACTGAAATCTGATATTTATTTTAATAGTGTGCTGCTAAGAAAATTACCTGCTGGCATAATTTTTATGAGACATTATAGAAAATAAATTCTAGCTAGACATTTTGTGTAAACTGCAATGTAAAACTAAGCAAATCATGGGGTTTGAATGTGTAAATAAGGGCTATAATTTCACCATGGGTGCCACTCCAGCTGCTCCACAAAGGAAGGGGAGCCAGGAGACCAGCAGGGCAGCAAGGCAGGGATAGGGATCTGATCAGCTTGAGGAACATGTTCAGGATCTTCATAGGCAGTATACACAAGACAACTCTATTTTAGAAGGGAAAAGAGCTATAGGGATGCAAGTTGTGTCATGTCACTTGCCCTCCAGTGCAGCAACTGGTTTGTGCTACTGGCACAGACAGAGCCTCCAGTTTGCTGAAATATTTGTACAACAGTGCTCCTGCTTTGTCTGTATCACAGGCTATGCAACCTACCAATTAAAACAATATCTGTCTAGGTCTTTGCTGCAATGTCACTTTCATCAGTATACAGAAACTAATCTAATCCATCAAGAGAATTTAATTCTAGCACATAACCAGGAGAAAACTTGCAAAAAAAAGATGGCATAATCACTCAATGGAGTTCTTGCAGTTTGCTGTTTGTTTGTCAGGATTTTTTAAAGAAATGCCTTCCAAACTGCATGCCTTGCTATCCAGATGGACATGACTGCACTGTTCATTTCACATACTCTTGGCAGCTTCCCTAAGGTGAAAATAGATATCTCAAGACATCTCACACACCTCAAGAGGTGGATATGTTGGCAATGAGGAGATGCTGAAAGGTACAATACCTTTTTATACCTTCACAATCTGTGATTTATGTGTTTTTGTCTCTCTTCTTGATCTTCATTGTCATGTACCATATTGAGCAAGAAGATCAGCAAAGAGCAAGCGTACGTTGCTTTCATCAGCACATATCTGTAATTTGTCAGTGCTTGCATTTCAGGACTCATCTTTCCTCTGGGTTAATCTGATTAGACTGGATGTCAAAACTTCCTGTAAGTCAGCTTGCTGGTAATAGAGTCCAGCTGAGGAAGACTTCCTTCCTGCAGAGTGCCCTGTTTCTCTTTCAGCTGAATTTTCAATGTGTCATCATTGACATCAAATCACTTTTCTTGTCCCCATAGATAATAGTTGATAATTTACATAATCACATAAAACTTGCCTTTTCCTCACAACGATTGTCATGAAAGACAGTTTGAGGTTTATGCAAGACCTCGAATGGTTTTGAGCTCAAGTTCCTTGAAATTTTCCCTTCTTTGTGTTTTTCCAGTCATACAACTGTGATTGCTGTAGCAGTCGGATGGAATCAGCACTGATTTAAACGTCCCTCATGTGAGTGATGACGAGGGAGTTAATCGAGGCCTTCCCAATGCACCTTTGCCTTGGCTGGTTGTTGGAACATGGTGCTGGTGATGACTAGTCACAGCTCATGTGTGAGGTTGTGAAGCAGATATTGCTGCCATCAGCACAGTCTGTTCTCAGCACAGACTGAAGAGAGGAGTCCCCATTCCCCATATGCCCATGGAAGTCTACCAGAACGAGAAACCCCTCAGATCTGAAGACATCCAGCTCCTGTTATACAGACTTTCTCTTTTCTTTTCCAGGCCTCAGGGCATAAATGACACTCAACTTTAGGAAGAGCCTTGCAAAAATAAAAGATCATATGAATTCAGTGATGATTTATATCTCACCATACTTTTTGCAGTTTAGTTTTCCTTCCAGCAATATATTTTATTTCATTTTGGAAAGCTAGAGACAGGAAGATTATGTTCTTTAGAAGTGATTACCTCCACAACAATTGCATACTTAGTCAGCAAGTGAATTTTCAATCAGTGCAGTGATGTTTATTGCATGTCAAGGTCTCTGTTTACCAGGGAGATAACAGAGATGGTTTTGGACTAACCATGACTACTTAGGCATTCCAAGTCATACCAGTAACTTCCTCTGGTCACCTTTGCAACATCCTGTCTTTTGTGAAGACCACATCCTTATGCCTTCTAGTACACTATGCCTTTACTCCGAATACAGTATAATAACATTTTTTTTAATGAGTCTCACAATTCCTTATAATCTTAACTCTTACTGAGATTCATGAAATCATTGAAGTACCTATAGAAGAAAAAACACTTTGCAGAATTATTTAATTTCATTAAAAAAAATAGTTTGTGATACATCTAGACAAACTAAGAAATCACTTTAAAATGTAGGATATGATAGAATTCTAGAATCCATCATTAATTTTTTTGCAATTAATTGCTAAATTTATATGAAATTATCAGTCAAGGAACTACTTACTTGCCTGCATTAACTATTATATCTATATATATAGATAGATAGATAGATATGTGATATGTGTGTGTGATTTTCCCCAGTGTGGGACTGATTTTGTTCTCATTCAGATCAATAGTAATTTTTCAATTTAGCTTAACGGGTGTTAGATAAGCGTTTCTGGGAAAACTACTTTCCACAGGCTGATTGAAAACAAAGAGACATTCCATATAAAAGACATCTACATGATTATCCCATTAAAGTAACAATGCAACTCTTATTCTACAGGTCACAGTCCTAAGGACTTGCACCCAAAGTAGCACCCCCTTCCTGAGTTATATCCTGTGCTTTTTGCAAGGCCATTCTCTTACAAGGCCTTGGTCTGAAAACATGAAAAATTTAGCAGTAGGAGTCAGAGTCCTAAAAGTGTAGTATAACATTGTAAGGGTTTTTATGGCAAAGTACCATTTTACTTCTCACTAAAGAAGATGCTTCACTATATTTCATTATTAATTTTGAAATTAGTTTAGATCAAGACATCTCTGAAGTACTGTTAGTTGAAGCCATAAATCAGGGGCTGGTTACAACTTTTAAGAAGGTATCACTTCACTTGCATTACTTGCATCTTTCATAAAGGATGTTTTTAGATATTAAGAAGGAGAACTTATGTATCAATTATCTCTTAGCATAATTTCTAGTATATAGAATCATGCGGTCAGTATCATAGAGTTGTAGAACTGTTAGAGTTAAAAGGGACTTAAAGATTATCCAGTTCCAGCCCCCCTGCCATGGACAGAGACACCTCTCACTAGACCAGGTTTCTCAGCTCTCCATCCAAACGGGCCTTGAACACTTTCTGGGATGGCCAAGGTCAACCCATCACCTTCTTTTAAAACTGGAAGGATATTTGGGGTAGTATGTCCAAACTTGCACTGGTCCCAAACACAGCCCTGTGTGCACTCTACCATCAATTACAAGCCTGAGCAAAGTTACTCTTGGATTACTGTACCAGCTTATATCTGAAAAGAGGGATACAGTTTTGGAGTCGCTGATGTAAAATTTTCAACCCAATTCAGTAACACTGGAACTTCTATTCAATATTCTCATCAGCGCCCTGACTCAGAGGGTAGGTTCAGTTAGTTCAGGAAAATGAGGAACCAAGGATTATAGCTTCTTTTATGGATTAAGTACTCCTGTACTTCAGATGACTTGAAAAAGGTCATTGTGAGTAAATGCTTCATCCAGTGATTTCTGGATCACAGAATACCATAAATAAGCACCTAAGAAACAAAAGTTCCACAGAATGAGGGAATACTCACCGTGCAATAAAACACACAGTAAAGTAGAGTTTGGGGGGTTGCATAGTGATATTTCTGTTAACATTGCATCTTCAGTGCAGAAATCCAACTCCATAATCTATATCTCCTTGAAGAAACATTTTTATTTGGCATTTCAGTTTTGCATTCAATTAACAGGACATTTTAGCCTGAAAGCCAGACAAAGCAAAGGTATTGTCTCTGGAACCTGCAGGTTTGATGGGATATATTTGATCTGACCTCTATTCCACAAGCAGCATTATCCTTCTGAAAACAACACAGTCCAAAACTCACATGCATGACAGAGAGACATTTCCCTCTTAAAATAGAGTGCACATCTTAAAGCTTCCTGAGACACTATTTTGGCATTGTGGAAAAACCCCAACACTGCAGCACAGTAGGCATCTCAAAGAGAAAAGGGACATTGAAGGAAAGAGAAAACTGTCTACAAAATCAATGAGACAAAAAGATAAACACTCTCCTGAAGCACTGAATGTTCAGTGTGTCTTATTCAATTTTTTTAAAATAAAAACAGAAACAGACATTTGATTTAACTGAGGAATTAGATAATTCTGACTTGAAAGGAGGAGAAGAAGATTGAAGTGACAGATGAAATCAGCTACAAAAGGGTGTTCTTTACACCCTATCTATCGCCAGTAGAAAAAACCCTGAAGGTTGAAGTTCCTTCCCAGAGATTGCTGATGTATAGAAACCCCCAGTTTATTAGGAACATTCTGATTCTGAAAGTGCCCCAGTGTAATGCTTAATCTCATTAAAAATATTATTTTTTTCTTTTTTTTTCATTTCCATAAATTAGGACTGATGCCCCTTCAGCTGTAAGTTCTTGTCTAGTTGCAATGAACCCCCCTGTTCATTTCTCTCATTTTCCAGAAAGCATTCAGTACCTAGCAGGTATCCACTAAGAGCTTTCTTTACCTGTCTCTGAAAAATGAAAGTCTTGAAATTCATGAAGGTAACTCAGTGAGCTGTTACATTATTGGAATAATTATAAGAAAGACAGCATAAGAATCAAGTTTCTTCCATGCATAGCAGAGTAAGGAAAACTTAGATTCCCTGAGACATTTGATTTGCTACAGCTGTAATGATTCTCGGCTAGGAAAAAAACAAGACAGGATTTTTGTATTTGGCAGCTATTTAGAAAACAATAGCACAACTTCAAATTATATTTTTTAAATATTATTGAACTTCTAAGTCATATAAGAGAAGGAACTTGGGGAAAAAGATAACTTTTTCTTTATTCTGGCTTATTGGTTTATTGATTTTACTTTTATCTAGATGCATGTGCTTTCTTTTGATGTTAGAAAATGTTAATTCCCACATAAACTTGGAAACTAGTGCAGTGATACAAAAATAACTGCATTTTAACACACACAAAAAAATTATACCTTAATTTTTGGGAATGATGGCTAGTTGGTTTTTATTTATTTTTTTTTTTTTTACCATAGCAAGCACAGATGTTTTTCTTCACAGTTTCATTGACATCTTCTTTGTATGCATTACATCTATGCACCTTTGTGATGTGTCATCTTTCTCCTCCTTGTCACAGGTGAATAAAGGGCCTGGCCATAAACTTAACCTTAGTATTAAATACCTGTGCCAAGAATCTCTGCTCTGACTTCTGAGCACTGGAGTGACTAGTCAAAATACAGGCCTTTTCGAAAGCAATGTTGATTCTTCCCAGATAAGTGTCAGGGCTGTTTGCCTGCCTGACATTAAACAGAAGTTATGTTTTCTTTTATTTTTGTTAAAAATTAATGAGATCAGAAGGATGTAAAAAGCTTTGTTGTTCCAAATTGCTTCTAAAGTATTTCCAGAACATGCTCTGTGAGAAACCCTTTCAGCAGCAGAAATAGGTGCCATTTGAGAATCTAGAGCTCCTATGCTGAACCCACATTCCATAGGTGGTAATGACATTTTAGAGAAGAAGAAAGAGAGAAAATGTTTGAGGAGAATTTTCTTAATTAGATGATATAGAATATGCACAAATCACAATTTGTGCAGGAAAAGGAATGAGAGAGAACAATCTGAAGTAGGTACAGAGAAATCCAAGTAATGCATTTCATCAAAAGGCTTCAGAAATTAGAATTTGAGATTTGTATCATCTGTGGGATGCAGGAGGCTGCCTGCAGCTCTTTCTCAATGGAGAACAGTTGGAGAGGATTTGCTATCTGCTCTTATAAAGGATTACTACTTGGGGTGGATTTTGGCCACTAGAGAGGAAGAATGCAGTGCTTAAGTTTGCCTGATCAGAAACAGATTTATCAGTTGCACTAGGAATTATTTTCAGCTGCTTTTACAGAAAGTATTCAACTAAGAAGCTGTTGGAAGATAAATATGTTATATAGTAAAAATTATACATATAATAATTAGTCAGGCTTCTTTAACCCTTAATTTCTCACTAAATAGATGGGAGCATGTCTTTCTTTGGCACTGAGCAAACAGTTCTTTTTGTGAATTTTTTTTTGTGTTAACCTTCTGTCAAGTCAAAACAACTCTGATTCATCATCAGGCCTAATATGTCCAGTGAAATTAATATACAATATTTACTCACAGCAGGTCTGAATTTGCTATATTAATTTTAATTAGAAAATCAAATGTGAAGACAGATTCTTCCTGATGTAAAGTAAACTGACCACAGTAATTAAGAAAAATGACATCCTATGCCCCACGTACAAATCAAAGGGCATCACACAGAGAAATCCTCTTTAAAATAAAACTGACAGAAATGTGTAAGAGAATGTAAGAAAGATCCAGGAGACAGTGAAAGAGCACTGTGCATCCTTCCCAACAGGAGGAAGGTGATTCCTGCAGATCTTCAATTAAATCTCAAAAGTATAACTCTTCAAGAAGAATCACACTTTGAAAATTCTATGGAGGATGTTTCTGGCAGAAAGGATATCTGAGATCAAATTTTGTCATCGTGAGTCTAAGGACACAGATAAGAATCTGCAGGCAGCACATACAATTAGAAACAAACCTGCAAGTACAGCGAGCCACTGTATTTGTTACAGGTGTTACTGCAGCCATTCATGACAAAGGAACGGGGATGCTTTGCAAGTGTTTATAGATGAGAGCCATGGTTTACTGCACTGCTTCAGTTCATCATACATTTTATATATGCAAATATATATATGTAAAGCTCTAGATAGATGGCTTTTACAATTAACAAGACCTGGATGTTTATTTTGATGATCATGAAAAACCAGATTACGTACAAATGATATTACTCTCATAATTACTTTCAACACTTTACTACTAGGATAGGCAGCATTAAGTTATATAAAACCAAATATTTTGGCTCCAAAAATCACTACTGTGATTTCCAGGCACTACATAAGGATATGGGGTTTGTGACAGAATGAAGATGGCAACTTTCCTTTGCCTGGTTGATGACTTATGTTTTGCTTCCATACAAATGTGAGCATTTTCATAATAAGCATTTTTATTATTTTCTCTGTAAGGAATGTGCCAAAAATTCAGAAAATCAAATAACAATTTTGAAGAATCACAGAGTCACAGACTAATTAGGGTTGGAAGGGACCTGTGGAGATCATTGGGTCCAACCCCCCTCTCAAGGCAGGGTCACTCAGAGCAGGTGACACAAACACATCCTGGTGGGTTTGGAATGTCTCCAGAGAGGGAGACTCCACATCCTCCCTGGGCAGCTGTTCTAGTGCTCTGCCACCCTCAATGTAAAGATGTTCTTCCTCATGTTTAGGTGGAATGTCTTGTGTTTTAGTTTATGGCCGTTACTCCTTATCCTGTTGCTGGGCACCACTGAGAAGAGTCTGGCACCATCCTCTTGGCATCTGCCCTGGCAATGTTTATATAAATATTGATGACATTCACACTCAGGCTTCACTTCTCTTCTCTTCTCTGGACAGAAGAGGCTCATCTTCCACAGTCCCTCCTTATAAAAGAGATGCTCCAGATAATGATGAGATTATTAATTTCTGTTAATTAATTGCAAAGCTTAAGATACTACACAAACTGTTGCATTTTTTTCAAAATTAAATTCTCAAAGAAAAGCCTAATTTTATCAAAACTCACACCTCCCATGGGAGAAAGCAATTTTAGACCTCTTTTTTTCCCTGTGTTTCAAAGGGACAGTTCAGAATTGTTTCCATCTTTATACATCAAAATTAAATTAAAAATGTCATCACATTTTTAAAGTGTATCTTATTGTTTCTTGGGGGGGGGGGGTGGGAATTAAACAAAATACCCCCACATTTTGATATTTTAAATTTTAATCCTGATGGGGCAGGATCCACAGCTACATGGGAGGAATTCACTAGACAAAGATTTCCAGGGGAATTTGAAGGAGCTATGCAAGCAGCTCCAAATAAAGTTAGGATTTGGAAGCCTTGGGTCTGACACCTTCCAAAGAGCTTGGGTCCATAAGGGAATCAGGAAACATGAGGTCCCTTTCTTTCATTGTATTAATTCAAATACAGGAGCATCTCTGGAGAAGAGTAAATACCAAACTAATTTCATAGAGCTCTATGAAGGAAGCCTACTTTGAGATAGATTAATTTAGGTACACAATAGCACCAGAAACACTTGGTGAATTAATGATAATGGCAATTAGGCTCTCTTGACTCCTGTCACAGTTCACTACCTTTTGTACAACTGCAACATGTCAGTCCCCTCACCAGAACAATTTTCACTGTTCTGTACTTTACTGACCAGAATTGCACTAGATGTGGGACAAAAACAGTGCCAAGGGGGAATAAAGAAGGCACTGTGAAGAAACTCCAAAATGCGTTGCTACAGTTCTGTCACAAAGCAAATGACATTAGCATACAGATTAAGAATATTATAATAACTTTTTTTACTCAGGATTAGGCTGCATGAAAGTTTGTTACTATGCTGATATTATGTATCTACAGGATTTAAAACAAATGCAGCCTTGCAGAATCATTAGTAAAATGACTTGTTTCATGCTCTCACTGCAGGATGCAAAACATTATCTACTCAGTTGCATAAATATATCTTACATGCCCAACCAGATCACAACAAGGGTACAAGATGGTCTTCCAGTCTGTTTTGTTTGTAAGGTTCTTTGTTTCATTTTTAGTACTAAGAGTCCAATTTGAATTATGCATACTGTTCTTAACACCAGCAAAACAGTGTAACAGCAGGCACAATTGCAGCAATGTATTAAGAGAAGGGTGTTGCTCCAGAACAAAATTCACTGCTTCTTAAAAATGTCTGGTTGACTGTGCTGATTGCTGGATCAAGCTTTTATTAATATCTCCTTGAATGTATATATTCTTAATGTCTGATTTGTGTACAGGGTAAACCATGAAAATAATAATAAAATAATTTTTACCTAATAATGGAGTAAGTATTAACTGCCCAGAAAAGAATATCTAGGTTGCTAATTTATTCCAAACTAAGAGCTGGAACTTCCAGAGTAGTGGAAGACATGGCATGTTCCGTGCTATTTGACAGACTTTGTGGATGTAACAAGAACACACATTGGATATGCCACGTTTGCACAGTGAGTGTTACAGTCTTTTGCATCACATTCAGATACCCACATTCCCCTAAAATAAGGAACATATGGTCTCAAAAATCTGAAAATGGCTTATTTCTACACAACAGATCATAGTGGAGTGAAAAGGCACTCAGAGATACAGATATAAATGTGCCATTCCAATGCCATTGGGCTGCAGCATTCAATAGGTCACTGTAATTAAAGTTACCACTTTTTGTCTCTAGACTTTTCCTGTGGAAGCCTGTAGCAAATTAAAACGCCTCCAAGATGCTTGCTTGAAACCAAACCATCCCTTCAAGATCCCTATGACATAAAGGAAGGAGTAAAAGCTTGTCTATAGGTACTGGAAATTTAATTTGTATTTCTATCTTTGCTGTATTTGATGCACGCTTGCCAGCTTCTGAAAATGAGTTGCCTTCATCACTGGTTTGGGACTAAGGCCTAATCATTGCAGTTTTTGTGCTTCTAGCTGACAGAACTCTCTCCAGGCAGCATGGGTCTAGGGATTTTACTTAAAGATCCTCCCAGGAATATTTTTCTAGTTCATACCTACTTCATCAAAATGCCAGTATTATTGCAAAGTAATTCCAAAGAACTTTGAATATGATAGTTGGACTACATTTTGTTTGTATTTACTTTTTTTTTTCAGTTTAAAAGGCCTAACAGCATTTGAGGTTTTCCATATTAACAGATTCAACATATTTTGGCCAGGTAACAAGTAGCATAAAATAAGGTAACAGTGATTATTGCCTGGCAGATAAAAATGCCACAAGCTGCCTTCAGCTAGAATTGTAAATGGTCAAATAGCCCAAGGCTCTGTTAAACAAATGACCAGCAAAACCTGTCAGCACAAGTAGGTTGGCTTTAATTCTCAAATAATTGAGTACAGCAAAATAAAGGTCTGTGGGCAGGTATGCAACATGTTTTCTCAATATCTTCAAAAAAGTTGATAAAAAAGGTTTTGAAAGGAAGGAATCTTGTAGAAGAGCAAACAAACAATATATACTCTTCAGAAACACTCAGTAGCAAAAATGAAATTTTGGACAAATATGAAAGGGCGAGTGAAAAGTGGGTTTTGTCCAAATGTCAGTCATATGCTAAGAGAAAATAAAATGACTGTGCAAACTGCAGTTTATTTTTAACTTTGAGTCTGTGAATGGGGGAGAAGATCACACTGTGAGATAAAACTGCTTGCTAGGAAAAAGTTAACAATCAATCTGCAATAACAAGTTTCAGGGACTACAACTGAGAAACTGCCATCTCATTTGCAGCATATTTTTAAAAAACCTCATTATATCCTTCAGACAGAAGTATTGAACTTAAAAATGAAGATTGAACTCCTTGAGCACATCAGAAAAAGGGCAGAAAGGGGAGTAGCATAAGAATGGATGGATGGGTGGATGAACAGATAAACATCTTTCCTTTTGGTCCTTCAAGTGTATCCTTCTATATCAAGTACAGACTTCCAAAACAAACGGGATTTCAGTCTTTCTATCCAGTTTGTGGCTCATTAGGTCCTGGCTTTCATTTTAAGGGAGAATAAACGAATGAGCAGCCATGGAGTAGAATTATGAATTTTTATTCACTGAGGATAATAGTCAGCTTAAGATAAGTAATTTGGATGAGAATATAGCTTGTGTTGTTCTGAAACTTAATGTTCTGAAACTGTGGAACATGAGAAGGGATATGGAGACTTGTTTCTTTCATGTTGAATTACCGACCTGGATGATTTTGGTTCTTTATGTAGAATTCATGAAGTGTTTTCTTAAGAGAACCATTAAATAGTTAATGAGGCCAACATATCATTTCTATCATAATGCTAATAAACAGAAAAAAGTAAACTAGAAATTAAATATAAAATTTTTTAAATGGGCATTTTCCCACTGGAAGCCTATGATGCTGTGTCTAGATTGTTTCTTCAAGTGTCATTAAAGAAAGTGTTTAAAATACCTAATAGAAAAATATGTTAAACTTCCTTCAATATCTCCCTACCTCTTATACTGGCTTTTTTTCTGTCCATCTACATTTCACTGTTTATGCATCTCAGGGGTGATGCCTCAAGGTCAAAGTAGTGCAAATTCATACTCACTTCACTGCCAGTTTTGCTCTTCCAAGCAGTTTGGAGTAAGCTCCAATTCTATTTACAATTTGTCTCTTGTGGTAAGGATGTTGAGTACCTTTTATTTTTTTCAGTACTGTGATGTGAAATAGATATGTGCTGTCATGCTTCTGAGAGATTTGAGGTAAGAAAGCAACTGATTTTTAAACAAGACTTGGGCATTTATTACATATCAACATGAAAGTCAAAGGGGAAAAAAAGGGGATATTACAAGATACTACTGTCCTTGAAAAATGCTGGAAATTCAACACTCATCACAAGTTTTTTTAAGAACTTTTCTCAGAGCACTATTCATTTATTAAATACTTTAAACTTTGGAGCTATTAACACCCATAAGCATAAAGGTGATGATACTTTCCCTTTTGCTTTTAACTGCCCACCCTTCTGCCCATACATATTCTTCTTAGGCATCTTGCTCTTAAATGACCTCTCCCTGTCTTGTGCCAGGAGACAGCACAAACTGGATTTCCTAATAAATGCAAAACTCACAGAAATTTTGTGAATGTGGCCCAGCTACTCTTTCAGTCCAACAGGTAGGAAAATCATCATTCTCCAGGGTGATAAAAAGCTCTCTTTTTTGTCTTCTGTGTCAGCTAATGAAATGACTCCAGAAGAACCAGTATCAGGAAGGAATCCCAAGGAATGTACAGGAATACTGATCTCCATGTTAGTTTTTTGACTGCTTCCCTTTCACAGTGCAGCCTTATGCTACTTTAAATGTTCTGGACAGAATTTAGTCCAAATCATGGTACCTAAAGAGGCAGAAAAGGATAGAAAAAGGGACTTTAGGGTATTCTAGGCAGCAAGCTCAGCATGAGCCAGCAGCATGCCCTCACTGCCAAAAAGGCCTCCAGCACCCTAAGCAACATTAACAGGAGCATAGCCAGCACAGTAATGCATAAAAAACTGCAAGCATTTATTATAACTGGGGACAGGAGAAGGTTGTAAATAGCACAAGACAGTATTTTCTACCAGCAAGGTGCTTCCTCAAAAAGTCTACTCAATATTAATCCCTGTTGTCATGTACCATGTACACATCCCATGTATCAGGTCCTACCTGGTACTCCATTTTGCTTTTTCATATGGTGCAACCTCTATACTGGTTGATATTTTAGTTCAAGAGTTAAGTAACAAGTCACATTTATATGGCCATTCTCATACATGCCCTTTACCAACTGAACAATAAAAAGAGTAATTATGATACCAAATGGAGACATTTCTGCTGTTAGGATCTAGCGAGCAACAAAGATCAAAGTATTGGACCTTAGTGATTTTTTTATTTAACTTCATCAGCTTCGATATAATGAGAAGAGAAATCTTGAATAGGTAAAAGGTAAAATAATTAGAATTTCTGTATCTATTTTCCAAAAATATGACAACTTATTTCTTTTTCATTAATAGAATATTACATAAAAATAGCATGATCTGATATCAGAAAGAAGGGCTTTATCATAAGCTAAAATATTCAAATAGCAACATCATCATCCTCTGGCTTTCAACACTGGGTTTTTCAGATATGAAGCATGACAAAGGGGCCCAAAATTCTCAATGGTGAGCTCAAAAGCCATGGCCTAACCCCTTAAAGATGCCAACAATTAAGAGTTCCTAGCTTAAAGCTGTTTTAGATTTAACATTAAATCCAGCCTAAGAACTCCATGGACTAAGCTGGGACAATGGTTCAATCCCTAGTGTTAACCATTTCTTGTCATTTAAATAATCTTGATGATAGCACAGCAAAGCTCCTGCTTCTTTAGTCAAGTATAAAACTCTCGGTTCTTTGCAGACTTAATTCTCTGTGAAGAAAAGGAAGAACAGTCAGCAGTGACTGCCACTGAAATTAAGGCTGAAATATGGTAGGAAATAATCTGCTTGTTACAAAACATCCTGACAACAAAGACATCTGAAAGATTGTTATGAATCAAGGCATACTGTTAAATATCTATTTGTGATAAAGACAGTGAAAATAATTAAATTTTTCCATTTTAAAAATGTCAGTATAAATTATTTTCATTTTCTGTGTTGTCAGATTACAAAGTTCATTTTGTCAACCTACTTTCTACTCTGGTTTTGGAGTCAGGTCAAAGTCTAGTCACAGTGACAATCTCACCACAAAATTCTTGAAAGTTCATTTTAGCAAAGGATCTTAAGCAAATGTTTATCTTGAAAAAAATATTAGAAAATGGCATTCTCTCCAAAAAGCTGAATATTGGAAAATGGCTTTAAGGAACACATTCTTGCAGAGTGACTTATGCCTCCTTAAGAAGATCTGTACATATGGAACGATTTCTTGTACAAATGCCAGATTTGTGTGCACAGATGCAGCTGCGTACATGTCTGCAAGCTCACATGAGTTTCCTGTTTTCAAAAAAATTGACATTGTAAGTTGAGTACCTCATTGAACCTTTCTTATTTCTGCCACACAGAACTTCATTTAGGAAGTAATTTATCTGGACCACTGTATAATAAAGAGGTCTGGTAGTGAATTAACTGCCTCTCTGCTCTGATACATTTCTTTCTTAGGAATAAAGATAATTTTATGGATGCAACATCTATTTTACCTACTTCAATAACTGGTACTATGAACTAATGCTTTGTTCAGAAAAAGTGCGAAATAGAATATTGTTTCTGGAATCAGCTGCGAGAAAATCAGAGGCCAGAGGACTTAAAAGACTCTTAAGAGAACACCCACAAACTATAGTTTTATGTCAGTATAAGAAGATTGGTTCCAGCTCACACCAGTGCATATCCCAATGCTGCTTTACCTCTCTCTTCCTTGTCAGCTCAGCTGCTCTGGTTTATGTGATTCCAGAAGTAGAGAGTTGGCTTGTCCATCCTCTTAGAGATGGGACAAAGAATGACTCCATGACATGTACTTACTCTTGACAGAACCTGGTGCTAACGTACTCCTTGCAGAGTCAGGTAAAGAAGCTTCTTATTTTCCTATATCTGTTTGTACAGATGATCAAGACAAATCAGGAGCTAAGTCTATTTTATTTGACTTTTTAGAAAAGGAAACTTATTAGGAATCTTGGCTAGAAATACCTGTCAGATACAGACCAATATTTTGGTCTGTAATATTATTTTTTACCATTTTCCTGATTTGCTTTACCCGTGCACTTCCACCACTTTTCAGGTTCCAAAATCCTGAACACTACACCATAACCCAAAGTAAGCTATAAATGTTTATACACACATGATCAGCTGCTATCTGTCTAAGCTAAAACCAGATGATACTACTACATAAAAATACCAAGTTGTATTATAACAGTTTTAGGCAAGCAAAGACATGGGGTATTAAATAGACAGGGATCGAACCTTGCAACTGAATGAGCAGGATAAATGATAAAAAGCTTTAGTGATAGCAAAACTAAACACAGGCTTCAGTGTTTTTAAAAATCACAGATAAGGTATTTCTGCCTGCATATGAACATCAATGTTAAAATAAAGGTAGAATGCATATTCATGGAAGTGGAAAGACTACTATGGATATTATGAGAAACAATTTGTTTAAAGAAAGGATGAAAAAAGGTTTAAATGTAAGAAATAAATCTACATTAATAACAACACAGTTTAACACGTGAATCCAAAGCATCCAAATCACACAGAATAGTCTTTGGGGGTCAACCCATCCTTCCTTGTGGGAAGATATTTTTTAACATTAGATTCTGTTGATTATCACTATAATGGCATTTCAAGTACACTAACTAAAAATTAAATCACAACAACATGAACCAGGAGAGTCCTCTAACTCCACTTTTGTAGCCCATGTTAAATTTTTTTCTCTCTAAAAAATTTATAAAAGGCAAAACCTGTGACCAACTTGCCATTTCTTTGATAAAACCAAAGACTATAAGGCAGTTTATCTTTAGAGTCATGAAGTACTTTGCCTTCACTAGCAAAATGAAGGTTGATTAAAACATATATAGACAACCCATAATTCTTGAGATATAGGTGGTTACTCCAGAGCAGACATCAGACATCAGGTACTTGAGTTAAATGTACTAATAAAATAGAGAACAATGCTTTTCACTTCTGTTAGTCCAGTGCCTTTCAACAGAAAATTCAGCTCAGGTCTTGTAGAGAGAAATATCTACCTTCACAAAATACAGTATTCTAATCAGAGGAAAAAATTATTCAAATAAATAGAAAAAAATTAACTACCCCTTGTATGATTATTGCCATAGCCCTTCAATGACAATAAACCAAGTTTATCTGCAGAAGCTTGACTTGGGCTTTGATTTTTTTTTTTTTAAAGTACGAGGAATTAGATAAAATTTCCATTTTTTCCATCCCTTAAATTGTAATAGGATTTCTTAGACATGAAGTAGCATTTAAAGTTTTACTTTCCATTTAGCTTCTTAATGTCGGTAGGTAAAAAAATTTCAAAATAAAAGTATGATTGCCACCGGAAAATGCTTTTTTCTTACTCATTGTCCTTCTTATTTGCTAGACTATCTCACTGTGATATGATCAAATCGTCTCTTCAGACTTTAAAGCTGACATGAGATCATATTTGTAAATGCTTTCCATTTCAATGTTGTAAATCCAAGTCAAAGATGATACAGGGATAAAGAATATGTGAAAGAATAATAACACTCTCAAGGCACTAAATGACAGCTGGATAAGAGATTTTAGAATATTAACTATTTTTCTCCAACCCAGCAGCAATATTTTTTAAAGGTGCTTCTAAATACATACATCTTGAGAACTTTTCTGATTTAATTTTTAGACTCTTTTTCCCTACAAATGCCTTTACAAAGAAGAACATTCTCTAGGACACATAAGAGAACTGAGGACCAAACACTGTTATCTGTTTAACCCTGAAGAAGTCTTGCATCACTTTTCCACAAAACCTGCTTTGTAGGAGGTTTTCACTTACCATATAACTTACATTGAAAGACATATCTTTGTGCTAAATTTCATCCTTATTTGAAAAAAAAAAAAAGTCAAATTCCTAGTAATATACCTTCTCTACATCATGTCAAAGAGCCATTACTTGTAGCTCCCCAGTTATTTGCCTAAAATAAAAATTTTTAAATGATTGCAGGAAGGTCATAGCTGAAGGTGTGTCCACAGCAGTCAGAGGAAAACTGGAAAAGCCAGAAGGTGAAGCAAATCAAAGTTAAGTAGAGTAAGCAGATCACAGTCACAGTGAGCCCTACAGTTCAAAACCAAAAAATAAGTATTAATATTAAAATGGATATTGATGAGGATTTCAATGGAATTTCATTTTTTCTTCACATAAAAGTGGAGATTAGAACAACTTAAAGAAAGAAAAGATGTATTGACAAGAGGAGATTTACAGTTATTGCTGGTTTCCTCTCATAGGTAAAAGAAATCATTAGATGTGAAAATGTTCTGGTGAAAAGTGACAGAGTTCAAGTGGAATGCAAAAGAAAATGCTATCTCCCAAAAGCCTTACAACACGAGTTCTGAAAGTAATACTGCTTTGATGTTTCACCACTTGTTTTCATTCCCAGTACCACATCTAGAAATGCCCTTTGTAATCTCTAAGTTACATAATGCTATTAATAAACTCACTGTAATTTCTTTTATAGTCTTAAAAAAAAAAAAGGAAATACCTTGTGAATGGAGAAAATCAACTCATTATGTTTTTAAGAATTCTTTCCCCAAAAAAATTCTTATTCATTAAAAGAGATGCATACAGCTGGTTAAAAAAAAAAATCATGAATTTGAGTCTGAATAAACAAATTCATATAAACAAGCAATCATGCACAACTGTCATGACCTAAAGCGTTACCCAGTTTGTGGGTATAGAGATCACCACTGTGAATTTGTAAGATTTCATAATAAACAAGGACACAGAAGCTATAAATTCCTCTATTACAGATTACCACAAATACCACAGAAATAACCAGGAGCAAGTATACCACCACTAGCAAAGCAAATATATCTCAAGCCATTAGAAATTACTACCAGCAATAAAACAACATCAATCAAAGGGATAGGATCAATAAAAGTAGCAGTCAATTGTATAGCAAGAATCAGTAACAGCAACAGCCCAGTCTGCATATACCATTCCAGTCTGCTATAAACATCATCAGTGAAGAAATTTATCACCAACATAACAGCAGATGTAATAGATTATCTATAAAAAACCCAAGATAAATATTACCTACGTAAGATAAACTGTTATCAAGTAAAGTAGATTTCAGGAGGGCCCAAATCTTCCCAAAGGGAAGAACAACCTGATCACAGAGGGGAATCCAAATGTTCCATCCAGAGGTGGGAATGATAAACTGAACTGACCCTAAAAGTGGGCCCAGAGGATAAGTAAGATAATAGAGCCTCCTTTGTGAGATGATCCACATCACAGAGCCTGGAGTTACCTGGGAATCCTTGGAGGGAGTTCAAAACTCTTACAGGAAGCCTCTGAGAATTCACCCTGTTTAGGGAAAGTTACGTGCAGCCTGAGATATTTGCAGAGAAAAAGCCTCCTGTTGGACAAAATCAGTCCTTTTTATAACATCAGAGGGTGTAGGGTGTACTGCTTTGAGCAGCCAATAGATGCTGTTGATTTTGATGATGCAGCTGTAACAGCCAACAGGTGATGATGTTTTGTTATTTCAGAGCAATTTGATTTTCTTGGTGGTATGTCAGGGTGCCTCTGGCACCTTTTGCCCCTTTTAGAGATGCCAACTGCACTTTTCAAGGAAGTTTGTGGTTGATAGAGATACTTCCTAGGCTCCACCTTCTAAGCCTTCCTCTGGCAGTATTTTTCAGGAGATCTTTTGTTTTTCTCAGTAAATTTCCCCTCCTAACCAGGTCAACTTTATTGCTGCTCACATCACCATGTTCTTAAAGGTTATCTTTGAAGCATTTCCTGCTGTCATCACTACTTATGCAGCCCCAGCAAGGTCTGATCACCCAACACTATCCAGAAAGACTAAGAAAAGGGACAGGAGACAAAACAGAAAACATTTTACATTCAAGGTACATAGATTAAGTAAAAGAAAGTCATTCACACACTGATTATGCCCTTATTAGAGACTTATAGGCTTGGGTTAGTTTGTTGTTCTTTTTTCCTTTTAGTAAAGACTTTAACACTCAAGACTTGACTTTATACAGAATTTCATAAATTTGGAAATCCCACTGAACCAGGGAATGGCCCATCAGATAAAATCTGTGTCAGCGAGTTTGAAGAATGAAACTTTTCTTTCTATATTCATTTCAGAGTGAACAGATGCATGTTCAATGATTTACAGGCAGAATAAAAGACTAAGGAAATGGAGGAACAATTGGTCTAACCATGCAGTCATTTACCCAAGTAAGCTATTTCCATTTAAATCAAAAAGCATTGCTTACCTGAGCAAGTATTTCCCACCTACATAACAACTTGTAAAAATGGAATTGAAGTTGTCCCAGTAAAGTATTACTTCAGAGTAAAGGGAAAACCGATGAATAAGCAAAATTTTAACCAAATTTTATATTTGACAGTATATTAAAAGTATCACAGAGAAATTCTCCTGAGGAATCAACATTTGAAATATTCCCCAGGTGACAGAGCACTTTCTCCTTGCTGTGTTTATTGTGAAGCCTGCTTTCTGAATTGCAGTTTGTTCGTTTGGACAATTAAATTACAGAGCTAAGTTTGAGACAAACTTTACTCCATTGTGAATTTTGTCCAGGATAGAATTCTGTCTAGTTTGCTTGCCATGAAAAATCTATTTAGGAACGAAGTTGGAAGAGGAATGAACATTTGTATACATTTTCAGGTTTATCTAAGCACGTAGATGTTCACCCACTGGAGAGTCTCTTATACTACATGAAAACCATTCAAACAGTTCAACATTTAGATAAGAAAGAATGTAATCATGGAATTTATGTTTCTTGTTTATTAGAATTCCCACAATACTCAATTAAGAACTAGCTTTGGACAAAAACAAAACAAAACCAAACTAAAAACCAACCAACCAACCAAAAAAACCCAACCAAAACAACCCACCCCCTTATGCTAAACAAATGTAACCTTAGTAGTTTCAGATATAGGAACATTATGATACACTAGCAGCAAGGGATGAAAGTATATTCTTACTCGCATCTTATATCAGGAGGCTCATGAAACCTGAAGGCTGCTTCTGGCAATTCACCTGGATGCCCTTTTTCCCTTTTATCAGTTTCACTGTGTTTTACAGAATGCACAATGGCCTGTGGTGGCATATGATCACCCACAGAGCCTAAATCTGAGTCCAGCAGTGCACAGAAAACACGTATGCAAGGTATAAATCTCAGGAGGGACAGAAAATAACTTTTCCAGAATTAAAAGAGGAAGGACAGATTGTGGCACTGGCCTACACTGGAGGAGGTAGAGGATGGTATTTACACATGGGAAAACACAGTGAGCCTTCCTCATTTCTGCGGGAGTTCCCAGTGCTCTTTGGGTGATGTGCTGATACTCTCACACCCTGGTATTTTAGGAAGCTCTTCCCTATATGTCAAAACAACCGTAACATCAAAAGGGAACAAGAACAAAGAACAGCCTGAAGTGGTGTCATGCACACAGGTGGCAACAGATCCCTTTTTTGCCTTCCTCATTCCTGTGGGTATTCATCAGGGCCAAGAATAATCTCTTGTTTCTCGGATTCAGCTACATGGGTTTGCTTTTATAAAAAAAGCCTACCTACTTAGAAATAAACCACAGCTAACTAAGTCACCATGAACTTGTTACATCTGTTCAATACATAATAATGAAGTGCAGGCTCATGGAATCCCCGTATTTGCCAAGTCATTAGCTACATTGGCAAAAGCTGATTTCAGGGAAAGACAATGACATTGGACTGAAAATTACATTTACTTTCTAGTTCTGTTGCACTGTTTTATTATTTCAAAAGTTCTAAGCTTCAGATTTCTGGTGCTAAAAAGTATTCATAGACAAGTGGGATGGAGGAGTGATTGTTGCTCCTTAGGAAAAGTAGGGTATTGCTTCCACTGCAGAAAGAAAGTATTGAGAGGAAAATAAGACACAGAACTTCATTGTAGTAAATTCAGGAGGCTTAAAAATAAGCTAGCAAAATGTAGGCTGTAGTCTCTAGGCAGCTGTGTTTTGCGGTGAAAGTACTTGACTTTATTAATGGTGTTTCCCACCCACAAAGTCCAAGTAATTTGCCATTTTGTGGTCAAAAAAGTGATTCATTTTTACTTGGAATTAAAAGACACATGCACACAATTGATAAAACAACAGATGAGAAATCACATATGAAGTAAAGTGCGGAACAAGGAAACCATGCAATTAGTTGTAGCTTCTAACACCTTATTCAGAAAACTAGTAGGTGGAATCCTAAGGAAGACAGCTCTGTAGGGCAGAAGAGCTCAGAAATTGGCAGGTCTTTAAGAACAACATTCTCCAAATACCAGAATAGTCCATTCAAACTAATAACAAAATTAGTAGACATTATTCAATTTAGGTAATCTGTAAATCAGTTATAGCAGAATGGATCATAATTACCTTTGTATTATGTAAATAACCTGTCTAACCAAGGGAATTATAAAAACATGGAAAAGAAAAAGAAATCTTTAAATCCGCTTGAACAAGTGCCTCCATTCCTAGAATGTAAAAAATGTGGAATTTGGAGCATGTTACACCTTTTTCTTTTTCCCTAGCGTATTCCCCAAGGAAGCAGAGCTAATCTCTTCCAACAGTAACTCTCCACACTGTTTCCCCCTAAGTGTGCTGTCATTGCTGTGTTCTCCACCACTCCCATACCCCACACCTAAGGTATTCCATTCTTTCTGGGATGTTGCTATGACAGTGAGTGTCCCCCAGCTGCTTGTCCTGCCCCAGTACTCCAGTCCATTGGCCATTATCCCACAGTTACAATAACACACTTAGTAGATGAGGTGTGTTTCCTCTTTCAAGAACCAGTCTTTACACCTGCCACTGTCTTCCAAAGAACTTGCACCAAACAAGTTCTTTGCACCTTCAAACTAACTAAAATTAACTGTGTGCTCTTTTCCAATCTAAATACATTGAATCTTCCAGTTCCAATGAATGTTAATCTAAATATGCTGAAATATCTCAAAACAAATCTCTGATTCTCTATATAATCTCCTAAACATGCTTGCTGTCTTTTCTTCAAATACCTTCCAAAATATTTGGGTTTTCTGGGGTTTAATTCATTGACTTTGTAGGTATCTAGCTTAAAATTGACAACTGAGACAAATTCTCATTAGCACTGGATCTGAGAAACTCTGGAAGTTGTAAAAGAATTGCCAATAATAAGTTCTTTAATGGACCTTGTCACTTACAATATTTTGCTATAAAAACTTCCTAATGCAGAAGTAAACAGACACAGGATAAAACTGCACATATATTCTTAAGTCCCAGAAAGAGCACTATATATTATATAGTATATAGTGTATATTATGTAGTATACATTATGTAGCATATATTCTATTTCTATATAGAATATATACTGTAATATACCATATACCATAATATAAACTATAATATACACTATAATATTTTATAGAATTTTTAGATAAAATATGTTTTATATTTATATAGTTTCAGAATTAAAAAGTCTCACCCATGTAAGAAATTCACTCTTGTCTTAGTTCAGGAGGAACTAAGATTTTGCTAACCAAGGAATAATCCCTCTCCTTTGAATTTAGAAAAAAAACAA
>JAWWMP010000001.1:7205046-7218254 GCA_035047865.1 Dendrocincla tyrannina | reverse complement strand
GGGCGTTGGCTCCGAGCTGTTTGGAAGGAATTCCACCTTGGAAAGAGTTTCCACCTTAGGTTTGAAACTCTGACAACTCTAAAGGAATTTATCAGTCAAAATTAAAAGCCACACAAGAAGCCAGACCCAGCAGAATTGATGCACTATTTAAAGATGCTATCTTTAGATAATAGTAATTCACACAGATTAAGATTTAGAGTGTGATATTAACAAAAAGAATCTTGGCACCAACTGTTTGAACTACTTAAAGAATTGTTTCATATCATGAAACTTAATAGGAAAAGCAGCACAGAAACTTTTTAAGACAGTTTACACTGGTGAGAGGAGAGGGGCTAAGAAGTTAAAGACAGAAGAATAAACTACTGTGACTCATAGACCTCTTCCTCCAAAACCCATATGTTTGATTCATTCAGTTCCCTTTCTTCCACAGGGAAGATAATGGTTCCATACTATGCAAGCCTATGAGACTAATAATAGCATCCATCGTCATAGCCCTGCTATTAAGGCAGGTGATGACAGCAGGAGTAGGAAGAGAACAGCATTGTACATAAATCACACAAGCCTACCAGACAAAAACAAATTATAGAGGGATTTGTTGCAAATCCTGTGCAGTGACTTCTCCTAGAGTCTCAGCTAAGAAAGGATCAAAGGCAGAATCTTGGAACTGGTTCTGATATAAGCAGAAAGGGCAAAAGAGAAAGTTACAAGATGAGTAACAAGGTGCTGCAGAAGTTCCATCAATGGGGGAGCAAGCTTCAAAGAATAGCAAGAAACAAAAAAGCCATAGGAATAAATTAAATTGTTCTATGCATAGTGTGATAACTTGAGAGTTTGACAAAGTGTTGAAAGAATAAATGTTTTTCCCTAAAGCAGAAATGTCAGTGTATCCTCACTAGACCTAACTGTGTGCCAAGAGCTTCAGCAGTTCCAGGAAGGTGCATGACAGTATACATTCTATCATTTTAAATATGAAATGTGATTTTCAATCACTGAGGTCCAATATTATAATATGAAGGTCAGAAGATTCAAAATAAAAGATTCAAAAAACACACTGTTGCAGGTAAGAGGTCTAGGAGTGCAGAGAGAAAGGCATAACACTATATTGGTTGTTATTAATTTTAACTATGAAAATATCAGTAAAGAAACAGCAAACTTATATTGAGAAATTCTCTGTGACAAAAGTACTCTTCAAGGCAGCAAATAGAAGGAATTTCATTTGTTGTGAAAATTTACAGGCTAAATGTTAACACTGTCTCATCTCTAATGCAACAGCCAAACATACACTTCTCAGCATCCCTTCCCTGGAAGTGGAAAAGAGGAAAAGGGGGTTCCTCAGAAAGCTGGACAGCTGGGGCTGAGCTGTGGGTAGGCAACACAGACCAAAGGCGTTAAACAGGACAGGGAGAAATAAAAAAGAAAGCAGTTTCACTCCAAAAGTAGCAATGCTCAGCAAGAAATCGACAGAGAATGGATTAAAAAGAGAATGATAGATTATTTCAAATTATGAATGTGTTTTAGGGAAAGACACTGTATAAGTTACACGAGTTAACAGGAAAGACCACAGATAACTAATCTACTCTGGCTATTAATAAAAAGCTAAATATTCATGTATGCGAATGATTAATATTTAAAAGCATGTTGTGACCTCCTTAATTATCATTGATTAGTCAATGATAATTAGCACGTGATTAATCAATGGATCTCTATGGAACTGAAACAAGTTCCTACCTGAAAACAAGAAGGTAGATAAGCAAACATTCCAGAAACAACCATATATCCAGGGCCACTTTTTGCCAATATATATAATTCAGTCCCAATCCACAGACAACTGTGAAGACTGACATCCTTCCTGAGACCTGTAGAGTGGAGAGAACGCAGTAGAGGCACTGCCAGAATGCCAGGCAGGGCTGAGATTGCCCAGAATTATATCAACAGATAAGAGCAGGAGAGCTGCAATGCTTACATCAACACAAGCTTAGTGCTGTTGAATCTGAAACTCAAACTACATCTCCCAAATAGCTGTCAAGAGCGTGCTCGGTGATACCGCACAGCACTACTATGACTCATTTTGCAAAACAGGCCCAAAGTGATCAATTTCCAAAATAACTTCTATTTAAAAAAAAAAAAAAAAAAGAAAAAAGAAAAAGAAATAAAAAAAGAAAAGAAAAAGAAAAAAGTATTCAGATTATGCTATAATATTTGCTGGAGCAGCAAAATGACTTCAGATATTCAAAATAGGTGCAGGTGCACAATTGAACAGCTTTCCTTCGAGGTGACACAGATGGAGCTTGGTGAGAACTCTGACACAGGAGGGCAGGGGTCGGGCAAGGCCGGCTATGAGCACAGAGCAGCCACGGGATGCACGGGAGACATGTATAATGCAAACACCATCAGGACAGGGACAATACTGCGCATGCAGAACTTCCAGGAGTTGACCAAAATTGCAATTGCGCTGGGGAAAGCACACAGCCATTAAGGGGTACACCAAAGAAAGTTGCAGCTGTGATGAAAGCCTGGAGAACCTCACAGATCACGGTGGGAATAAACTGCAGCCAGCCTGCATTGCACCTGACCAAAAGGACCAAAGAAGAAATGTTTCCTGTGCAAAATACAAGTCAGGAGAATATGCACGAATGGGTCAAAATCAGTCATCTATTTGATAGCCATAGCAAGGCAAATACAGAAAAGAAGCTGGATTTTTCTATGTCCAAATGCCTTAATAATGTGCATACAGTAGGAATACCACAGCTGGACAATATAATGTTCAAGTTACTATATTCACTGTATAAGATGAACAAATGATGCGCTGGCAAATGAGGCTGGATCGGAGAAGCAGCCTGCCAACCTGCAGCATGGCGTTTGGCAGCTGCTGATTCTTGCAAATGCCCTTTGCATCTCATCTGCAGAAGAGGATATTTTCTTACTTTTCCAGAACAAAGCATGTGAGGTGCTAAAAGGACTGCACAGAGTGAAAGCCATAACTGACAAAATTCCAAAGTATGAATTCACAAGTCAACAATATAACAAAAAAATCATAGCACTGCCTGAAAAATATTGTATTTGCTATATACATACTGAATCTGCACTCATAGAAAAAGCAAGAGGGAATCACACACTTCAAAAATGTTTTAGGAAAGACAGCAGAGATTAAACAAGATGAAAGGAAAACTAATCAGCAGATTTCCCAGTGCATCTACAATTTTTCAAGTATTTCAGAAGACAGTAAAAATGCCCAGTGACGTGAACTTGTACTGTAAAACTTGATATTTGTCATGATATCAATATTCAATTAATGAAAATGTCTAGAACTTAAGCAGTTTATGTATCCTGTGGTTTGGTAAACCTCATTCTTTCTACATGTATGTGCTCATAACTTTTTGCTACTGTTATTCTACACACTGTATAAAAAATAACTGCTGAAGGCAAAAAGAATACTTTCACTTGTGCACTGCAATGTCATTGACTACAAAACACCCAATATACTTTGAGGGGAAAAGGAAATCACAGAACAAGTTACTTTTGTTAGGTTCCTCCTGCAGAAAAGACCATTACAATCCTGTTTTCTAAATTCATAGGAGCTTAAAACATTGCAAAAGTCAGGAAATGTACAGAACTGGAATTCCAATATTGTATAATTACATTTCAGAGTTTTCATCACTACTGTATTTTAAATTTAACCCCTAAATTTTTCCTAGGTTTAAGAAAATAGGTTAATATATCAGTCCTAAAGAAGATTTTCTAGCTTGTAAAATCCCATTAAATTAAACAATCTCTTCCAATGTATTATGCAGTATTAGTAACCACAAAAAGAAATATTAGTTGCTATGCAATAAATGCAAAATAATTTCAGAGGCGATAGAGATTAGCATAATCTTTCACTACTGAGCAAATCTACTACTGAGGGTAGGCTTAAAAACATGGTTTGAATAAAAACTTAAAAAATTGTGGTTGTTTAGTCCAGAAAAAATAAAGATTTTGAGGAGAATTTGCTTTCAAATGAAGAAATGGTGTTATATTCGAGTTCATAATCAATCATTTCCCAGGAGGGTGAAGAAAATCAATGAGGAATAATTTTCATTTACAGATGTACATTGGACATCAGGAGAAATATTTTCTAACAATAAATGTTGGAATACCATGGAAAGTTTATAGCTTGTATAAAACCCCATAGAGATAGGTTGTTGAATAGACTAAGATAATCTTTTGATGTATTTTTGAATCCTATGTTACTATAACCCCTAGAAGAAATTCAGAGTTTGATGTATTTTCTTTCCATTTAATAATTAGTCTTTTAATAAGATATTTCCTTTAATACATTTAGGCTATTGATTAATTTTCACCCTTTTTGGCTGTATATTGAAATGGAAAATATAGTAGAGTTAAAAATACATATTTTGTGTCTTTTCAGGTTTTTTTACTATCAAATCAGTAATGAGTAAAGCTCCTTTTAGACTGGTGATATTTCTTTCTGAATAGACCTTGTATTTCTCAACAAAGTTTCTAATTGATCCATTTCTTATGACCTTTTGCCTCCAAACACATTATTTATGACTTTCTACATATATTTTCCATAAATCAATAACTCACACCTCCATTTTGTGTTTCAGCTTTTGGCAGTTCAAGTTGCCACTTGTTTTCCAGGAAAGAGAGCAAAACTAATTCCATTGTCAATCAAATCTTAATCTACTGCTAAACTGTTAAACTGTCTGTGTGCAGATTATATCTACTCATCTTTGAGTGCTTCTTAATTTCAGCATTCCAGTCGTTCACTCAAAGTGTTAATTTATCTTAATGATACAAATCTATGCCTGGTCATAAAGTCTTGCTGCTGATGATCTTTGTGCCATAGTACTTTGCAGTGAACTGGAATGGAAACTTACTTAGGCAATTTTGTCTTCTCCTTTATTTTCTTTTCACGTATAAAACTGGTAGAGACAGAGCAATCTCAGTTGTATTAAAATTCTGGGTAGGAGGATATATATCCACAAAATAAAAACTTTTTGGAGTACCATAAGTAAGACCCTGCCCCCAGAGGAAAAGAGAGAGCAAACAAATCCTTTTGCAGAAAAGGATGACACCAAAACAACCAATTCAGCAAGAGCAGCTGTTATCCAGGGTGAACAGCAGAGTCAACACACAGTCTAAAGCCAATGAAACAAAATGATAAAAGAAGCAAAAGTGTTTGAAAAGGCAAAGCTATTTTTCAAGACTGTGAAAGAAAAGAAATGGATTAATAGTAGGTTTACTGCAAATCATACTTAATGTTTTATTCTTGCCTATATCGAAGGTTGTCTGGAAAATGATGACCACGCAGCTGAGTGGAGGATCATCTTATCTATGTATTACGTTGCAAGTTGAATTTAATGTTCTATGAATGTGTAAGATTCTTAGCAATAGACTATACAGCGTGCTCAGGGCAAGTACAACTAGTACCAAGGGCATGAATAGTGCTTGTCACTGGGGTTACAGTAACCACAAACTTAACCCTAAACCACACTCAGTACCTGCTGGTTCCTAGAAATGGGGCCATGCTGATTTCAACAGTCCAAGGATATTCAAAATTTTCCAAATTCTCAAATGCTATTGTAATTAGCCTGGAGAAGAAGGGGAACATAAAAAAGAAACATTTCATGTAATACCTAAAATTACGGCAACTTCAAACAATGTGTTACAGAAAGGCAAGTCCTTCAAGATTTAAGCCTAATGAAATCAAAGATACATAGGCTTAAAACTACTATTCAGGTTTTGTCAGCCATACTATTAACTTAGTTGGATATTTTTCATGTAGAATAGATCTATCTCATAAATGTCACCACAGGTATATTTGTTCACTAGAATGTGTGTTAGCCATTTCAAACCTTTGAGCAACGGTTCCCTGTTGTGACACTTCTGCTGCGATCAGGATGTCAGCATGGTTTGGGATTTCAGCTACCATGGCAGCTAAAATCCTGGCTGGAAGTTAAGATTCACTTACCAGTTTTAATAACAGGAAGGAAGAAGGAAAGAAGGAAGGAAAGAAAGAAAAAAAAGGAAAGAAAGGAAGGAAAGGAAAGGAAAAAAGGAAAAGAAGGGATAGAAAAGAAGAAAGGATAAAGGGAAAAAAGGAAGGAAGGAAGAAAGGAAGAACAAACCATCTTTCTGCATCTTTTCTCTTACTGCATCCAGCAGTAAGTTATTCCTTAAATCAGTAGACTTTTCTCAGCAATACATACCAAAGCCCTTTACCTCAAGCATCTTTCATTTTGAATCGAAATATTCAAATGTCCTGGGTATCCCACCATAAATAGGAATTGTCGTTCAGTTAATACTGGGTGTAAAGAAGCGCATGACTGTAAAACAGTTACCACAATGCTTGATTTGTCTGATTTATTCCTGCTGTTTTCTAGCGAGTTTGGAATGATGAATGCTTTCTTTTCATTATTCTCTATTTGAAGCTATGCTTCTAATTTTCTCTCTTATAATGAGTTGAATAAAGGTGATAATTCACATTTGGGACAATTAAATTATCAAAAAAAAATCAAAAATGATTTTTAACTGTAGATTAATGCATTATTCTTCTTTATTCCTACCTTTTTTCCTCCCATGAAACCTCGCCAGCCCTTCTCCCACAGTGACAGAACCTTCTTTGCATGAGCAAAATACAGTAGAATGAGTTACAATATTTATTTTTCTAGTAACAGAAATATTTAAAACAGCTATTTTAGATTTCGGTCTTCATCTATTGCGAGGTTTATGTTTTAAGAATTTTAACTTGTAAGAAAAGGGTGATGTTGGGTCTTTTGGTCTATCTTTTGCAGTGATTTCACCACAAAATTACAAATTCTCTGACAAAGATGATATTTTTGTTTCAAGTGACCCAGTAATCTGGAAACTGTCCAGACTTACAAAATGTTTTACTCCCTGCCTATATGTAATTTCACATGGCAGGCTTCATGCAAATCAGGTCACTGCAGAATCAGTTTCCAAATTCTTCAAGTCAGCCTAACTAATGATTTTAGTCTTGATCTTTTCTGAGCTTCATGAATGAATCCTCTACATACACCACGCCCCAGTGGTATTAGCATTGGCTTTGGGCTGCAAATCATTGAGTACTACTTCCAATTAAATTCACTGGATTGAAATTAAGTTGTGGTTTACAGTGCTTCAGAAACTAACTGGGAAATTCTGAAAAGAAAATGTGAAAGGAAAACAAAGGAACGGAAGGCATTGTGAACAGCAGCAGTACTCATGATCTTCTTCAGTTTTTCTCTTGGTGTTTCTGCAGCTTGTCTGAACTCCCACATAATCCCTCTCTGACTTTAACTTTTCTGCCAGCTTTCCCTGACCATGACATTTTTATCTCTTCAGTTCAGTCTCCAGTTTTTGAAACAGAATATAATACCGGAGATGTAGTTTTAGTTTTAAAGGAAACAATGGGCAATGATTTCTGTCTTCCCAAGACAACCTGTGCTACCCTTTAAAAAGGAAGCAGAGCTGGGATTTGTCTGCATAATGTCAGGGTGGCTTTGGTTCCACTGAAAGCTGCTTACAGAAGTAACATTCTGTGACTGTGCCTCTCAATGTGGCTGCCAGCTCTGCAGGAGAGGTTGCCAGGACTGGCTTGCAATAAAGCTGGTGAAAAGAAGCACCTAGATGTCAAAAGTCTGGGGGACACTTCCACTACAATTTCTTGAAAGGGACTCCTTTAAGTTTTTCCTTGATTCTTCTTACTACAGTTTAAGAAGTTTTGAACGCCTTTCTTAAAACCACCACAGCAGTGTTGGAAGTTCCCTATACATATCCTAAGGTGCCACATATGCAAATACACTGCTAACTCCATATAGCTAATTATATTGTCTGAGTCAAACAGACACATATAATTAAAAAGTATAAAAATGCATATTTATTGCTAACTAAAGAAATACATAACAAGAATACACTGTGTCTTTCTAAACTCCATGTCCTTGACAGTTGTTTTTCAATTATCCATGTTCTCCGTAATCTCTCTTAGTCTCATTTGCTCAGTCCTAGATACAGCATTACGGCATGAGATCCTCTTCCTTTCTGCTTGTAGGACAAGTAGTCAGCTATTGCCTTTTGATGTACTTTTACCCACTGCCTCTATTCCTTTTTTTGAAGCCATAACAGAATTTAAAGCTTTCACCTTTGGGAAGCTTTAAACAGCTGCTTTGATTGCACTAAGACATACATGACTGCCCCTGCTATTTCATAACTGCTGTCCAGGACTATCATCTCTCCTCCACTGAGTGACCCCAAAACACATGTATGAAAGAAAGAAAGAAATCATCAGTAGTCCTGGTGCCAGCATCGATCCAGCTGATAGGATATACAGAATCCTTGAGGCACTACCCAACCTTGGTGGGGGTACCCTGGTAGAGACAACTTTTCGCTACCCTGAAGTAAAGTTTCTCATTTTCTACACAAATTAGTTATCATGCACTGTCTGTTCTTTCAGAACTTTCTGGAAATGAGTCAAAGGGCTTTGGGGCTCTTTGGGGCTCTTGATCCCTCCCTACAGTTCACTCCTGTTTCTTGACCTCATTCCTGTGCTTGTGCAGAACTGTGTTGTGCTTGTCTCTAGGAACTAGAACAAGGCTGTTTGTCCCAGAAAAGTGCTGCCCTACCTCCACAGCCCCCTTCTCCAGCCACATCCTGCACTTTCTCACAGTGTGTTATTACCAATACTTGTTATTACCAATTATTATTGTTATTACCAATATTACCTGGCTGTTCCTACCCACAGTCCTTGGCTGGCCCCACAGCCATCTGACAACCAGTGTTAGCCCCACATCCTCTGAGCTTCTACAGCATCTTAACAAGATACATTAGTATGGAATACCAATGGTGCCATCACAGGAATTGTCAATCCTGACTTTTTATATGATGTATCTTCCAGGCAGGTAATATGTTTACATACAAACTCCCTCATAGTGAATACACCATGCAATACTGCAATAATGCAATACTGGGATTTAACTGTACTGAGGTTATCTGCCAGCTTTTTAGTGATGCAGAGCCATCTGTTAGAATTGTGGTAAGATTATAGGCAGTTAAACAGCTAAATGTTATTCCCCTGTCTTTTTTTAGTTCTCCCTTCTGTTCACTGAGACTCACTGGAGCATGTGCAGTATTCTGTAACTCACTGAAATAGGAGCTATTGCATTCAGACTAGTCTGCTAAGAGAGAAACAGTATCACTGTGTCATTTTTTAAGTATTTTCCTTAAGCCTAAGAACATTTGAGAATGATGCACTGTTATTCCTTGACTCTCCAGTACTGGATAGCTCAGAATTTAAGAACTTACATGGCATTACTCATTCCAAATGTATGCTTCCTCTTGAGATATGAAGAAAGTGTTTAGTAAGAAAAGAAGTACTGCTTAGATCGTCTCATTTATTTGGTATCAATTCCACCCATCTCATCAAGATTTTATTCATAATGGAGTTCTCTAGAAAGACTGATGTAATCTTCTTCAAGCAACTGCTAATTCAGTCAATGTAGTTCAACAAAACCAACACAATTTGGAAGGAGAGAAGTACCATTGTAAGAAGAATGGAGTGAACTTTGAAACCAGCATCTTTTTCATCAGCTTTATTTCTTTTTATTCTGAAGGAAAAGTCTAAAAATTAGAACATAAAAGTTATGCAGAGAAGTGGTAGCTTTAAGACTAAACTAAGTGATATCCCCAAAAATCAAGGACATTTACGGAAATTTTGCAGCCTTCTCACCTAAGAAACTTTAAGGGTTTTATTTGCTCACCCAATAAATTACACTTGCAAGAAATCATCACTGTTAAATACCTTTATTTCTGTTTAAATTCCTCTACCAGTTGTGTAAAACATTCCAAAAAGGTTGAAACTTCATTCTCTTTCAAGATATCAACGAATCAAACTATGAAGTCTAACAGAATCCATAGTTTGTAGGAAGGGTATCAAGTGTTATGCCACCAGGACAAGTTCTAAAGCATAACCCCTCTCTATTTTGTGTGTTATAATTAAAGTAAGCACTATTAACATTAATGGTAAGGATTGTTTGGTTTGGGTTTTTTCCCAAAGACTCAGTATTCATGACTTTGAGAACTAAAGTTTAATGTAAGTCTGCACAATACGTAATGAAAGCCCATTTTTTAATACAGGTCCAAAGAAAAGGTTGTTTGCATTCTTACATTAACTATACAAAGAGAATAAGACTAACATGGAATAAGAACATGGTTTCATAAATTCCAGTTTTCTCTAGCTACTCTTCAGACACTGCAGACACTAGCTTTGCTTCAAATGTATTATTTTGAAAATAATATATATTACTCTTTGGAAATAGGTTTTCAAAATGTTTTGAGACAGTCTCACTTTAAAATAAAAAAAAATAAAATATAATAAAAAACACCCCAAAACAACAGAACAAAACAAAACCCAACAGCAACAAAAAACCCAAAACCAAACCAACAAAAAAAAAAAAAACAAACAAAAACCCCAACAAAACAAAACGACTCCCAAACTGCTTATATTACTGATTATATTTTCCTTCTATTTAAGCCCAGCAAAGGTACACCTACAAATGTGAATCAACAAAAGAAATTAACAGCATTTTCCATCAAGGTCATAGGATTTTCTAAAAGATTTTGCCAGTCCACTAAAAATCAAAAGCCCCAATCCCTCAACTTTTAACATATAGTCTCAATTTTATTGCTGCACATCCTATGGAATTTATTGACACTCCTTACAATGGGAAGTATATGCATGAATATTTACAGGACTCTTGCCTAACTCTGAAGAGGGATAGTTTGCTTGATAAGGAGAGAAGGAAACAAGCACCCTCGTACTCCTACCTAGGCACAAAGAGGGATCACATAATATAGCAAATTCCTGAGAGGAGTGGCAGGTCCCAGTTTTAAGGACTCCCTAACAAAGCACCAGACTTGTTTTCTGACAACGAAAATAATAGGCTTGATGCTTGCTTGAAAAGAACATTTATGGAATCTTAGAGTAAGCTCTAGAACTGAACAAATTGTGTATGTCAGGGGATTGGTTGGGTCTGTCTGTTCACTCAACTCCATGCAAGACACAGCAGAGGACACCACTGACTTCGTACAAGGACAATTCTTTACATAAGTTGAATCAGATGAATTCCAACTGTTTCAATGTGAAATTAAAGTCTTACATATCTTATAATTTTTAGATAAGAAAGTTCAGGAATGCTGGACAACTTTAATGATTAATGTTTTTGATGCCTATACATGTACCTCTCAAGGGCAAATTTTCTGCGTGGTTCATTATTAATGGAAATTGCATGCCTAACTCCCTGTATGTCATGCAGAAAATGTACTCCTTTACAACTACCCTGACAAAAAAGTAAGAAAATATTTATTTTCTTATTTTAAAATTATATTCAATGTATCTCTGATAAGAAGCTAATAAATATGTAAAACACCCAAGGAGAAAAATAAGCAAAAGTGGAAAGAGGTTCTAGCAACAATTTATTCTCAACACACTGAGGTGATTTCCAATATCTTAATGTAAATAAAAGCATTCTTTAAGGTTATATCTTCTTATACTTGTAAAACAGAGAGTTTATTTTCTTTGTTTCTCCAGTAGTAATTATAGAAAATCATGTCATGCATATTATATACTTAAAACTACTATTAAAGAAGCAAAGCAAAACAAGTCACAATCTTTTTTCTATGTTACTGAAACATGAGAGAGCATTTCCAGGCAAAGAACCACAGTAGTTTACTAAACCTTGATATGAAGGAGTTCCTCATTTTGAAAATATTGAATCTTGATCAGACTGGCTCCCCCTCAAAATACTGGTAAGTAATTTAAAAGTTGTTTCTTAATCACTTTGCTGAAGTACAAACTAAACCTTCTTCCTGCCTTACATATGAATCTTCAGACAAACAAGATAGAATCATAGACTATCTCAAGTTGGAAGGGACCCAAAGGGATTGAGAAGTGCAACTCCCTCTTTCTTACAGGACTACCTAAAACCAAATTGTATAACTAAGAGCGTCGTCCAGATGGTCCTTGAACTTTGACAGCTTGGTACAGTGATGGCTTCCCTGTGGAGCCTGTAGTAAAAAAGTGTGAGTTCAGTGTCATGAGATAAAAGAACATGCCATTTAGCTGATATAAACTGCAGTATCTCAGAAGAGCTATCACAATATTAAGCAGAACATCAAACATATAGCCTGGGAAAAGTGTTGGTTTGTTATTTGTTTAGGGTATTTTTGGTTTGTTTTTTTTTTTTTTTTAATGAATAAAATATCATTTACAATAAGAAATGCACACCAATATACCATGAAAAATCAGATAAACAACAGCAGAGGGCAGGAAAAAATCCCAGGAAAACTCATATTGTGGTAGAAACAAAGAAGACTCGGAAAATGGGATACTCCAGGACTAACTGGAAACAAAACATGATTATGATTTGCCTGTAGAGGACTGGATGGGTGAATGACATGACAAAGCTCTTGCTGTTTCAAAAATAATCAGAAGAGTCAAAGCTAGAACAGATTTCTAACAGTTACAGAAGAGTCTCATACATATTAATGTAGTAAAATAGGAAATGGAATTCATTATCAGCAAATGGAGAATAATGTATGTCTGGCAGTAACAAATGCAGCAACCCCTATATATTATATCCTCATACAGCCCATTCTTCCCCTTTCTCCCAACACATGTACACAGCTACACAAAGAAATAAGTGATTTCCTTAAAGTCATTGCCCAGACACTGACTGGTCTTCTACTGAAGAACTGATAGTCAGGGTTAAGAAGCAACAAAGCAATGTTAGAAAATATCAAAGAAGGAAATTAGGGCAAAACTCACTGTATGAATCTGTGGTTGCCCACATTTTGAATACTGGCTGGTTGGCTGCTGCTTCTCAAAAAGCATACGGAAGAAAAATAAATAGAAAAATAAAAATAAAAAGAAAAAGAAAAATAAGTAGGCTTAATAAACACATTGAAAATTGTAGTAGATTTTGACACAGAATTGAGACATTTGCAGAAAAAAAACTCCTCCATTTAGAGGATGTTAACAAGATGGCTTTGGTATAATTTCCCCTTTATAAAATTCCTTAATGGTTAATTTCTACCAAATGAAGGAATGTGTCATGAGAAATATCATCATTGTCAGACATAGAATAGAATAGAATAGAATAGAATAGAATAGAATAGAATAGAATAGAATAGAATAGAATAGAATAGAATAG